>VXBI01012039.1:293867-323908 GCA_013397375.1 Toxostoma redivivum
TCAACACCTAAAACCACTAAGCAAGTCTCAAATGTGATTTACTTGTATTAAAAAGGCAGTGGCTGTAATTTTGTATTCAGACACAGATAATGAGTAACAACATTCTCGAAATTTACACAACAGGTCATAATTTGTCTTAGTTATGGCAAAGTATGTCATACAAAGCACCTCCTTACCTCACATTTCGTTCTTGGATATTGCAGCATCACTGTTCAGGGCACCTGTGCAACCACCCAGGAGCCACTCTGGCAGCTACACTTGCACAACCCCAGCCTGTCACTGCTAGGACCAAAATCCCTTCACAGAGGCAGCTCCAGAGACCAGACAAGTCCCCATGTAGCTCCCTGCATACCCCACACTCACCAGCCAGACCAGGTTCCCTTACCAGGTTTCTGTAACAGGGTCTCAGATGCTCAGGATCTTCAACAAATTTAATTCTGGTGCAATAACTTAAGCTTGAGCAGGGACTCAGAACTCCTAGGCTTTTGTCCCCTCACTGTCCTAACTCTGGGAAAGTCTGGGATTCTCAGCTCCTGCGGTGTCTCTGGGTGTCCCTCACCCAGCTGAGCCCCAGGTGCCCTTTTTTAAAGAAAGGGTGGCAATTCACAGCCTCCTTTCTCAGCCCCCTCCCAGAGCTCACCCTGCAGCAGCTCCCCAGTCCCCTGCACTCAAAGGATTCCTCTAGAACCACAATGCATTCTGCAAACGTGGCAGAGATGTAGTCAAGTGTAATTCTTTTAAAGAATCCAAGGCATGCAGTAGCTGATGCAGGTCAGGCAGGGCATTCAGTCGGGTTGGTGGAGGAATTGGGAGGACAAGATTCCCAGTGGTGTTGAATGCAGAGTCTGGGCACTGCTATAGTAGAGGCTCTGTTTCATGAAAATACCTTTGGATATCTGGCAGCTGCTGCCTTTTTGCACTCCTCTTGCAAGTTCCTTCCCCACCCTCTCTTTTAGATGCTCTCTTGTTCTAAGCTGCAAGTGGTGGCAGCTCAGACATGTCTGGGAAGAAATATGATGAAAATCACAAAGGGCTGCCCTCAACAGGATTACAGGAGTCAGCAGCTCCCACATCTGGTTTTAGATCCACATACAAGGGTAACATTAAAGAGACATGATCCAGCTTCAGTGCATCATTAACAGTTTAGTCTCAGCTATGATGAGTTAAGCTCATTGTTATTCTTCATTAAAATATCTAGGATTAGCCAAATATAATTTATAATTGAATTTAGAGTTTTGTAGCCCTTTTCTTTCTATTTTGCATGCAAGTGCCTTGAGTCTTGGATTTTTTTTTTTAATTTGCCCATTAATGCTTTTTTTTTTGGTTATTTGGTTTTATTTTTTTTTTTACAGTTTTTGAAAGGCAAACATATATGAAAATATTACAAAATTCTGTCTTGTCTTCATGGAACCAACTCATCAATACAAATGGGAGCGTGAGGTGTCTCAAGGGCAATGATTTCTGATAGGTGCCCTGAGATGAGCTATGAAAGCTAAATTAGCAAGTCCTCTTGCTTCTGCCCTAATTCAACTGAGAGCATCAGCATCTGCTGGCTTTGGGGATCATTTTCCATGAGAGGAGGAAGCAGTAAACTTCTACTTATATTTGCAGACAAAACCAGCTCAAAATGAGAGATACCATCACTTTAGCTCTTTCTCTACCTGTGGTTTCAGGACAGTTAGGAAATCTGCATGTAACTTTCCTATTTTGATCAAGCAGAGACAAGGGTGTTGTGTTGCCCTATTAACGTGATGAAATTATATCAATCAATCTATTGAAATGAAAACAGACTTGCAATTAGGTTCTTGTTGCATAGTGTGTGCTACAGTTTAAACCATCTGCTGCATTCCAACACATGTGGCAGAATTTAAAAATGAAACTACCAGCTAATGATTTTAGGACGTATTATCCAAGATGTCTGATATCCACAATGCAACAAAGTTAGAAAGAAATAAGGCAGAAGTTGCTTTTTCTTTTTTGCTTTTTACACTGGGAAAAATCAAGTGTAGCAAACATTAAAAAACTTCCTAGAAACATCTTTTTTTTAACAGCATGAATAGGTATGTGCATTAATTACCCCCGCCCTGCATTAATGTGAGAAAAACATATATCAACATGGATATATGTTGAGTGTGATACAGAGACAACTAAAAGTCATTGAGTACTCATGTCTTGGTGCACTTTTTAAGCATCTGGGCCTTTAAAACTGGCAGAAACCTATATTTTCTCTCTTGATGTTTTATTTTGGAACTGTCAAGAGATGAAAACAGTGAAATAGCTGTGTCTCAAGCTAATGAATATGAATTTTCTAATACAATCACTTGTCCAAGCACACATTCATGGTTTTGGTAGCACTGCTTTATGCACTGTTCTAAAATTGCTTGGGTAGGGCAATGGGAACTATCTCTTAAATCCCAGACTGTGAGATACAGGGCAGAAACACAGCAAGGAAATCAAAGGAAACCCTCTATGGAAACCTCTGTCGTGCAGGTATTAATTGAAAATTACTCACCACACATGGAGGTACTAATGGCACTCCCTGGACAGCAGGGCTGTTCATCATTCCCTGGCTCTGCTGCTCCACAGCCCTGCTCTCCTGACAAAAGGCATTTCTTATCCAAAGGTATCTGAGATTACAGGGAAATGTCACTTGGCATTTTGGGAGAATGAAAATGTACATAAGCACTTGTGAGAAGAACCGGTTCCAGGCTGTGTACTGGACTTCAAAAATTTGCAATTAAGTTTATTTTTCTCACCTGACTACCACCATATAACTACTTCAGATTTAAAGCAATACATTTACTTACAGACAGACACTTTGGATAACTAAAAGGAACCTGATTGTGAATGTTGACTTTGACTTAAAGGAAATAAGTGCATTAAAAAATTGTGCCAACTGAGATGCATAAATATCACTTCTAGTGAAAATAAAATACATTTGAAAGTGAATGTTCTATGCATCTAACAGACTTGTAGAAATGTTTTCATTGCTTACCTTAGTTGTGCAGTTTCCTACAACCATTTTAAAATTGGCCAGATCCCTGAAAAGCCTAGTAATTTAGAAGCAATTCCTATTTATTTTTAAGTAAAATCTCTGTAACTGCCCTGTCCTTCAACACTTTAATTAGAGAATCCCAGCAGAGGAGCAAGTTTTACTTACATAAGAAATGTAATTAATTTATCTATAAGTCAACATTGAATTTTTATGAGGTTTATAGCTTTGCGTGTTTTTATCTAGTCCTCTGTGAGAGTATGTACTCACTGAAGAGGTTACAGGGAAAGCTTTGTGTTTAATACACTAGCATAAATAAAATTAGAAACATCTGGTGAAAGAACACCTGATTAAACACATGCATCAAGAGTGAAGTGTTGCCTGAGGAAACTGCTCTGTGAAGAGGGTTTCTCTCCACACTGTATCCCTATCAAATAGCACTGATGGAGCCAAACTGCTTTGCAATATTCATGGTAGCTTTTTAATAGCAGGGCTTTTCTGAATCAAAATATTCCAATATGGTGGGCCCTCAAACAACTAAATACAGCTGACATTATGCTGTTCAGTAAAATTTCCACTTTGTTTCTTCTTGCATTTATTCCCTGAATACATAGGATGCCAGTAGTCAAAGAGGCAATGTTGTATTCGATCCTATTTAAAGATGGGGGAAATCTGGTCTCTCTACCAGTAGGTTCTTGGCATACTTCTCTCTCTTTTTTTTTCTTTTTTTCTCCTGGATTTCTTTTCTGTAGCTGCTAGGTTAGGGTGTTAACCCTTTAGATGCAGCGGAGGAAAGAAACACAGCTGCATGGTCATCCTTCAGGGTAAGAAGGAGATGAGTTTATTCAGAAACTCACTTGTTTAAATAGCTTGACTCACAACTTCAAGAGCAGAATAAAGATGATTGGTGCAGAGAGAAAACACCCCATTCCCAGGCCCTGGCCACATACCAAGACAGGTTCTATCTTTGTTGTTAATTCCTCTCTATCTTGACCAAGATATTATCCCGGGAGAAATCCTCCCTGACTGGACCTACAACCAGCTTATCAGTCTGGGAATGATTCTGAGAAGCAGGAGAAATCCAGGCCCGAAAAAGAATCCTCAAGCTGTAATTTTCCAGCTCTCTAAATATGTCTGTCCACACTTGTCATATTACCCATTCCCCCATTAAGTTGCATGGTTTTCCAGATATATTTATAATATTCTCTCAACAGGTCATTGAACTCCATTAGGCTGATGTTTTACCTCTTTTCCAGTTTATTGATAAAAATATTAACTAATACTTAAGTCATTTACAGATCACTTGATACCCACTTTCTGGAGCCCGTATTTCAGATTTTCTTACAGTATATCAGGAATATGTCCTGGAAAAAAAATACTTCTGCCTAGGTAACAACAACATCAATAGTTGGAGGTCCTCATTTAGAAAGAATATGCCACAGCATATGTTCAGTTTGATCATCACTGCTTTGACCTTATTATGCTGTATCTCATTATTAACTTTAAATGAAGTATCCTTCAGCATATGGTGCACTAGGGCTTGCAGCAGAGGGAGAATGCAGGACTATCTCGCCTTTATACTGCAGCACATTTGTAATATCTGAAGACACAGCAATGAATCTCATTCTCTTTCAACAGCAATGCAACACAGACTTGTCATCAGTGCACGACAATGGACTTGAATACAGACATTTCCATCTGAAACCAGCTGCAGGAGTCATGGAAGGGCTGCGAGTTTGTGTGCACTGGTGCAGCTGTTTGGAATAGAGGATGGACATTGGGCAGTGTTACAGGGATAATGTATCTCTTGTCTTTATCTAATTTTCTGTCTACTGATGACAATAAGAATAAAGGGGGAAAAAATTCCCATGAAACAAACAAATACCCCCCAATCACCCATTCCACTCAGCTCTAAAAATAACACATGCAATGAATAGAGCCATTTGTTCATTAACTTCTTTTTCATCTGGTACAATCTTCTCCCTTTGATATTGAAATGTGGATGAATTTATCATTGCTAACATACTTTTAAAGAACAGAAGAAACAGTAAAAAATATTCTAATGGTTATTCTGTTTTAAATACAAAGATGATCACTAAGGTGTCACTGATGCCTTTTTGCCATTTCATGTTTTGGGAGAAGACCTTCTAGAGCAGAAAGGTAATTAATTTCCAAGTTCTATCAGTCCTTACTTTCTTGTCAAATTTCCACAGAGACAATACACTGTGGTGCTGGTTTTTATGACATGAATCTCTTCCACTAGTAACTATATTGAGAGAACAAACTTATTTCACACAGGCCATCAATCATTCTTTAGAGAGCAAAACCTCATGGTTACTGCTTTGCCAGTCTGGCCTGTAAGTAGTGATTTAAGGGAAAGAAGTGGAATAACATTACCAGCTCCTTGGGCCTGCCAAACTTTCATTCAAAACAAGCAGAAAATATTTCATATAAAAAAGCATTGATCAAGGATTCAGCAGAGCTAGTTTTCTCATGTCTGTCAGTTAGCCACACAGTAATTCTTATTTATCTTATCCATTAACAGGAGCAGTCATTCACACATTTCTATCAGCAACAGCATTACAAGATATAAGTAAACTAAGCTTGACATTTTCCAGAGGATACAGAGAACAGAAGGTTGTTTACTAGACTTTGGTATCAATAAAGACATATTCCCAATATTCTATTTTAGTCTTATGGGATGCTTAACCATCTGTCGAAGCACAAGCTGATGCAACACAAGTGATTAAAAAAACAAAAAATCCTATTTGCAGCATCAGTATCTTTAACAATGTTTTGGATCACTGCATTTCCATCACACTGTAAATCCTGTGTTTCTATAATGAAGAATTTTTTGGCAAGACTGAACAATATACAAATCCATGCAAACAGATGGGGTGCAGCTGAAGGTCCCAGAAGCAGACTTTCATAGGGTGTGGTGGTCAGGGACTTCCCTATGACTAGAGAAAGGCATATAACCTATTTTTAAGAAAAAGGAAGAAGTTATAGGAAACATCAGTCTGTGGGAAAATCATGCAGCAAGTCTTCCTCAAGGCCATTTCTAATCACAAGAAGAGAAACAAGAAAAGTGATGGTGAAAAGCCAAAGTCCAGCTGGTGGCCAGTTGCTGGTGGGACCTTTCAAGGATTGACACTTCAATACCAGGCCCAGTATTTCTCAAGTTTGTTTGTTTGGTTTTTTTTTATTAACAACCTGCATGGTGAGCAAGGCAATATCCAGTTTGCAGATGGTATAGATATGAGAGCAGTGGCTGTATATTGAGGGTTATTATCTCCTGTTTGGCAGGAAGGTAAAGTCTGTGAGACTTCAGCTGGAATATTTTGTCCAGAGATGAGCTTGTCAGACAGTGGCACCATGGAATGAGTGCAGCACAACCAAGGTGATCAGGGGGCTGAAGCACAGAATATGGGTTTATTTAAGAATAAATATGTGAAGAATATTTAAGAATATGTGAGCATGGAAGCACTTGCACCTGGCAGCACTTGCCCCAGTGCTTCAGCTTTCAAAGTGTGTTTTCATTATTAAACCTGTAGGGTCTTGTCTGGCTATGAGCTATTTTAGTATCCACAGCAGCATTCTGGTCATCAAGAGAAGTGTCACATCAAGGAGGGAGAGCAGCAGCTGCATTCTGAGGGCAAGTACTCACAACAGTGAGAAACGGTCATCCTTATCTTAATTGCATCAAGACTATAACTCTTATTGCATCTAATCATTGAGGCATAGCCTCTGAATATGCTATATCTTAAACTGTAATAAATTAGTAAAATGCTATTCAGCAAATCAAGCATGCTGCATGTCAGTCTTCACAGTTTCTAACAAAAGTGGACATTATCAGGAACAGACATATTGCTTTTTAAGTAGACTTGTGCATAACATTGTTTAATAGACACAGGATGATGATTATTAGAGGTTGGGCAGGCTAGGCTAAATCTCAGTTCCTGCTGCTTCCATGCCAATTTCCTTTAGACCTCTTATTGCAAGAGCTTTAACAGGAGCAATGCTACATAATCAGCAAGTATCCCCTCTGTTACACCCAAGGAGATGCAGATGCTGGTACTGAAGCACAAAGAAGCTGCAAGTGCACATGTTCTAGCCCTCTCACAGAGGCACAAATGAAATGGGCTCACTCAGAAGGGGCCTCCTGACTGTGCCCAGCACTCAGGACCCCTCTCTGCCCTGAGGCTTGCAGGGAGCACAGGGACCCCAGCACTTGCCCACCTGCCCACTGTCTGCCACCAGTTCAAGTTTCTTTCACATTATGAAGATTCTTTATTTCTTTCTCAGGGCACTGCAGAAAACTACAAAGGGCAGGACTATAAATGCATAAGCCTTACAGGAAGCAGAGATGAAATGAGGCTGAAACTGTATAACTTGAATGGACACATTCCTGTAATATAGAGAATATTTGTCTACTTCCTCTTATTAAGGACAGAAGCCTAACTAGATAACAAAGACCATTGTATAAAGTTAACTTTAAGGTATTCTATATTTGAGATTTCTTCTTAAATATGTATCTTAAAAAAACCCACTTGGATACTGTCTAAGCTCTGATTTTAAACTTCATATGATCCCAAATACAGACCACCTCAAAATGTCTTGGGCCACTATCATAGTAAGCTTTCCTGTAGATAAAATGGAGAACAGAAAACATATTGCTTAAGTTTAGCAGAAGTTTTTACTCCTCAAAAATAGGTCTTTGCTTCTGAATAATCTCAGAAAATAAATATTCATAAAACAAAATACATTCATTCTGTAGGAAAATAGAAATCATCCATATCTAATATGTGCAGCTGATTTTGGATATTGAAAGTAAATTTTCATTGAAAAAGGGAGAAAAAAGACATTTTGGTCTCATATGATTTTCATTACATACATTGGCTTCAGATTTGAGAATTGGAAGGAAAGCTGAGTTCCACACATTGTTTAACCTGCTATCTGTGGCTCAAGTTATTCTGCTATGATCTGCTCACTGGACACTAAACAGTCACATTCATTGTAAATTATGGTATTTTGGCTAATTTTCCAGTTCCCTCTCTCTCACTCTCTTTTTTTCTTTTTTTCTTTTTTGTTTTTTTTTTGTTTGGTTTTTTTTGTTTTGTTTTGTTTTGTTTTGATTTTAAATTTAAATGACCACCTTGGAGAAATGAACAGCATTCATCTTCTGTTGGAAGAGTAGTTTAGTGCAGTCACATATACAAACTTGAGGATGATGAAAAGTTTATCCCAATATTTTTGTCCCACCTCTTCCAGAAAAGAACAGTTTGCAGCTCCTATTCAGCCTGCCAGACAGTCAAAATGAGAACGATTCTTATTGAAATGGCTTTCTCTGGGTTTGAAAATCCTACTTTTTATAAGTGTATTTTTGATTTATACTTTAACCTTTGCTAATATAGGAAAATATGAAGTTGATCTTTAATTTCAATTACTTTAGCTGCATTATCTTGGCTGATCAATAAGCCTTTAGAAACGTGCATATCTGATCATTCAATCTGTTTTGTTAAGTGCTTTATTTCTTAATCCTTAGCTGAATATTATGTGTATAACATTACCAAAGCAGATCATATACCTTTACAAAAACCATAAATTTCTAAACGTTCTTCACATCACTGTGGAGTCTTAAGATTAAGCCCAGACCTTTAAATCTGCAAAACTAGAATAAGAGCACATGACAGGCAGAGACAGAGAATGAACATCAGGATGCCCCCAGCCCTCTGCCAGGTGCTCCACAAACACCATGCCAAGCTACCAAGGGAAGCAAGGGCCAGGACCCTTTGTTCCTTTCAGTGAGAGCAGCATCAGCACGGGGGGCTCCCTGCTCCTCTGCACTGCCCTGATCCAGGCTGAGGAGCTGCATCACCTGACACACATCCATTACTGCCTCCCATAACAACAGAACATTTTGCTTTCCACCCCGAGGGTCATAATTCCCTGTTATTGCCACACTGAGATTTCTGCTGCAAGTGTTAGGAAATACAGCTTGCATGTAATGGGTTCTGATACCTTAGTGAGGCTCTTCTGGGACTGCCAGCAGTACAGAGTGCCCTCCAGCAATTCCCAACAGCTTCCCAGAGGTACAGATCCTACAGTGTGCAGGGTTTTATTCTCACCTCACCTCTGTGTGCCTGAAATCAGCGTAATGGTGCAGGGGGAGCTGGCAGCTCCAACTAAAAGTAGCTACAGAAAACCAGAATCACTGAGGTTGGAAAAGACCTCCATCATCAACCTTCAACCAAATGCCACCATGCCCACTAAACCATATTGTCAAGTGACACTTCTACTGGCTTCTTTTAACACTTTTGGGCATGTGGACTCCCCTGGGCAGCACATTCTAATTCTTCACTCTCTCCAGTGAAGAATGTTTTCCTAATATCTAAGCTGAACCTCCCCTAGTACAACCTGAGACCATTTCCTCTTGTCCTGTCACTGTTTGCCTGCGAAAAAAAGACCAACCCCCACCTTGCCACAACCTTTCAGGTAGTTGTAGAGAGGAATAAGGTCTCTCCTGAGCCTTCTTTTCGTGGTACTAAAAAACAACTGTTCCCTGAGCCCTAAGCTGCAAGTGAGGGCAGCTTTACCTGGGGCTTGCTCACACTTGGGGAGGGGCTGTCAAACAGAACTGCTCCCTTGCCACAGTGCAGTCCCCTCCCTCGTGTCACCAGTGACCAGGACACTGGTCACTTCTGCCCTCAGCTACGCCCTGCACAAGAGCAAGACTGACACTTCTCCTGACTGACACTGTGCCTTCAGACTCCTGGGTATTACCTTTTAGCTAGTTTTTGAACAGTGGTAAATGCCACCATTGCCACCAGAATTCGAGGGAACTGAAGGGGAAATCCTCTCCTCCATCTTCTAGGGATCACATCAGCACTACTAGAGACAGGAAAGAGAAAGATGAGGAGGGAATATCCCATGAACTTGATTTCTATTCTATCTCTGAGATAAGATCCAGTGCTGTATGAGTTGTAGGGAAGCACAGCAGGGAAGAAAGCAAGCATACCCTGAAATTCAGTTGAAAGACACTAGCACAAAAAACGTTGTATTTTATTGACACTGGAGTTCTGTCTGATTTAATTTTTCTTTTACTTTGGGAAGCTGTTCTTGCATATTCGAAAGTGAATATGGTGTGAACATTTGCTTTCTTGCCCTCCCAGCACACGAAGATTTCTTGCATCTCTTCCTTTTTGGAAAACATTTTAAAGCAGGAGTTCTATAGCATGGCAAGCCTCTTCCCAAGAGGCACAGTTCTTCTTTGTTAGAATACGTGCTGGGTATTTTTTCCAAGGGTAGTGAATGGAATGTAACCTACAACATCTGCTAATGGCTGGAAACCTACTGTGCCTATGAATTAGATTCCTATGATAGACGAGATGTGCCTGCCAGGAAAGAGGCTGTTAAAATGGTCCAGCTATTATTTTTTTTTTTTTTTAATTTATGGAGGCAGCATACACAGTTCTTAGGGTATATTCTGGTAATTTGTTTCTGGAAAGAGGTGAGACAGGCACAGAGAGGATGAAAGCACAGGGAAAGGGGTGCTCATGCCTACTTCAATATCTACTTTCACTGTCTCACCCTAGCAGGAGCTACAAGGATCTGCCTGTACAAGAAGGCATCTGCTAAAAGGCACTTCAGTCCTGGCCCTTAGACACCTCTAACTCCTTTGGTGGGCTCAGAATACTAAATTTCTCTGTTCAGTCTTCAAGGTTACTCCCAGTTTTCAAACCCATTCAATCAGCAAAGTAGAAAAAAATTGAAGTAAACTTATCCAACAGTTGCTGGGCTTTCTAGGAGCCCCCCAGTCTGCTTTGGTTCATAGTGCAGGCAGAAGATTGCTTTGCTTTGAAAATTTTTATAGTCTTATTTTATATTTTTATGCTGCAAGAATTACATACTAGGGAATTTTCACAAAAAACCCCACAACAAACCCCCCAGAAAACTTGAATTCTAAATAAAATAGAGCTCCATAACATGCACATTGTATGCAGTGCCTTTCTGAGGAAGGCAGTAGAATTTGGTGAGATTTAAAAAAACCCAAACAGACAAGAAACAAACACCAAAACAAACCACAGAAACAACCTCCCTCCCTGCCCCTTCACAAACAAATAAGTTCCTAAACCTTGGTACCCATACCCATCAACATCAGTTATAAAAACTGAGTGAGGGACAGACACAACCCTTACAAAAAATTATTCACATTCCAAGTTTTAGCGTAAGAGATAACTAGATGCCCTACATTTGGATACTATGGATTTAGGACTGATTTTCTAGGAATTTTCTATCTTTAGAGAAACACTCAGAGTCATGCACTACTTCAAGTCTTCCTGATTTTTCAGCCTTTTCCCTCCCAGGCTCAATCCTCTCTGGTAGAGATGCTTGTGCCAAGGTATAGCAATCAGATGTTCTGCAAATACAAAGAGATGAATCCTGTGCACATTTTAATTCCCAGCTCCCCAGTTTGTACCAGCAGAAATGTGTCTGCAATTTCCCCTAGTTACATTAATTTAGATTTCTATAGTAAGCAGAAGATAAGGCATATAAATTAAGTATTTGAAACTATGGGTTCCAAAGTTTGATTTTTTCAGCTGAAGTAAGCATTTCCATGCACAGCTGTTTGGCCTCCAAACATCTTAATTAAAACCTTTTGGGAGGATAATAACATTTGCCATTCAATCAAACATTGGAGAATTTTACAGCTGATACCAAATGTTATATGATAAACTTGGAGCTGAGTTTCAAAGCATCACTGGCAGTAATGACAATTAGAGACAGAGTTGATCTAAAACTCTTAAGCAATGAGTTTCTCTTGCACTCATTACTGAGGAGGAAATATTTTTATAAACCAGTGTGGGACTTTTTCTAGTGTCAGTATAAAAGCTAATTCATGTGCAGTCTAGCTGAAATTTAGTGAGACCTGGGCATTAAACTCTGCATGAGCAAGTCTATGCACCTGCTATGGAAAACATTTTTTTTAAATTGCATTCTGAAATCAATTGAACCCCACTCTGTTTAAAACAAACTCAAATCAACCAACCAACTAACAACCCCAACCCCACCCAAAACCACTGCCAACCCTCCCACTCAACCCCCTCCCCTAAAAAAAAAAAAACCAAAAAAAACAAACCAAAAGAACCATTAATGAGAGAGTAGTTTTTAAAAAAGGTCAAGCTGTCTGCCATATGCAGATCCATCCCAATTTAGGGATAAAATCCTCCATTAGGATGCTTACTTTACCATACACCCTGAAAAAATGAAATAATCTTTTAATCATTATACAATTTGCATAATACCTATCAAAGCTTTTTAAAACTTGAACACCATAAAGCTTAAGAGCTGAACCAGCGAAATTAAAAATTTGTTTTCAAAATGTTCTTTGCTAGCCTGCAGGCTCTGGGATGTGTCTTGTAAAGGGCTGCACCATCCTGCTGCTCTGCAGCAGGGCAGCACCTCCCAGAGAGGGTCTCACCATCTTCACCCAGCTCCATTAGAGGGGGAAGTAAAGGATCACCAGCAGGGCTGACCCATGGTAAGACAGACCCTGGAAAATACCCTTCTACTGTGGACAGAAAGATGATTGAATTTCCTCTATGTTGCCCTTCCCTATATCAAGACAAAGCTAAAAGGAACATTACAGAGGTTTATGGATCCCTCTGCTCCAGGCTGGTGCTGCAGAAGTCTGCTAACCCTAATGTCTCAGTTGTAACCCCACCAGTGAGGGGGCTTGTTTGTTGTTGGGATTTTTTGTTTGGTTCATTTTTTTGGTCCTTTCCATATTTAACTATCTATTCTGTATTATTATGCTCAGGTCTTTCATACTCCCTTTTATTTCTGGTGGTAGGTACTTAGTCATCCAACACAAAAGAGAAATTAGCTTTCAATGTGAAGAAGAAAGACTATTTTATTTTTGGTTGGTTGGCTTTTTTTTTTTTTTTTGTTAATGTTGCAGATGATTTAAAACCTAGATTAAATTGCTATCTAGTGCAACAGAAAAACAGTTAATGTAAAACTACAGCTGTTAATTATCTCTGTGAATAAATGAATGACTCAATACTTCAAAGTTCTATGAGTAACTTTCTTTTAGTTCAGTTCTTATTGTCAAGAAATAAAGAGAAATAAGCTGTTGCTGCTTTGGAAAATGAGATCACAGGGAAATTCATTAGATGGACAGAAATCCTCAAGTCCTGGATTCTGCAATTAGATGCAGGATATTGGAGGACTTTGTCTCTGGAGAATCCTGTTACTTTGAAATAGAGTTTCAACTGACAGCCACAGGATACCAGACTAGTGTGGAGGGTCTGCCTCCATCAGAAAAACTGATGAATAGGACACGTTTGAATCATCATAATTTGCAGAATTTTGTATCCAGTTTAAGTAAACAGTCTGCCCTTGAATTTCTGCCTTAAAGAAGTGTTGGGGAATTTTTAATGAATAAGAAAAATGAAGATGTACCCTAATTCCGTGCTCTGCAGTAAGAAGATTTTTTTCACCTTTTGCATACTAATTTTTTACCTTTGTAAATTAAAATGTCCTAGAAGAAAAACAAAACAAAGCACAACCAGCCCTTTATTCTTTTTCTGCCCTCTATATAACATATACTTTGAACATTATCACCTTGGAAAGCCCAGGGAAGGGTTTGTTTTTTCCCAGAGTGAAGCTACTCAGCCTTAGTGCTCAGGGTCATGAGTCCAAGGATCACAAGAGAATTTCCATACACTGTAGATATTGAAATCTGTCATGAATTAAAGAGTATCTCAAGTTGGAAGGGACCCATAAGGATCATTGGCTCCAAGTCTCTGGTCCCTTCACGGCTACCTAAATCTAAACTGCTAAACCCATTTCCCTGGGGAACTTCCTTCCAGTGACCAGCCACTCTCTGGGTGAAGAACCTTTTCCTCATATGCAATCTGAACCTCTCCTGACACAACCTCATTCCATTTTCTTGTGTCCTACTGCTGGTCACCACAGGTATAGGACAAGGTCCAGGTAGTGGAAATAATTACCAGTAGTTTTTAATTTTTTTTTAAGATCTCCTCTTTGCCCATAGTGTAGCCACAGAACTTATTTCAATGCTGAGTAGAGCCTCTGAGTTTCTCAGGGGAAAAAATTCCCTTCCCCTTTCTAATTTCACACATTAGAAAGATAAAGGGTAATGTTACTTGCACATTTTAAGGATGCAAGACTGAGGCAAGGAGTGTTAAGTGTTTATTGGCTTTGAAATAATCAATAGCTTGAGTTGCATAAGATATCTTTGCTAGAAAAAAAAGAGAAAGATGGGCTTTTTATCCTGTCTTTTAGGCAAATGCAGATAGAGCCAGAGTCTCCTGGTGAGCAAAAGCTTTGGTGTCTGTCAGCAGCCCTGGTGCAGCAGTCTGCCTGTGCTAAGAGTACCTTCTTCAAGGGAGATGCTTTAGCAGGCAGAGCACAGTGTTAATATGTTGTGAAAATGAGACTTACAGTGAGCCTACATACAGGACTGCTCATAACAAGAACATCCTAGCATAAAAAGCAAACCTGCACAGGAAGGAAAAAGAAAAATCTTTATATAATTTTATTATCTTATTCATAGGACTCACTTTTCTTCCTTCTACAATCCCTACTGCATGCACCATCTATCTTCTACTTTCTGCAAGAGAGATGGTAGAAGTTAATGTGAAAAAAACCCACCCTAAAACCCAAGGCCTTGCAATAAAACATAAACTAAGCAAGAAAAACTGCTGAGAGGAAAAATCCTGCCAGTTTTTCTTGGTTTTGTTTTGTTTTTTAGCAAAGATTTGCTACCTAAAAAATGCAATTAATCTTTCCCTAATTGTTTTGTTTTGACATTCATAGCAGCTCCTTTTTAAGTGAGACCCAGCATGTATATGTCCTCTATGGAACAACAGGTCGCTTTGCAGACATTTTCTTAGAAAAAACAATGCCATCTTGGAAGCTAACATGAAAAAGGCTGGAATTTTGCACTCTTCCATTTCCCAGACAGTTCGAAGTAGAACACAAACCTGCACAAGGAAGGCTCCCTTTGAAATCTGGCCTAGGGAACCCTACTACTACTTCTGAACTAAAGGGCACATGCAACTAAAAGTTAATTTCTTCACAGAGGCTAATCTTTCCACTAAAATAATGTTGGAGATAGAGTAAAATGTGTAAAATAAATGCTATTAAACATATACATAAATTTAAGACATGCTGAATTACAGTAAAACAATTAAATTCCATACTTCTACTCACAGGCCTTGACATCTTGCTTTATTCTAGTTAATACAGAAATTTACTGGGAGTCTTATTCATTTAGGACAAACAAGAAACTCTCCTAAATAACAATGAAGGGGTAAAATAGATTTTTGTTCTTCAAAAGATAACCAGGAGAAGCTGGGAGGCATACTGGGTCACTAGAGTACAGTAGATCAATATATAGTACTTTCAGTGCTCAAGGGAGTAATCAAGGCAGGAGACCTTGAGCATAGAATATTTCTACCTAATTTAGATTCCAGAGCAGAGAGTTAAAGCCACTTATCAGCCATCAGGTAAGCTTCTGTGTCTTCAGAAGAATGTAACAGTCTCCCCCACTATTCTCCAATTACAGGTCATGCACAATCTTATGGTTTTTCTCAAAATTATGATTTACTTAACCACAAGCTATTATACATACCCCTCTCCTATATCCATCATAGACTAATTTTAATTGCCTCTTTGAGAATTAATTTTTTGAGCCCCTGCTTAGTTACGTTCAATGACAAAAGAATACAAACAACAAACAGCACTTTCCCTCTGTAACAGTACATTTCAGAAGTCAACAAAAGCAGTCATGTAGACCTTGTGCAGTTCAGTTCCTTCTGGAAATAGAAGCTTTCTTCTTTATTTCTCCTTGATTTCTGGACACTTTCACTTAACTATAGGGGTGTTTCTTCCCCCATCTAAACTCCTGATAAAATACTGAGTTTTAAAAAGTTTCTTTCCATGAAAGAGGCATTACAAAAGTCTAGGGGTGCTTTGGAACTTTTGTCATTGGGCATTATGGTGGTTCCTGTTTTATTTTGTCTTCCAGAAGCTGGTGTGCTCCCCCTTCCACCCAGGGATACCCATTGCACGTTGGCTTTGCCCTGCAAGCCCAATCTCCTAATGGAAGATTGAGTCTGATAAAACAATCCAGAGTTTCAAAGGAGGAAAGAAGTATTCCATAACTTACACAAATCCTGAATTCTACAGTGGGGTACTTCACAAGGGATATTTGGCATGTCTGTGGGTCTATTTTATAGAGGAAACATGATAACTAGGAAAATCTCATCTTGTTTCACAAGTAATTTCATTTTAAGGTCCTAGTCTCACTACAAAATCCCTCCTTAAAAAAACAGGAAAATTTGGTGCTGCCAACAGCAGAACTGGCCACAATCCAACAAAATTACTGTCTTATTCCCAAACCAGCCATAAGTGCTTAAAGATCTGAGCACAGTGATCTGTGCAAGGGTGGGAGAACAAATGCAAACATTCACATGATATTTCAAAGAAGAACTAGGAGAAATAAACAAAGGATTTAAACAAGAAATAAATTGGAATATTGAATATAAATACTCCACTGCATGACCTAGTGATTCCACTAAGGACTGTGGTTGTGCTGCACTGGAGCAGGGCACCATAGCTAGCAATGGTAACTTTGTAATGCCTTGTGAAGAAACTATTGGTAGACAATTTAGAATTATCCTTCTAAATTAATTTAGCCACAGAAATAGTGTGACTTCAGTTTATGAATATTTTTAATAATACCTGCAGGAGCAAGACAAATACAAATATATTAGTAGCAGAGAGCTACTGCAAAATAAGACATTATATTTAGTATTTGGCCCACTGTTATGAAACATGCACACCATCCTCTGCCTCTAATCACACACCAGGGTGACAAAAATCCAAAGCAACAGGAACAAACATTGAAAGAGAATTATTTCTCCAAATAAAAGTTGTATGAATACATGCAATTAGTAACTAACAGATCCCTGTAAATTCCAAGAATTCAGTGCTAGTCAGGAAAACACTGAATAGATTTGGCTTAGTGTTTGTTAAATTGATGTAATTAATAGAGTCAAATGCAGGGAAAACATTTCATGAGCTGCAGTTCAGCTTCAGAGAGTATTGTGCCTGCTGAGCAGCTTTCCCACCTCTTCCTCCTTTCCAAGGCCACAGCTCTCCTTTGGAGCACTTCTGAGGGAAAACCCCTTCCCAGACTAAGCCTACAAATTGCTTTAGAGCTGTCTGTCCTCCCTCTGGAGTCATTAACTGCTAATTAATACTTAGTCCATTTATCATCCTGGCTCTTCTTGCCCCAAATAATCTGTTTCTTCCAAATGGCTGTGTCCTAGCACAGGATGGCAAACCCTGCCCCTCAGCCATGCTCCCCTTCAGGAGGTGCAGCCATTAAAGCTGTAGATGGTCCCAATGTCAGTAGATGTCATTTAAGAACAAGTACTCTAGAAAGTGCAGGAATTTTTGATCTGCAAATGGAAAATATGCAGCTCAGTGTAAGGAACAGCCAGCCTCTTCCCAGCATTGCTGCTACAAATTTCAGATTCATCAGCTTGCAGATGGAACCCACAGAGACATATTTTAAATAGTTTAATATAGAAAAGAGGTGAATTGCTATCAGTACTCCTTTATAAGTTTAAAAAATAAAATTTTAAATTGAACTGTTGACAGAATCTTTTTTCTCTAATGGCGCAGCAGGATTATCAGAGTGTAGTTGAAATGCTGTTACTGAAAAAAAAGCCTCTGAAATATGAATAGGGGAAATCCTCCCTATTCTAACTGTGGTGGTGGAAATGCCATAGCTTAACCTCTGCAGGCAGCTCAGCCCCCTGCAGCTGGTCCCTCACTCCCTGCAGTGGGATGGGGGGGAGAACCAGAAGAGTAAAGTGACAAAAATCATGGGTTGAGATAAAGTCAATAAACCTGAGTTTAACAAGTAAAGCAAGAACCTTGTGGACAAGCAAAGCAAATGATTCCTTCCACATTTCCTGTGAGGGGACAGGTGCTCAGCCATCCTCAGGAAAGCTGGGCTCCATCCTGCTGGGACTGGGAAATGCCAAACACCATCACCCCAAATGCCCCCCCTTTCAGTCATTTTTGCCCAGGTTTTTTCTTGTTAAACATGGTACCATATGATCTGGGGTATCCCTTGGATCAGCTCTCCTGGCTATGTCTCCCCCCCAGCTCCTTGTGCACCTACAGCCTCCTCCCCAGTGTGTGGGTTGAGGAGCAGAATCAGCCTTGACTCCAGGTAAATGCTGCTCAGATGTAACAGAAATGTCCCTCTATTATTAAAGTGATTTTCAGTTCAAATCCAAAATAAATCCTCATACCAGCATTTCTAGCCTAAACTTCTGCAGCAGCAGATGTTAAAGGAAGCGAGAAGTGCTGTTGTCTATTACCAGACAGACACCCTTTATATCATCCTTACTTTGTCATTTCTCCTTCTTTCTGTACCCTGCCTCTGCCTCAACTGTGCAGGTTGAAGAGTAAAATGGTGTTCCTTAAAGGCAGAACAGAAAGCTTTTGTCTGGTCTATTATGCTGTACTGTACTTTAATTCAGGCTTTTGAGGCACTGCATGACTGAGAAAGCAGTGTGGGAAAGGCTTTGGAGCCAATGGCTCTGGAGTTATACTGACAGGGCTGCCAGCAAGGATATCTGTGAATTGATGGCTTCACTCTGGCTGCCCTTGGAAGTTAACTAATATTTATTTGAGTGGAGCAAACGAAATACAGCAGTACACAATGCTGACATGCTAGGAAAGCAAATTATTGGGCAATCCAGTTATTAAACTCACTAATCTTGTTCATCTGAACCACTTCCACAATGAGTTAGGAAAGTACTCCCTAGTCTCAAGACTGGTTCAAGCTACTCCAATTATTTCCAGAAAGATTTCATATTTTGAATAAGTATTTTTTAAAGACTTCTAGAACGTATAGCAGAAATCCCTTCATAGTTTGAACTCTGCAATTCAGCACAGGCTTTTCTCTTCAAATAGCTACTGGAGACCTAGACAAGGCTCACTAGCAGAAGCAGATGTCAGATTGCAGCTATTAGCAACAAGGGCAGCCTTAAGATGAACATATGTTTGCATATTAAAGATATTACAGCACACTTTTATTGGCAGTAAGATTCTGCTTTCGCAAATACCACTGATAGAAGAAACATCTTCTGACCCAGTAAGAATCCTATGAACAATATTCCATATGCCAGTAGAATGACATCCAAATTGAGGGAAAATTTACATATTGCCATCAAGGCAAAATTGGCTACAACCAAAGGTTAATGAAAAAACACAATCACTTCGTTTTGCAGCTCCTCCTTAGAGTCAACAAGGTTTTATTTCAGAAGATAACAAGAAAGAAACATGCATGTTCCTCCCTCTGCCTTTCACTGTAAATCTTAGTTTGGAAAGATTGAACAATACTTACATTGATGAGGTTTTATTCGACTGTTAGAGAGAACTTGAAGCATTAGTAGCAAAATTTATGTTCTAACTTCCTATCCTATTTTTTAAAGTAGAATAATGGGCAAAAAATGTCAGATGGAGACCTATTTCATTTAGGCTAGTCTATGCTGAACATTTAGGAGTAATCTGAATAGCTCCAGAAGAGAATTTCATTATTTATGTGACAGACATGGACAGAGCCTAAACCAAGATCGAATCATGCTATGAGCTGTACCATCATAGAATGAGATAAAAGTTTCTTTGGCCAGAGAGTTTATTGGCTAAATTTGTGCTATAATCTGGCACATCTTTGGATATTTTAAAAAAGGAAACAGTGTAACTGGTTGCAGTGTCATGCCTAGTATTACCCCAAATATCTTCATGCTCTGTAAAGAGTGGGTGAGCCTTTCTTACACAGCACATCAAGCTGATGAGTCAGCTTTGTTGCCCATTTTCTGAGGCCAGGCTGTCATGTCACCTTGCTGGCCTTGTTTTTGAGCAGAGATTGTGTAGGTGCTGCTCAGTACACTTATGTGATCCAAGACAGTCACAGTCCCCCCGAGTGCTTCAGCAAGAGGCCAAAGATGCAGTGCAGCACCTTCCCTCAGCCCCAGGAGGGGTGCAAGGCATCCCCTGGAACTCACTCGGAATTCACTGAGCACATATGGATAAAGTGATGCCTTCTCATTCCCAGGCAATGGCACAGTTTGTGCAGCTGACAGTCTGTGCCTGCTTTGTGGGTGCAGCAGGCAAACAATGGATAGGACAGCTGACACACAGACATCATGCCACACATGGGCATGAACAAGAACATTCTGGATCCAGTATATGGAGTTCAAGAAAATCATGATTATCTGGAAGGGTTGAAGTTTGAAATTGTGTCTTTTTTTGGAAGGAAAAAAGCAGGAAGAAACAAACATTTCTCAATAACAGTCAAAGTTTGCAGAATGTTATTTTCTGATGATGTCATTACATATCAGATGAAACTTGTAGTTTGGGAAAAATCAATGACATCCTATGGCTATATCAAAACTGAACATATCAAATGACTATTGTACTCCCTTGTTTCAATTTTGGATGATTGTCCCACAGGACCCAAGATGGCAGAGGACATACATACGATGCAGTCAGGACTTAGTAGATTCAAGTAGCATCCGCTGTCATTGTCAATGCCCACTAACTACACAAATAAAACAAAATATATATTTTTACATATTTTTCTTTTTTTTAACTCTAAAATTTAAAAGATTGAATAGTAAAAAGCAATACATACATCACAAATCAAAACCCAAAGCGTATTACTTTCTGTTAGGACTACCTAATTTCTGAATCTTTTCTCTTCTGCTAATAAAAGAAGATACTACAGCTCACTACATCCAGTGCTAAACTCAATGGTTTTAAGAGGCATTAAAGCCTTATTTTTACTTGCAGTCATTTAAGCCTTAAAAAAGGAAGCTTTTCATTTCAATGGCACCAGAACTTTATAAGGCTGTATGCTGCACCACTTGCTAGAAACTGCTCTCCTCCAGTGCTTACAGCATTCTGACATGGTCAGACTGGTTAAAAGCAACCTGCTGAAAATGAGCTTCTCACAAATGTCTCCTGCAAATCTGATTGACTTAGATTTGTATGCCAAAATAGAAATTTCTGGCAAGATCCATGTGAAATATTTCTATTGTCATCCACCTGAAACTTTGGGTAGTTATACTGAATATTCTAATGGAACAATAGAGACTGAGCAAAGTTATTATCCAATGACTGCACATAGTATAAGCATTTAAATATTTCCCCACTTGTTTCAATCTACAGCAAATATTTTATAAAGTAGCATGAACAAAACAGTAAATCCCAAAAAACTAATCTAAGAAAGGCAATTTTTTTTCCAAATTCTGGCCAAGATTGTAAAGTACATCCATTTTTGGGATGTTATTAAAGACAGTACTCTACCACAAGAAAACAGGGATTGCAAAGAGGCCTTTTGCACCCTGGGGAACTGACACTATTTAATGATCTGGAGACTTCTCAGTGTTTTGCATTTAACCCGCCTCATTGTACTAACCTGTACTGTATCCCCTTGTAGAGGTGCAGCTTCACCTTGATTTCTTTTTTAATTGGCATTCCTTTACCTCAACCTTCACAAATCATTTTTAGAAACTTCCTTATCAGACAATCCTTAGGATTTCAAATTCAAGCAAATAGAGCATAAAAGTTCTTTTCATCATCCACCAAAATACAGTTAAGCAGTTTTTGTGATTTTTGACAGGAGTCTTTTTATTTTTAATAGGGTCCTAGTGCTCTGAAGAAGCAGACTTGCAACAAGCTGTGAGAATCATGTTGACAAATAAATACAGCTCAACTAATTGAACTAATTTTCACTAATGGAGCTACAGCCAATAAGGCAAGGGTGTGGCATGTTTCTCATGTCAGGAGTTCACCAGCAGACTGACCACCCTAAAGAACCTGCAACCTCATCCATCTTGCCCCAGAAGGTCAGCAGCTGTGTAACCTCAGATCAGATCAGCTGAGTGGAGTTGTGAGAGCAATAGGAAGCCTCATCTGGGGCCTCCATGGCATGGAGATCCCTCCAGCATCTCAGGAGCTGCCCTTCTTCTCAGCCATGCTGCAAGAATGCTTAGGTGCAGGCAGCTACCTGCCTCTCTTTAGCTGCTTGATCTGAATTCAGAGGGACATGATCACATTTTTGGGTCTGCCAGCTGCATCCCTGTTTGCTGATGGCTCTGCTCTTTCTGGTTTGGTGCTGCCCGTGACTCCTGGCTCATGTTCTTTTGCAGATACTCTTTTGCTGTTTCCTGACATCTTAACCATGAAGGAAAACATAAATGACTCCTCACCTCACTTGCCAACAGGAATTCTCATTTCATCAGAAAGAATTCATTAAAACCTGAAGAGAAATCTACTCCTTTTTCTTGCTCAAAACATTCCTCAAAGTTCTATTGACAACCCCAGAAACAGGGCAATTGTTGGATTAATATTTTCAAACTGAATTTACAAGTACAGCAAACTTCATTTCACACACAGAAAACTATGCTTGCAGAATAAAGACATCTGATGTGATGGCAAATTATCCCAGACTTCATCTCAGAGGCTGGAGATTGCCACTTTGCACAGCCTCCAGGAGGGACCTCTATCCACTGCTGTGCCATATGGGGCTGACAGCAGCTTTACCCATTTCAGTGCATTCTCCACCTGTTCTCAGACTCTTCTGAGCAGAGATGCTCCAACAGGACAGGGGTAAGAGATTACCATTCTTTGCAAGTGCCAGAACATCTCTTTTAATTCCAAGCAAAAGATATTTTTGGAAAATTACCTCTAAATGTACTTGAGGTAGCATTTTGGTCCTCATTAAATGCAGCCACAGATTTCTGTCGGCTGGGATAGAAAGAGAACTTCAGCCACAGTAAAAATCTATTACATTTCCTTCAAAACAGATGCTTTAGTAGAAGAAATTCTTAAAACTATATCATGAGGTCTACTCAGTTACATATATCATCTTCCTGACATTATTAATCTGAGCAGAGCTCCTCAAATGTAAATGGAGAACATTTTAAAAATGTGATTCTTTGCTAAGGAATAGCAAAGTATTAAAGCTAATTTGAGTGTTACAAAAGTTATTTAAACCCCAGTATATTTTGCAGAACATTTTCACCCATAATTCAGCATTCAAATCTTGTTTTCAATATTGATAAATGCAAGTGATGAATTTTTAAAAAATGTATCATAGCTGCTGGTGTCTGAGGTAGCTCAGTGTTGTGATACTTACATTTGCTGAGCACAGCATGGAACAGCTCATGAAGACACAGCTACAATTTGTCTTCTGTTCTGAACAGCTCCATTACATATACGTGCTGATTTTAAAATAGGATGTGATTCCCATAGAGTTTTTTGGGAGCTCTGCATATTTATGGTTTTTGCTGTGTATATATATATGTATACACACAAATAAATAAATTTATATATATATACACACACATATACACATCCATCTCTTCTTGGGCTCCAGCTCCTTAGCAAGGGCTCTCAAAAGCCGTGGTTCACTATCTAACATGAAATTGTTTTACACATCAGAACTAAGAGTCTGTGAGATGGCAGCCAGTGGATTAATGAAAAACCTGCACTGGATGCTCCTCAGATTTCAAAAGGTTAGTGATAGGGAGTTAGAGAATCTGGATCATCCCAAGCAGAGTGACTGTATTTAGGAACTTATCCAAATCTTGAAATGGTGAATAAGTTTATCTTTTTACCCAAGTGTTGGCCTGGGATTACAGGAGTACACCATATTTCTCTTAAAAGAATGAAAATTACTGAACTACATGCAATTTTGATGAAATCTAAACTTCATTAAACTGCTGTTTATGAAGTTGATTTGACCTACTGTGAGGATAAAACTCTAAAACCAATGAATATTATTACATTATATTATTATTGTAGAGAAGACTACATAAGAGTAATTTGTTATTTGTTTGGGTTTTAAGTAGTCCATTCTTAAAAAAAATTGGACAATGTTCCACTCAATCAAACAAACCAGAAGAAGACCTATCAAGTGCACAGCTTATTTTGTTAGGAATATTTTAAAAGCGAATTACTCAATATCAGTCACTCCAAATCCATCTAGCATCAAGACCTTCTAAAAAATTCTAACTATGAGTAATTTAATAATTTTTCAGCAGCTTAGTTACCCAGGTGAAAATATCCAAAACATGTAATCAAAGGCAAGTTATAAAATGTATTCCCATGTGCCTTTTGAGCTTAAGACAATTAGAATAAGTGACAGGAAAATGCTTGCCTCATTTATCACTGAGAGCATTCTGTTGCTACAATAAACATGAAACCATTTAGAAGATTATGTGAGAAAAAGTTCTGTAAACTTGGTGCAATAAAAAAAAAATTAATTGAAAAGTCATACATGAGAATGCTTTACCTTGAAAAAACAGTCTCCTGAGACCTTATTAAGGCTAGAAACCCCAGGTATCTGCATGAAGTCAGTAAGCACATCCTGTTATATTTTATCACAATCACGCTGGTGAGAGTTACTGCTGAAATTTTATGCAACAGCAAAATAAAGAGGTATGGATCTTTAAGGATCCAAGGGACAAATCAAAATATAATTCGTTTGGAAGACTGTCACAGTATTTTGTTCTTTTTCTTGATGGAAAGTGTCTTACAGAAATAAAGTTCCTAGGATTTTTTTTCTCATTTATGCTCCTAAATAATGAAAAATTAGATTATGAAAGATATTTTTAAAAAGAAAAATATTTCAACTCTCTTGGAAATTTATGCTCTTCCCTACTGGTATCTTTATCATTTGCCCATTCATCAAAAATGAAATAGTATACTAAAACCTGAATATATGATTAAACAATTGCTAACAGTAGACAGCTTCAACACTGGAAGTGTGGCTGGCAGCATGGCAGCATGTCTTAGACACATTACATTTGTGCAGGAATTTTAGATTCATTTTCTTTTTTCCTTGATATTCACCTGGGATAATCACCTGGTAATCAGAAGTCTAAGGGTGTTCAAGTTCTCAAAGAAGCACAGTGTGTTTTCTTTACAGAATAGGAGTGGATGGGTCTCAGTGAATGGGAAAGAATATTCATGGTACAATTGGTGTACTCCAGAGCCAGAGCCAAAGCATTCAGAGCCCTGCCTGGCTTGAGAAATGGCAGCCAACATGCTTGAACTTCAAAGAACTTTCATTTTTGCTCTGTATCAGGCCCTTAGACCTTGTGGCTACATTGGGTCTAATCTAAGACTTCCTATATCTCAGGTAAGGACAGTCTCTATAAACTGTTCTTGAAAGTTAGGTTCTGAGGTCCCTTCAACCCCCAACATTTCTTTTTCCTCCACGGAAATATATTTATGCACTGAATAGCACAACAATACCCCAAAAAACACAATTAAAAAAAACAAACCCCAAAAAACCCAACCAAAACAAAACAAAAAAAACCCACAAAGCAACTAAGCTCCTGAAATCAATCACCCACTTCTCTCAGCTGTGTGCATGCCAGTAAAAGCAGCTGTCACATTTTCTTTTGTAAGTGTAACAGCATCTCTAGTTGTTTAAATACTTTTTGGAAATCTGCCCTTAATTACTATTCTCCTTTTGTTTTCAAAAATTATTTCTTCTCAACTTTTCTATCTCTTTCATCAAATTAAAGTTTCTCGGGACAAAATAAAAAAAAATACCGTAGTGCTTCCTGGAGGACTTTTTTTGGGTGTCAAATAAAAAGAGAATAACAAATAAGCAAGTCACTTCCTTCCAGATCATGGCTAAGTTTATTAAAATTAACAACTGCACCCTAGAACTGTGCACATCTCTCTGCATACCTGTCTTCAGAACTGCCATATTTCAGAGGAGACACTGATGTTCATTTTTGCATGTGTTTACTGCTGGGTCAATTGTCCCAGCTGTAAGTCAGTACTAACTACTCAGTGGGAAGAGAGACAAACAACACATTTCGGGCTGTTAAAATGGTTGTTCACCTCTACCTTGTATTACCAACTTATCTGAAGCAATGGCAACAAAAGAAAAAAAACAAAACTGAACTGCCAGAATTATTTTGCTCACAAATGTTCAACTATGCTTGATGTTTTTCTAAGCAAAACCAAAACCTACATGGGAGTGGAAACTCCTGCCAGAATGTGCAGCATTGAGTCTATTGAAATGAAACATCAGGGGGTTTTTATTAGCAAAATTACTCTTATCTCAAAGATTCACCTTCAGAATAGAGAGGAATATTTTTAGTTCTAATTTTCAGTCAGTGGCTGTCACTCTCCTACTTTTATTGTGTTGAGAAGCATTCAGTTTATTCTTCCACTCTTTTGTCTCTCTCCTTGCAAAACACTGACAAGCTGTGTGGGAAGCAGCAGCGAGAAAGAGAGGGGAAAAAAGCCTGCAACAAAAATCCACCACAAAAAGCCAAATGCACAAAATCCCCACAAGGTAGACAGCATTTTGGCCTAGACTTAAAATCTTGGGGGCTATGGAACAGGCCTGCCTTGTCAAAACTACGTGTGAGATCTTCATCAAACAAACAAAGCAGTTAAGTAGAGTTTCATATCAATATTTAATAAAAGCAGAGTCTCCCCAGTTGTTTCATTGGAAGGGAAATAGTTCTGCTTGCAAAGAGTAGCCAAATAAAACCTCTAGTTCACACATTAAGGTGTTGCCCTAGGTACAGAGGCTCTGCAGTAGTCAGGACTCATCTTTGCCCCAAACTCATACCTAATAGACAGAACAGAATTTGATTTCTATTATCCTAGCAGAGCCTTAGGGAATGAAAAAGATTCTTTCAAAGTGTATTACTACTAGCTTCAGAGAAGCAATAAAAGAAAGGATAAATCTGACTTATCACCATCAGTTATGGTGGGGATAGTGCCATTCTCATCTGCAGCACTTGAGTCACAGCCTATCCCATGCTTTCCATCTCCTGATGAAGCAGGAGATGATTCTCTTGACAAAGAACTGTTTCATTTCTCTCCACTACCCATGTCCTGAGATCAAAGTGATCAGTCAGGGTAATGGTCCATAACTAGAAAGTAAGGAGTTCTAAACACAGAAAACAGATTGACAGGCTAATAAATAAAGTAACTCTATATCCTAAACCTCTGTTGACCAGAAGGATATAAAAAACCTTATTTTGGTTTTCCTTGTCATATTTTTTTTTAAATCTATGCAACAGAAAGTATCAGCATCAACATAACCACAGCAGCAAATCTTTGTGGAGAAACAAAGGCAAGGAGATCTCAGATTCTTACAAGCTTCTTGCTAGCTACTTGCAGTGCAACTTTTGCAGTTTTAAATTCCCATAAGTACAATGATGTATTTATATCTGTATACTGTTCCCTATAAAGCAGATGCATAGTGTCTGATGTACCTGGTACTATCCACTATGGCTACAACAAGCTCCTTATTGATTGCCTAAACATCATTTAGATTGAAAAAAAAAAAAAATCAAGGAATTGCAATCTATAATCCATTGCAGAGTGACTCCTGGTGTGAGAGAGTTTGCTTTAGTATACAGCTGAACTCTGCATCCCCAGCTAATAACAGCAGTTTATGCTCAAATTGTTTGTCTGTAAATAACACATTATGAGGACCATAGAAAGGCAGCCCACCAACATTAGGAAAAAAAACATAAACAAGCATAATGAAAAATCTTAAAATTCACTCTCAGCAAAGAGATCTATTTTGGGAAAAGGACAGTAATATTTAAAAATTCAAGATCACAAGCAAACATATTAAAACACATTTCAAAACGTTATTATTAAACCCACAGCATTTACCAGTAGTTACCACACTGTGGCATCCTATGATAACGCAGTATTTGACTGTGTATTCAAAAGAAATTATCCTCCAAAAGAACAGAAAGATTCCTGACAATCTACTGAAAGACATGTGGATAAATTCTGACCTTTTAATAGTAACAAACCTAAAGTTGTAGATTTTGCCTCTCTCAGAAGGCTGATTAAATTGTCTTTTAATTAAGAACATTTAATCCGCAAGCTTTGCAGTTATCTATAGTGTTTCAAACTTGTCAAAAAATTAAAAACAAGCAAACAAACAAAAAAAAAAACCAGTCCAGGGTATTGACAATGAAAAAATTCCTAGTTAGAAGGAAATAGAAAATTACTATCTATGTAAATGTCATTTTGCTGTACTCACGTATTCCAATCTTTTACTGGTGTATTATTCATGTTACTGACTACAGTTTTATCCTAAAATAGTAACCAGCATTTTGTTTTATCTTTGTAAAAAGAGAACTTGTTTTGTAATCAAAGCAGAAGTATTACTGCATCTTCTGTATACAGAAGTCACTAACATTACCTTAGATACTTTATGGTGGATGTTGAATGGTGTTAGCATATATTGAAAATCTTCCAAAATTATGCAGCAGAGCTCCATTAATACATAAAGATTTTATCGTGATTAATGGTTGTTTAATGCATACTCAAGGAATGAAAAATAATTTGTCTCACAAAATGGGTTACCACCTTGTCAGTTCAGGAGACTTAATTGTGCTGTAACCTTCCAATAAATGCACGTGAGTCACAGGTTCATTAGCCACGTTCCTTGTATGACCTAGAAAAATACAATGGAACTCCAATTTTCAAGTCCATCACTGGTCTGTTACAAAACCTTTTTCAATTTCTGGGCTGAATGCAATCATGGAATGAAAATATATTGGAACAGGGGACTGATCAGCAAGAAGCACCCAGTTCAGTCTTCTGGCTTTTCAGTCAGGTACCAGAACATCAGTTGTTCCAGGTCATTCATTTTGTAGTACACTATTCTTCACAAAGAGACACGAGTATGTACACTTCAATTTTTAATGGAATGGTCTTTACTGTAAACCAGCTGACAGAGTGCTCCTTCTGTGATGCTTTCAGAGGAGTTGGGCTGTATAGAATCCTCTTACACCTCGGCACAGCAGGTCTAAAAAAGCCACAACCTAAGTCTTTTGTTACAGGTAAAGGTTTGAAGGCTGGATCATTTGTTCAGGTGGGGGGTATTGTTATCTCAAGTGCTATAGATGGTTATCACAGACCTACGAATTTGTTATCACAGCTGGAAGAAAATTACTTTTAGTGAAATGGCTTGTCTGAGCTATCATACCTAATGCAGTGTGGATTCAGACAAGGAGGGCTGACTAGACTGTAGGAGGAGCACACTCAGACCTGCCACCAAGACTTTGGAAATGTGATGTGACACATTGTACATGTGCTGCAAAGTGGCATGATGGCAAATTTGTTAGCCAGGAAAATAAAAGCCTTTTTCCCTGAGGCCTGCTTGACATCCCATCATGAATAGGTATTAAATTGCTTTTGGTTTTATTCAGTGCACTCAGCAGGTATACAACAGAAAGGATAAAAGATTATAAGCCAAACAAGACACAACGATCCTTCTCCCAACGTGCAAATGATCTCTGAAACTTGCTCTCTGATGAGAGAGGTCACTGAAAACTACCTCAACCAGCTTCAAATATAAAATCGGGTTCAAAACAGTGCACGTGGAATGATAAGATGCTCTGCCCAGACCAATAAAATACACGTGCTCACTTCAGTGCCTTCCATACAGTTATAGTGATTCATACTTCAGCCTCCAGGGGATGGCAATTTCCTCAGGAATCCTGATTTCAGTACCTTGGTTTGATAAGCCAGAGGCAAAAAACATACTCAAACACCCCACCCCTAGCCCTCAAAAAAANNNNAAAAAAATACACAACCCCCCCCCCCCAACCCCAAAAAAAAAAAAAAAAAAAAAAAAAAAAAGAAGTTTGAGTGTATGAGAAAGACCTTTTTGATAGGCATAGAAAAATGCTCCAAAACTCCACTGAGCACTGGGGAGAGTTAACTCAAGTATCTACCTACACCATAAGCTTCTATGTGAGTTTGGGGTTTTTGTGACAGATCTTACATTGACAATCTAGACAACTGCTACAGTGTCTTGATCTGCTTGGATTACTAAAGCTCATCCAAGCCAAAATCTCTCTCTGCTCTCCATACAGTCAATAAAGTATCTTGAGGCAGGATATACCCATCAGCACCTTTT
>VXBI01012039.1:325697-402887 GCA_013397375.1 Toxostoma redivivum
CCTGTATATTCAAAGATCTATAAACCCTAGGAAAGATTTTTAAGAAGTCCTCAAAGTAAGGTGTCTCCCTAAACTTGGATCGTTTTTCTGTGAGGCCTTTTATTTCCCTTTTCCTTACCTTCTCTTATTCCATTCTTTATGTTGCAAAAGTTTGCTACATTCACTTAACAACTGTATATCCTCTGAATGCATCCCAGAGTCATTAAATTCAAAGGGGGGGGGGGCGGCGGGGAATAGTCACACCAAATCTTTATCTTAGGAAAAAACTCAAAGATCTAAAAAACAAATAAAAAGCTTGAGAGAATACTTTCTGCCACCAGGTCATATGGCTACATTCTCCTACTCATGCTCAGTGGAAACTACCTTTAAATGATCTCACTGATTTAAAAAAAACACTAAAATACCATCAAGAATAAAGAGATTCAAAAGAGAGGCAGCAGGAGATGTCTCTGAATTAAGACACTGCACCAACCACTAGGCTGTTTCCTTTTTATTTTTTAACTTGACTGTTGGTTTTGGTTTTTTTTGAACAGCAATCATCTTAGTTTATAAGTCTGAATTTTAGTCCATTCCTAAAAATATTCACCATAGTCAGAGAATCAGGAACTTTACTTCTATGTGCTCTCCGTTTACCTATTACATGTTTTAAAAAACCCACAAGAGCATAACCAGAGATAATATGGTTACACCAGCTCTGTCAATATTGAGAAATTCACAAAAAAAATAAAACCAAATAGGTTCAAGATATGGTTTCTCTATCAAGAGGAGGGATCTGAAAAGAATCAAAACTACATTAGGAAGGGTGACATGTTTGGTAAATTGGAGGCAAGACAATTCCTGTAAATCATGTTATATTAAATTTAAAACTATCCAGGATATAGACAACAGACTGTTCTAGCTGGGCTCTTTAGATTGATATCAATTAAGACTGTATATTTGTTTTTCCCTCTTACTCCTAGAATATGTCATATCTTTCAACTTTCAAGTTGTTTTTTTCCAGCTGGGGAGAGAGAAATAATCAATGATTCTATCAAGAAAAAACATTCTATCTTGGTCAAAACTGCACTTCTCAGAGAGTAGCTCTTTAGGTAGCTCCAAAATTTCTCTGTTTTGCAGACTTCATCTCATAGTGAGTAAATAGAATTTAGCAAACCAGTGAAAATTTTAAGCTAAGCTGTTACTTTAAGAAACTGTGGGAAAGAAAGGACATTTGTGCCATAGAATAAAGTAATCTCCCAGTGTTTATTGTCATGGAAAAATAGGTATCCATAAACGAACTAAGACTTCCTTGTAGCTGAGGTGAAACAAACAGGTTCTGATGCAGTCAGAGTAATGTTTCTTGTCCTTGGGTTAAAGTAGCCTATTCTACAGGCAGCATGGAGGGAGCACAGATGTACCAGAGGATGTTTTGTTTGAGGGAGCTGAGGGTTGGTGCAGCACAGAGACACTGCCAAAATGTTCATTTTGCTTTGGTTTAATCCCTTTTTCCAAGTCAGTAATTATTTTTGTCAGGATTTGATCACTAATAGACAAAATAAAGTGTTAGTATTTGATAAAATTCTTAGTGCAGTCCAAGAGACACAACAGCAAGAGTGCCTGCATAGAGATCACTGCTCAGACACTTTTATTAGGGGGAAATGGAAAAAAGATTAGCCAAGGACCCTTGCATTGCCTTCCTAAATCATTCAAGAACAAGCATGATTTTACCTGAATGAGATAGTCTTGCAGCTTGTCTTCTGTCAGTTCTAGGCAGTCAAAAGTCAATAACATAAGCAGAGCACAGGATATTTTCTAAACAATCTCAACCTACCTGCAAACTGGCAAGAAAGGCAGGAATACCACTGGACTTCCCTGATGGCTCTGGGTGTTTAGAATAAGAGCACAAGATGTTGATAAAACGACAAAGTCTGGAGGTCTTTTCCCATTGCAGTGATCTTGCCCTTCAAACCCTGGATGTCATTGAGGGGACACCCCAGCATCACCATCCCATAGTCCAGCAGCACCATCCCATAGCCCAGCAGAACCTTATTTATAACCTGTGACAGACTGGATGAGCAAAGCCAGAGATTGCTGAGCATAGCAGACCATAGAAGACCACTTGAAAACTTTAAATTATTACTGAAACAAAAAGAAGCTTTTTAATTTGTTATTAATGTCGTTCTATTTGTCCAATTTATCAGACAACAAGATTAAATTTAGAAACAATTTTTTTAATAGTAACAACTGTATATAAATGAAGACAAATCAAAGTATATTAGATATATATATTTGAGTATATACAAAATTTGGCAGTACTTTAGTATAATTGAGGTCTGTATAAAGCATAAGCAAAACTGACCGAGGGTATGGGGAGGGGCTCGCCCTTTCTCACCTGCCAAACAATCAAGGCAAAAATCCCACTTATATACTATATGCTAATACATATTAATATAGAATTTTCTGGAAAACTCCTCCTAGTTTCTATTCCTAAAATCTATGTGCTGTGTTTCACATGCTCTACTAGTAGTTAGGGGTTTCTCATCCTTTTGGGGTCTTATTTCTGACGAAGGCTCTTTGTCTTCATTGATGACCGAGGTGTGACCGGCAGGTAGAGCAAGCTCACAAAGTTTGGGGTTATGTAACTGAGCAGATGTTTTCCATAATAAGACTTTAATTAACTCTCATGCCTGGAATCATCCCATTTTGGCTCATTCCAAGGTCAAAACGTTTTATTTCTAGATGCTGCTTGTCAAACCTACATCCTTCTACTACTCCCTTCTAACATCTGCAGGATTCCATCTCCTTTGTCTCACTCATTTCCTTTCTTGCTTTGTAACAATTATTTTCTATTGATATGAGTACAATCTTGCTAAGATAGTTACAATTTAGTTAGCACGAATCACATTTATCATATAATTCAATCTATCTTTCTTGCTTTAGTCAAATTATGGCTTCATTCAACTAATCCCATTTCTGGGTTTCCAGCTCAGTCACCCATCTAAGATTTTTTATTAATTTTTTTTAATACTCCTACCCTTTATTTCTGACATTGTGCCTATTTTCAATTGTTCCTTGGTTACCTCCTGTATTACCACATTTCTTGATATATAAAATCTAAAAATTTATAAAAGAGTATAGTAATAGCCACACTCACAATTTCAGTGATTTAAAAATGAGTTACAATAGTACCAACTGTCAGCAACAAATCCAGATTCTACTGCATCATCTTGGGAGATTCATAGTAAATGTTATTTCAAACTCATTGCCTGTAGAAAATACAAGATTTCATTCAGTTCAGATATCTCATGATTTAACAGAGAAAAAAAATTACCAATATTTGGGCTAGTATTGTGTCATCACTTTTATATTAAAATATGAATGGAAACACAAAAGGAAAATTAGGAGATATCTCTACATGAATGTCATTGATTTTCCTATTGACAACAAGAAGCCATTTTTCAATATTCCTAAAAGGGAACAATACTAAAGTCTTCATCTGAAACCATAATAGACAGATGCAAAGTTAGGAAGACAGCACAGGATTTCATTATGTCTAGCTGCTCATTTTGGATCTCCTCAAACTAATCACTAAAATTAACAGGAGAAAGAAAAAGTTAAGATAGTAAAACAAGAAAACATGAGCTAAATATTTGCAGACTCAACTCTTCAAATGAAAGGATACAATTCTGGAAAATATATTTCCTATTTCACAAAAAAAACAAACAAGACCAAACTAAGTTCATCTTGTGGCTAAGATTAAGGTCAATAGAATATAAAACAAGATAGAGCTTTGTAGTCAAGGTATAATCCTCCAAAGATATTGTTTAGTAGTCAATAGAATATAAAACAAGATAGAGCTTTGTAGTCAAGGTATAATCCTCCAAAGATATTGTTTAGTAATCATACATCTTTAACTGCATTAGTGTTAGCTTGTGCAACTATGGATGCCTGTTGCTACTTAATTTTAAAAGGTTTTTAATCTTGTAATGAAACTGTATTTTTGGCCAGCCACAAAGCAGAATTTGATTTGAGGATTATAATGTAATTAATCATGGATTTTAGTGTCTCATTTGAAATAATTTATTCAGATATGAAAAATATACTGCATGTCTATGATTGCATTACATAAAAAGCAAATAAACTACATAATTGACAATTAACCACATGGATTATTTGTCATAAAATTGAATTACTTGGAGTTCAGAGATTGGTCCCAAACTGGTTCCAGTTTGACTCCTGTTTAGTCACTTGCAGCTATGCAACAAGACACAAACTGTTGCTTGATTTTTATTCACTTTAACTGTACTGGAAAGGTGATTGGAAAATTTGGGTCCATGGCTCTCAGACTCAAAATAGGCATCACTTTGGTGGGGAAATACCAATATTACAGTGCAACTTGTACTTATAGGAGCCTTCATAGACTGCTAAAGGAAGAGAAAAAAAAAAAAAAAAAGAAAAAGAAAGAAATTGTATGGCCTTTGGAGATGCACAGTACGGAATACAATTATTCTGATTTCCACCTGCAGCTTCTGCATTTTCAGATATCACCCCAAACCTGAAGCATATCTGGAACAGTAATGTTTTGATGAATTGTTTCTGAAAGCACTCTCCATGTTATCCACCTAGCCATCACCCATGTCTCTAATAGCAGCTGGTAATTAGATGTAATGGGCAATTTTCAAAGTATGACCCAGAGTGCTCCCAGGAACACTGGGCACGTGTGTGCATTACCTAGCTGCTTTGGTACCTGCAGTGGGAGTAAAACTTCCTGGTCACCTGATGCTACATCTGAGGAAAGGTGAACAAGCACAACTTGTGCCTGCTTAAAGCACACAATAGAGCTGAAGGGAGTGCTGGAAGAGCAGGACACCAGGCTATGGGCAAAGGAAAAATGTCAGCCAGAGTAAGGAGGAATCTGAGACTATTCTGAGACTAAGACTTCATTACATATTAATGAATGGTGGAGCTTCTGACTAAAACAAGAAACAGCTCTTTTGTCTTTGTTTGCACTGAAAAACGAGTGAAAAACAGAGCCCATGACAGCAGGTCCACATCCTTCTTATGCTGGGGGTCTCTGGGCTGGAGGCAGCACTGTAATGCCTCTCCAGAGCAGAGGGCAGGGAAGAATCCCCTTCATGAGTCACTGCCCCTGCTTTGGATGCAGCCCAGGAAAGGCTGTTTCTCTGGGCTCTCAGCACACACTGATGGCTCGTGTCCAGCAGCACCCCCAGGTCCTCCTCCCCCAGGCTACATTGAGGTCTATGCTACAGCCCCTCCAGTACAAAACCTTGCCATATAAACACAATACAAGAACAAAACAAAATACCTTTCAGAAAATTTTCTCTCCCCTGCCCAGATGAGGAAGGAGAGAGAGAATGGTTTGGTGGGCACCTGGTGTTCAGCCAAGGCCAACCCACCACAGTCCTTTTTCTTGCCCACTTCTTCTGCCCCATCCTTTAATAGATATATCTCCTTTCTTACTTCTCTGCTTCCCATGACCTTCCAATCTCTCAGTCAGCTTAACCATCCCTGACACATATTTTGACCTTTAAAATTCATAGGTAAAATAACATTTTTTTAATTCAAAATAATTCACTGTAAAATCTTGCTCTACTTATGAAGGGATGCATTAGGAAGGGTGACATGTTCAGTAAATTGGAAGGATCTAGGCTATCCACATCAATATTTTATAATGTGTTCTGCCAAATTAATCAGAGACAAATTAGTGATGACACTCTACAGAAAAAGCCTATTTGGTTTCTATGGAACCATTTATCAGGCATGGTATGATGAACAACACATCCAAATGTGGTGCCAAAGGACCAACTATAGCAAAAGTTCTATCCTTTCACTTTTTCTGTAATTACACACTGTATAAAGATAATTTGACCCTTAAGAGAACAGCAGATTCATGCAAACTTGTTCACTGAAATAATCTTTCCAGATTAGTACCAAAACTAGGACTAAGCAGATTTTATGTATTACTAGTTTGCTTTCAAGTCCCATCAGTTCATCATTGCATCAGTCAGCACAAACACACAGAATTTATTGGGTATATTAGATTCTCATAGGAAGCTCTCATGCTACCTGTTCTTGGCCCACTGCATCTGCTCTCCCCTTGAACTCATCTTCTGCCTATGACTTTATAAATTTGTATCTCCTCCAAGTATGCAGAACCGATTGTCCTAGTTTACACCTGAAGTATCTGCAGCTTGCTAAATGAAGAAAAATTATTAAAATGTACATACTGCAGCTGTCTTGAATGTCTGTACAACAAAGATAATTCTGCGACTGGCACCATTTTTTAACAACTCTCCGACTGGTTTGTGGGTCTTTGTGCGCTCATTTTCAAGCATTATTAAAGATCTGATTGCATGCCATTTGAAACCGCTGGGAGAGCTATTGTCCAGCATCTGACACTTCATCACTCATCTAAGGAAAGGCTTCCAAAGCCATTCAATGCAATTGTGCTGCTCAGCTGATATGGACAATTACATATTTCCTCATAGACCAAATTCTCTTCCTGGAGCTCAATGAAATGCAAGGCAGAACTAACACCGATATGCTTAAGAACAACATCCATAAAATGTGCAAGTCTGAACAATTTATTCCTGTCAAAAAGTATATATTCAGTGAAAGGCCTAAAATGAAGGTCTTATGCAGGTAAATTAAATATATTGCCTTCCACTACTTTGTTTTTATTCTATGTGGAAAAGTGGCCATTTTATCAGGATAAAAAAAAGTGTAAGAATATATCTATTAAAGTTGAAAGTCAAACTCAACTCTAATGATATTTGTATGCTCATGACTTCAAAAAATTTTTCCATCTCTTCTGGTCCTGCCTGGTGCTGGATGATCTGAGTGAATAGAACAAGTGCTTCTAAGAAGTACTTGCAGCTCTGTATATTAGTTATTTTCTATATGATCTTTGACTTTAGTAACAAAGATCCAAATTCTGGTAGGAGATGAGAAGAAATGAGCAAATGATTAAAGCACCAGCACAATCCCAATTTGCATCTGGAAAGGCCAAGTGATAACTACTGTGGTCTATAGGTCCTATGTGAAATTTAAAGCATCAGAGAGTGTAGTAGAAGAAAGAGGTTTAGAGCATCTTGAAAATCTATTGTCTATATTTAATTACATACTATCCAATATGTATTACAAAAATTAGAGGGAATGCCATTGAAAAAAAACTGGGGGAGAAGTAGTAGCTCTCTGGCTCAGATCACTGATATTAGGATTTCCAAAAATCTACAGAAAGCAAGAGTTTTTACAGTCTGCCTGAAGGGAGATTTTATGACAGTACTTAACATTTTCCTATTACAAATCATCACAGAAAAATTCCCACAGAAGTTATTTTCCAGTTTCTGCAGGAGAAAAGGCGCACAAAGGAGCCCTCCCTCCTGTAAATAACCAATAAGGGCTAGAACTATTTGCTAGGAAACTAGAAACTTTTCACTTAGATGTCTATACTTCTTTTCAACACACAGTCCTCACAAAATCACTTTTTATTAACACAGAGGCAGTGCTTGAGAGCGTGCACAGTGATAGCATTGCTAAAGAATAATCTGTGATGATGAAGCAACTCCCCCAACTCAGATTTCAGAATACCCTGGCCAAAGGAGGCTGTATTAGCCCTCCCTAATGAGTCATGTGCATTGCTACCAACTCCAGAAGCTGGCTGTAATGGAGTCACTGGTAATGCACTACTTTGAATGAGCAAAGTTGAGAAGTTCTTTCCTCCATGAAATGCTACTGTGAACACAATGTGGGTTTGAGCGTAAGAATTACTATAAAATGCCTTTACTTTTGAAAGGAGCAATTTGTTTCAAATTATTTCTGGAACAATATTCTTAAGTCAGCTTTTTGCAGTTGATATTTGAGGCAGCATTTCCTCTATTAGGACAGTGCCAGAGAGATTGGAATTGCTTTTCTTCATAATTATTACACAGTTATTTACAGATTCACAGAATAATAAATTCCACATCTTTTTCAGGAATCAAAACACTAAAATAATTCCAGAAGTTTCCATTGAAAGGAAAGAAATCAAAGCACCACATTCACTTCTATTGACTTCCATCTAGAAAGCATGATCTTAGAAACTTTTAAGGCTTTGGAGACCATAAGACAGACAATCAGGTAATTTTCCTCCATCAAACTAGTCTGAGACTGTTCATGATACTGAGATAATTCATAATTTCTGAAGTCATTCTCTGCACTCGTTCCTTCAAACAAAAAGTAAATACTGTGCTGATACAGTTCTAGAGCAAATTCCATAAATTCGTATCCCAGAGGACTTAATCACCACAAGAATTTACAGCTCTCCCCATAAAATCTGTTGTAAGAGGAGAAAAACAACAAAAAAGGAAAATCTTTATTCAAGCTTTCTCTACAAATCTTATCTTTGCGATATCTGCATTCATTAAAAAAGGTACCACATCCCCCTTCCATTTAGAGACCTGTGGATTTGTGTCACTGCCGCACACCTCAGGGAGAAGGAGCTCAGCTAGAGAAAAAAATGCAGAAAGGAAAAATAAATTAAGCTCCAGAGATTTTAATATCCCTTTAAGAGACAGGAAAATTCAGCTTGACCTGAAAGCTCCTTCTGCAACCTAGTTGGTAGTCTTATTACCACAAAAATCCTTAGCTAATATTTATGTTTTGACTAGATAATTTTCTGCAAGGATATAACCCAGACAAATCCATTTATCCTTCAGGCTGATTCTAAGAGAAGGTCGGGGAACTTGTTCTAATGCATTTAGATAAAATACTGTCACATCCAAAGCTGTCATAAATCACCATCATTCCACACACCTTGAGTAAGATACCAAGACTACACTATCTGAACAGCTGGTCTGTTCTCCTTATATGTGCAAACGTTTTACAATTTAATATATTGACAATAAATTTCAACATGTGTAATAAAAAATTGATTATAGTTCCCCATCAATGACTTCATGATTTGGATAAGCACTATTTTGAAATGCTGTCAGAATCCTTCTTACAAAATGAACCCTTGGCAAGCCTTCAACGTTTGTCAAATGTCAATTTAATTATTTTGGTTCATGTGAGTTATAAACATTTTAATATGCTAAAATGTGGTCATTTCAAAATAAGTCCAGTAAGTAGTTTACAATTTGAATAGATACTGTTAATTCCATTTAAGAATGGAAATGAGGCTTTTAGTTCCCCACAAGTCATAAGGATACTTTTACTTACAAAATTAGAAGAATTAGAACATTAAATGTTCCTGAGAACAATTAATTTACAATTTTAGCCAGGGACATTTGTAGTGATCATTTGCAAGAAAATAAAATGAATAGAAACAAAAACCATTTTTATTCAATTCCAAATTATCAATTTCCTACCATTAAGATTTCACATTGACATAATACTTGCCTTCTGGCTCTTTTCTGAGTCAATTATATAATCTGCATTTGACAGAAATAAGATTTTACTCAGATATTGAAATTTCATCAACATAAAGATGAAATTATATCTTTGTGAAAACAAAAGCAACTAAGGTTTTTAAGACCACTTGTTTTGCAGTGACTTGTTTCTTGTACGTCTTTCCCTTCCCAGTACATTGATTACCTTCCCAATGTTTGATTATCTAAAACACTGCTCTATTAAGGCCTTGTCTACTCTCTCATCTCCCCATTATTACACAGCTAAGGAATATATTACTTACAAATATTTCATGAATTTTTTCCTAACCATTTCCACCTTAGGTGCCTTAGTTCATATTCAGTTGCAAGCCAGTGAGAAACTGTTCTTCCACTTCTCTGTAGAAGAGAAAAATACTTTTTTCAGTACTTGTTGTAGTGTCTTACCAAAAGAAATTTTAAAAAATCACCACTACTTTTTCTTATTAATGATGTTTCCTAACAGTGACTTCTTAGATGAAAAGCTGTCTAGTCATGGAAGAATAGACGACCACAAAACTAGATCATAGAGTACAAAAATATGCCAACATCCAATCAATAGAAAAGGATCTTGTAGAGAATATAGGAGCTATTCTTTTTGGTACTTGCTTTTTCTATGACATCATGAAAATTCTCTAAACACACAATATAACAGCTTCAGACACAAAGGCACTTTTAAGTCACCAGCACCAATAAAAGAATAAATCAGAAAGGACTCCCCTGACAGAGAATTTGCCTCATTGGGAGGCCTGATAGGCCTCCAGCAGCTAAATAATATTAATGGTTTGAAAATTCCAACACAGACTCTCAAGGAGAATACATTCTTTGGACTACCTAGCAATGATACTGTGTGATTATTAATCAAGAAACATTAGGAATACCTTATAATAGGAATCATTCTTCATACAGGAGCAATTACAATTAATATGACTGCAAAAATATTAGGAAAAATAACTCTTTTGTGGTACGATCTGCTTCTTAGATTTTAAGCAATTGTTTCCCATAAGAAAATATTTGCCTATTACATGCTTCGGAATTCAGTCTGCTTCAGAGCATTCTCCAACTCTTTTCAGTAATGTACAAAATCCTACTCCTTAAAGATCCTCATTTGTTTCCCCAAAATAAGCCTACAGACTCTGTCTTGATTAAAAATGTTTATCAGTAACCTCACAAATAAGTATAATGAAAACCTAAGACATTTCCTTTTCTATTTTCTCCTAATTAAAATAATGTCTAGGACAGAGTTTATAAGTTGTAGTTCCACAAACGATCACAACACTACTGAAGTATTTTTTGTATATTTATTTTGCCATCTACTCGATTTTGGAAGTGTTTACATTACTGAAACCAAAGACCAAATTGAGTGCAAAGAACAGAAAAAGTAGGTGCAATCGCAACCTGGCAGCAGAAGTAGCAACAAGAGTAAAAATTTGTCACTTATTTACAAAAATGACATTTCAGCATTTGCTAAATAAAATTCCATCACTTAAAAAATATGTTTAAGGATAATAACAAACATGTGAATGCTGAATATTGTCAAAGTATAATGGGCCTGCCCTATCTCAAAATCTGTACTTTTAGGTATTTTGGTCCTTTTTTGCCTAAAGTGGATTTGGAGCATAACTGGAGAGTCTGAATCAAAAGTAGGACACTATGGAGAAGTTCCAATAATGCTAAATTGCAAAATTAAGGTCACTTTTTTATGCAGATAAGCCATACACAGGACTTGGCCTTTTTCACAGCTAATTCATCTCAGAGCAGATTTAAAGTGAGGACACTTTAAAGTGAGGACAAAAACCACATAAATTCTAGTCAAGCCACCTTTTTAGAATTTTTTTGTCCCATGCATTTGAGATTCTACAAGGCACATATAAATGAGAAGTCACTTTTTATCTTTTTAGCATATTTACTCTTGAACACACATTAAAACTAAGAGAAGAAATAGCTCCTGTGCACTGGTTAAAGAGTGCTAAGAAAAGCTTAGAAAACATCAGCAATGTAAAACAACTTTAAAATGCAAGGCTAGAAATTTACTTTAAAAGTGTTGTCTTGCATTACCTAACTTATCAATCATCATATGATGCCTTAAACAGGCAGTGTCAAAACACATCAAATAGTATCTTCTAAGTCATTTATATTTTACTTTCCAGGCGGGAGTTCTTTGAAGGCTGAGGACTGTGAGGATACACACAAATTACTGTCTTTAACCTGCAATAAAATAAGCCTGAGATGGTTTATCTCTTCTGCATATCCTATTTTCAGGAGACAGGTTTAACATTTGAAATACTGACACATTCTAAGAGAACTACAACCAATGGCAACAAAAAGCACTATACACAGGTATGAGAAAAGGAAAAGAAAAAAACAAAAACAAACAAACAAAACAAGAACAACTAACGGACAACATAGACAACCGCTTGCACTGCCTTTTGAAATTTCTTTTAAGGAACTTAATTGGAGGCCTTTCCCACACAAACTCAGGTGAATTACTTTGCTCCCAAACCTAACCAATGATTGCTATCAACTGATCTTGTACTTTTGCCTATCAGATATTCCTTTAAGACCTTTTTAGCTGACATGCAAAAATTAAATCTGAAAGTTCACAGGCTTTATTTCAGTAAGCTTACTGTCAAATATAAAACCCATATAGTTCTATATTAATTTTGTAAAATGATATTTCAGGACAATGCATTTTATCATGTTATGTTTGAATACAATATTCAAAACTGAACACTTGAATACAGTATTCAAATAAAAATATTCAAAACCAGGAAATTGGAAATAATATTTAATGATTCAGTTCTTTCTTTTTTGATTTTTCCCATCTCATTTCATGGAAAATTCAAAATCTAATTTTATCCTTAAACAAACACATGTCAAAAATTTCTATGGGTAATCTTAAAAAATTTAAAAACCGAGGCAAATATAAGTATTTTGAAGCTGAGGACTCCTAAATCCTTTATACAGCAAAGCGTAAAATATAAAGTACATAAGAAAACAATAGTGATAATGATCCCTTTAGATTAGAACCTTCTAGGTCTGTTCTCCACCATTATGTTCTCAGTTACAATTCAAATACCATTCTTCCTCTTCCTCTCATCTGCCTTTTAGTCTGTAGCAATGTCATCACCTTCAGAAATTCATTTCCTTCAGACGTCAATACAGATAAAAATAATGTATCTCTAATTTTTTATCAACATAGGGAAAATAACCCCAAGCACTGTACCAATTAGTTATCTTGGAAGCTTTAAAATAACAATAATGAAAAAAAAATTAAAAACTGGTATTCTTATATCATAATACCCTTCAAAAGCAAAGGAAGCCTATCACTCAAGGAAGCCTACATTTCCATTAGATCTAACCACTGAAAACTGCAAGTTTGATTTTAAACTTTAAATTTAATTGAATTTACTGCTGCAACTGCATGAAGCATATCCACATTATTTCTTATTTAATTTAAGCTGATAATGATTTGAGTCCCTGAGTCCTACACCAGTCCCTGCAAAACTTGTCTTGGCCAATAAAATATATTCTTATTTATTATATCCATTTGCTCATCACTCTCTCCTAACATGAATTGTGCAACGTTACTGATTTGAAAACGCTACCAGTTAACTGTCTGACTGCCCCTTGCCAATAGGAAGATAATTTTTCCAGCGAAAACTACCTGAATTTAATTGCTTTTTGGGCCATTTCCATTCTCCTTGATTGTATTATCCAGCTTTAACTAGGCTTCTACATATTTTCAATCTAAAGTTTTCTTGACACTTAAACATGCAAAACAAAAAATATAATTAAGGGGTTATAATGTCTGCATATTATTTTATGAAGTAAAAATCTCTTTGCTAAGATAATCATTTATTATGAAGTAAAAGGACATTCAAAAAATTTTAATTGCAGACATAAATTGATACTCAGATTTTTATATGTTGGCCATGCTGCCTGCATTAAGGTACAAAAAATTCAGAACGTCTAAGAACAGAATTTATAAATGGGGCAGAGGCAATCAAACACTTTCTCTGTGTGTTTAGATGAAACAGTTTTGACATATTAATCATAGGAATGATGCACAGTTCAAGAGAAAGATGCTGAGTGAGGTTCTGGGTGACTGCATCCATGTGACTTTGTAGATGTGGCACTACAGGTGATCCTGGACTTCCCCTTTCACTTGTCCATTTGTTTCATTTGTATCATTTAAAGTACAAGTCATTACTGTAAGGTTGATATGCCCATAGCAAGAAGTTCTCAATCTTACTAAAAGCTGAGGATATTCAAGAGCCAGATTTTCATGCAATACTCTTGAGGCTTCAGTAGTTTGAAATTTGAAGAAAGGAGGAAAGGAACTCCTCTTCTGTCACATCTTTTTCTAGGCAAGAATTTAAGATTCTGTATAAGATGAGCTTCAATTAATATTAGGGGAATTAAATTGACCCTAAACAGTTTGATTCTTACAGATATAACTTTAATAAAATATCACTCTGCAGACTGGAAGAAAGAATTATATTCTAACATATTCTGTTTATTAACCAATTTCTCCAAACTGTGCAGGATAGTGACAGAATTAAACACCTCCAGCAGGCCTGATGCTAAGGTGATAGTGAACAGCCTCATGTCCTCTGATGTGTGTCAGCAGAACAATTTTATGAAGTGTGTATCTGCAGTGTTTATATGGACATTTTCATCTACTCTGGATCTCCAAAATGCACATTAAATAAAATGGTTTGCAGCTGCTTTATCACCTGATTGTTAAATGTAGATCTGCACAGAAAAGTAGAATTTGATCCATAGCAAGGATGTTCTTAATTCAGTCTACTATCAGTTTTTGGAACTGGAATATTGTTCAGCAATGTAAATGCTTGCACTTATTTTCATTGCCTAAGTTAATCCTAAAAATCTTCACTTCAGGCTTCAATACCTATAAATAGATTTTCTGTAAGGATGATAAACAGTGGTGAAGCTTCATCGTAAAGGCATTACACTGAATGATTATTCTCTAGGTTATGCATCAGTGACCTTCACAGAGCCATTGATAGAAGTCTGCACAGTCTGCATGTGCAACTGTCTTTGTGGTTTTAAAATGAGGGCACACATCTAAGCACAACACTTTAAAAAGCCCAACAAATTAACGTGAATATGAGAGATAATGCATTTAACCCAGCAATATTCCACACTGTCCACATGAACCTCAGTAAGATCAAACATGTCCTACATAAGAGTAAGTGTAAAGAATATTCACAGTTCGAGGAAAGAAAAATTGCATTCCATTAGAAAACATGGTTTCATCCCTTAAGTGAAAGAAAAAGGAGCAAACAGCTTAGCAAGACAACTCCATTCATCTTTACTGATCCTTTAAGGCCGTGGGGCTGGGAAGCTGAAGCAAGTTATATCCTGTCCTCTGCCAGTGAACTGCTGCAGATCAGCAAGACCACACAGCATCTTTCCAGTGCTGGCATGGCTGGAGGCTACTGCATCCCCAGAGCTCCAATAAAAACAACATATATTTAGTATTTAGCCAAAAAGCTCCCCATAACAGATACTAATACAGAGATGGGGAAGAAAATCATGGAAAAATTTATGTGGTCAAGGAGAGATCATGAAGCAAACCCATGCAGGAAAAGGCATCAAAGCTGCTCCTGTCTGTCTGTCGCTGGGGTAACCTGTAACCACTGAGATCTCCTTTTCTTCCAAAGCAAAATATCATCCCTCCTGCCCAAGTACCAGAGTCCCTAACATCCTGTCATCAGCATTCCTGGAAAGAGCAGGACGGGAGAGGAGATGTAGGGCTCATTCCTGGAACTGCTGCTAATGAGATGGAGGGTGGAGAATCCCAACATCTGAGTGGGATTCTGGAGTGATGTTCAGCAGCCTGCTTGAGAATCCTGGTTTGAAAGGGGATTTTAGCTGTGAGGTCATGGACTTCTACTGTGTTTTGGTACAATATAAATAGACTTACAGTTTGTGAAACAAAATGGTGAATTATAGAATCATACATACACATTTAAATATAGCTTAAATAAATAAATAAATAAACAACAACAAAAAAAAAAACCACACAAAAAACCACAAAACCCCAAAACAACCGTAAGAGAAACCCAAATCCCAAAACCCCTCCACATTAAAAGATCATGAGTTTAGAAAACTTCAGGTTTAACATAAACTGATTTAATAGCTCTGGACTGTACTGGTAAACACAAATCAAATCTTTCATGCTTGCTTAAAGACTGAGAGCTGATCTAGTCACAAAGAATAATTCTGAAGACTTTTTTTTTTAATGTGTAGAAATAATACCTTGCAAAAAAATCATACTATGCTTTTTTAATCAACTTAAATAAGCCATTCTTGATTTACTCCCAAGCTGAGACTGTGATCATGTTTTTTTTTCCCGGAGGATTTTTTGCAGTGAAGTCATAGGCTTTTGAAAATAAAGTATTATAATGAAAATTCTATGAGAACCTGAAATATAGCAGCAGAAATAGTGCTCTTGAGCATTAAGAAAAAGTTCATTTAGCTACTTTAAAAGCAGAGTAATAGCCAAACATCATAGGATGACATCAAACCTAAAACACAGCCTCATTTTAACAGAAGAGGATGAATTCATCATCCTGGCAGTCAGTAATTTTATAAAAGCTCCTGTTCTCATTATGCCTGTTAGTGTGTGAACTACAGATGAAAAATAGAAACAATTTTAGGCTATTCCTGGCAGACTGAAGTAGGTCTAAGGGTAGCTAACCAGATGGAAGAGGCTCACTTTTAAAGCACTATATTTTATCTTCCGTTCCCTCTGGCACTGAAGAGAGAGGAGAGCACTTCTGAAAACTTCAGGTTCTGCTTGTAGAAGCAGTAATATATGTTTAGCTAAAATGATTTTAAATAGGGTGCAGCTACTGCTGAATTTACTGCAATAAAAAAAATGGGAACATGTTTCATGTAGCACAATAAACAGCTGGGAAAATGGGAATCTTTGATGAATATGAGTTCAGGTCTGTACAGGGAAATCAGTCATCCCTCAGGAACATGTATGGGTTCTGTACTGAAACATGAGGACATAGGTCAGGGAAGGGTTCATACGGAATATGCCTAATAGTTATTGAAATCTGCTGTCAGGAAAAACCCTACTTGTGGAATAGTGATGAAATTGTTCTCTTGGTCAGTGGTTTGAATCTTACCGCAGTTACTTAAAAATAAATCTTGTCCTCTGAGCACCCAGTGTAGAGCTGTTTTTCTGTCCCAGCACATGCAGAGCCATTAATTAATGATGTGCAGTATAGGGTGTGAAACATTCATTCAGCAAAAATCTCTGTCCATTTAACAGGCCACAGTCAATAGGACTCAGCTGACCCTTCCTACTCGATCACATTGACATCAGTATAAACCCAATGACTGTGAGAAAACCAGAATGCTCACCATCCAAACAAAGTTCATCACACAAACTGCAGATTTGTCAACCACTTTATCTTGAGATGGTCACTAAAAACCTCTTTTAGGCATTCAGTAACAAAATAATACTTAAGAAAATGCCAATTTTTTACCATGCTAAAAAATTTAACCATATTTGGATTTTTTTTTTGTGGATCCTAACATGAGATATATGGCAAGAAAATGTGTTTTTAGCTTGATTGCTAGGGACCTAGGAATAAGTTTCTGAGTTTTCCACCAAACTTAGGTGAAGTCCAGTGTCTAAAATAAATTACAATAAAACCAAAGAAAAGACATCGAGGAAGTCCAGCACAGAAGTTATGATTATCCAATAAATCGTAAATTTATTGTCCAGCATGTTAAAGCATGCAGTTATTAGCATTCTGCAATTAAAACTTACAGAAATGACATATTTGAGCCCACAGCTTGTTCTCTTTTTGTGCTTGCACTGGCTTGGTTTACAGAAGCTGAGTGAAATCCATGGGGGAAGATTGTCTTTCAGATATCCTGCCCAGCACCAAGAGCTGGGCTCTGATAGCTTTCTGATATGACCACTTGCCTGGAAGGCATCTTGGTCTTTTTCACATATATCAAACTGAATAGAAATTCCTTTGATATCCAAGTCTTTAAGGGATAAAGATCAAACTTACACCTTTAGAGTAAAAAAAAAAAAAACTAAAACTGAACAAGAAACTGAAATTTGGACTGAAGATTCTGGAAAAGATAACACAGAAACATCCAAACATGCACAAACCTAAGGGTGTGTTTGACAGAGCCAAAGTGTGCAGATAAGCAGTAGGAAATCGGTCAGAAATTTTCCTTACCTTATGCAAATTTATTTTAGGCTAATAGTTATGATAGCTTTCCTACCATACAGACAGAACCAGTGGCTTTGCACAGTTCACAGTTCACTGACTATGAAGCTCTGCCCTTACACAGTTTTAGACTTTTATCTTATTTTTAGATATTTGCTTTAGTTGTATGATGCAGTGACTACCAGAGAGCTTTCTTATTTCTGCTACATAGCTGTGGAAATGTATCTGCATTTTACTGCATAAAGTATCATGAATAAAAAAGCATGAATAAACAGGAAGGTTAAGAAGATATTATGATTTTATTTTCATTGCACAAGCATGAATAAACAGGAAGGTTAAGAAGATATTATGATTTTATTTTCATTGCACAATCTTAGCAATAATGGTACTGGGACTTGTTCATCTATTTTAGGAATTATATCACCTATTTATATTTACTTTGAGCAATGGCCTCCTGTATCTGTACATTTGTATGCCCATGTGGTTCATTCTGCAGAGGACACAAGAATAAGGGGTAAATAATAAAGCAGGGGTCAATAGTTGAGGCTGAAGAGGTGCAAAAGGATTCTAAAAATACAGTTATAACTTGTAGTTCTTCCCACACATCTTCTCATTTAAAAACTAAACAAACTAACAAACAAAAAATCTCAAGCAAAGTAACACACAACCACCAAAAATCATAATAAAGTCAACAACTTTATTAACCACTTGTTTGACTTTCATGAGTGCTGATTTTACTGAAGTGTTTTATGGGAGTCATTAACAGTATTTCATCCTTGCCATGTAAACTGTAGTTGTGTAATGCAGCTAATTAGAATGGAGTGCAGATGATATTTCATTCAGCAGTGTGAAATTTATGCTCTTGAATCTGGTATTTCATCCCTAGTTATGATTTTAAAATTATTAGCGTTTCCACACACAATATTTACCAGCTAATAATACTCACTCATCTTGGGTATTGTACATTTAGGTTTTACAACATTCAAGTAATAGTTGTCAGGTCATATTCATCTCAGTTCTCTGGACAAGACAAAGTTTAACTTCTCCAAAGATAAAAGGAGACAGACTAAGAAATTAATCTAGTAGCTGTAAATGGAAGCCAGGGGAACAGTAATGGAGCCAGGGGGAGATCCCTGAAGATGTGACTGGTAATTGCTGCTGACACCAAGTAGTCCTGGCAATTCCAGATAGACCTGCTAATGACAGCTGCTGCAGCCCCATACAGTCTCATCTGTCCATCAGAGATGATATGACCACAGCTCACTGTCCAGTGCTCTAAAGTGTGCAAAGTACTCAGAGTTTGGGCCATTTGTTTGTCTCATGGCAGTGCAACTTCTACAATACAAAATCCAGTATCACATAATCACAAGTCAGAACCCCTAAACTGGGGAGCTCTACTTGCTTGTCTAAGGCAGGTAGACAGAATTTTGCTGGTGTTCCTAGGGAATTTTGGCCCCCTTGGTTTTCAATTCCAAGAAAACATTTTGTTGTTAATGCCAGCTCAGCAAAGGGTTTAAATATACACTTCATGAAAAGACATTTAGGCAGATGCACAAAAAGCAGAGTGCTGAACAGACTTTCTTGAAAATGGCTTTTAAAAATACTCACTTTTTGTCCAGAATACTGCTTGCATAAGAATTACTGTTTCATTTGTGCAACCAGCCACTCATCCTTAGTTTTTCAGCCAGGGCTGCACTTTCAGAGAACTCATGCAACCTGAGAAGCAATTAGATGCACCAGAGAAAGGGAAGAGACAAACCATAATAATTTTTTCCTCATAATCTTTTACAGGTAAATATATAGGTCAGGAATATTAAGAGTGAAGGTGATCTTTGCAGCTGCTGAAGGCCATGCAGTGGATGCTTTAACATAGCACCAGCAGCACAGCCACAGCAAAGTGAAATCTGCCCATGAAGCTGTATTGGTTCTTGCAAGGGCTCCTTGGGAACTTTAGCCCGAAAATTTGCCATGACTTTTTTCCAAGTTTATTTATTAAAGGCAGCGATCAGAGATCAGTACATCACAATCCATGGGGTTGCAATCCCCATGTGCTCAACCATGTAAGTCACATCCTCAAGCTCACTGTGTGCATATTGATTAGAGTTTGGCCTCAACAGTTTGTCATCTAACTTCCCATACCCATTTTCTATGGAATCTATCTTTAAGTGACTGTTCATAACCTCATTATAAACTCTATTTATTCCTAGTGAACTCTTTCAAATTGATGACAAGTCAGAAATTGGCTAATCCTCCTGGGAAACAGGTAAAATTTCAGCCTGAAATGGAGTGAGTGGAAATGATGGTTTTGGGGTTTTTTTTGTGCAATCTGATTAACCTATTACTGTATAGAGAGTATTACACAATGTTCAAATTTTTGACTGGAAAATACCCTCCTGTCCTCAAATAATCTTGAGCATTTTTAAACTAATATTTAAATATTTCATAGGTCATAGGTATACCCAACGTCTTTCCCATTAATGTGAACAGAAATTGAAAATGTCTCTAAAGCTAGACAAATCTAGAATGAATTGATAATGTAAAGTTCAATACTGTGAAAATGTTGCCCAGCTTTTTCAGCTGACCAAGACACAGTGCTCATGAGGTGTGTATATTTAAAATATACCACATCTTTCAGGCCCTTGTGTGGAGGAACTCTGCAATCAAACCTTATGTAGGGCAGGATCCAACCTCATGTCATAAAATCTAAGCACATCCCAAACTGACTTTCTTCATTGAATGGCACATAAAACTTAGACATACTGACAACTAAGAATGACCTTTCTTGTTATTTGTTTATTGATTGTACTTTCTACTACTTAATGGATGCCTTTATGGTGGGACTGTGCTACAGAAGATCAATTTTAAGGATTAACCTTGGTTCTGGCAATTTTTTTGGCTATGAAGCAAGATTAAGTGTTACTTGATACTTCTGTGTGATGAGTTGATATATGTTTGAAATTATTCACATACTCCTAACTCTTAAAGAAAAATCTAGTGGAAATAAGTGTAAGTTATAATAAAATGGATAGAATAGTTTTTTTCTATAAAACCTTGATCTTAAATTTAAAAAAAATAATATTTTTAATTATTTTTAATTTATCCTTTAATTATTCCCATCTTTATAATTTATAAGCTTTTTTTTGGAAAAAGGAATTTAAATGTATCCTAACAGAAAACTGTGTTCTTATGACATCAAACTTTCTGAGATTTTTTGCAGTAAATATTCACGTACTTCAAATGTTCATAAACTTGAAAACATTCAATGGTGGTAAAAACAACTACCCCTGAAATCTAATCTAGAGGTTACACTAGAAAGAGCCATATATATGTTTAATGCTGAAATGTTTCATTATAATAAGAACCGTTTTATTTATATGTGTTTCTCAGTTCAACATAAAAGATAATTTCAAATAAAAAACATGGGCCTTGCCCTTTCAACCATCTAAAACTAAAATATTTTTATATCTTTAAATATTTTGCATTTAAATACACTGAAAATCATATCTTTTCAAGCTTTTTAGGAGTTAACTGTCTTCCTGAAGACAAACTTTTCAACTATTATTTCTGGTAGTTTAATTTCTGAGATAATATTTTAATGTTATTTATCACTTGCAGGTTTCATTTAAAAACATCCCAAGAGTTTAGAGCAGTAATGTCGCTTTTAACACCTATTTGTTTGGTATCCAGAAGAAAAATTCCTCTCTTGGTAAGACAAATGGCCTACAAATACCTGCAAATTAGACCAAGATATATAACAAGGTGACATTTAACAGTAATGCTTTATCCTGCAAATGACTGAGCCTGCTGGCCTCAGACCAGCCAAACAAGTAATGGGCTATTCACTGTACAGTGATTAATTCATGCATCAATTCTTTAGGTCGTTACAGAGAGCTCTAGCAGATAGATTTTAGAAGTAGCATGTTAGGAAATGCACATGGACTTACAGGAATGAGACAAAATTCATACATGGATGAATTAATTCATACAGGAAAGAGACAAAATGTCAGTGTGGGTAAATGAAGTATCACAGAACCATTCAAGCTGTGCCACGAGCACATGCAGTGTCTTACCTGAACTCCTCCTCCCGTGTCTCTCAGGATATCCTGGAACGTGTTTCACTGCAGTGCACATATATCTGAGATTTAAACACAGAAACTCAGACTTAAACTAGAAGCTTAAACTAGATAATCAGCAAGGGAGAGGGTAATCAAAACAAACAAGCCAAGAACCATTATTGATTATGTGGGTTTCATTAGTGAGGGCTGTATTTCTTTTAAAGGGCCTTTTCCCAGCTCAGCACATTGACCTCGACAAGTGGATGGGAACAAAGTCCATGGCTTGGAGTAGATTGTAGCAATGACCTCATCCACCTCCTCAGTTATTCACTTATGACTCCTGACTGCTTTATAAAGCAAAAATTCAAAGGCTACAGTTACCTACTTTGCTACCAGGTGTAAACATAGAATAAATACATTGCAGTCATAGGGTTTTATTCCTTAAAAAACAATTTAGACAAAGGGAAATGTAACCCAAGGTATTTTGACTGGATTAGTGCCGAAGTATCTTTCTAGATCAGTGTGTGTTTGCACCATGTGCTGTTTATAGGTAAGGGGATCTCAGATACACAAGAACTTCTGTACACTTATTGCTCTACCAGGTCTGCTGATTTATCTTCTGTTTATCATTTTCTGCTACCCACAAAGCAGAACGAGAGTTGGCTTGGATAGGGGGTCCCAATTTCCTTCATTATATCTGTGCCCATACTGACCAATTTAAACACCACTGCTGCTCTGTGAGGAAGATGTAGTTTTACCCCGGAAAACAGAAAATCTTGCAAATGAGAGACTTCATTATTCCCAGACAAGCCTACAGAGCTGTCCAGATTATATGTATGTGTATATACTTAGAACAACATATGAAGCTCTGATATGATTCAGTTTTAGACATGAGGAAGAACAAACATTTAAACCACAGGCTTTAAGTTTCAGCAATTTATTTTATTTTTTTCTTCTCATTGCACTCACTGTTTCACAAAACTACTAAAACTTAACAAAAGCCCCCAAAACATGAGTTACTCACAAAAAAGTTACTTTTGAATTACAGCAAACCAGCATTTCTTCTCACAACAACCCTGCACACTAGAAAATCACTAGGAACTCAAAATTTTCCAGGAGTTCAGCACTAAAATACAGGGAGGCTGTCTGCCCACCAGTCACTTAGAATTGAGTCAAAAACTCGAAATAACTGGACGTTGCCATTCTTCACGAAATAGCCTTAACCAAAGGTGGCAGTGCTGTACAGGAATGTGATGGGCTCACACTGGGTTTGTTTTTCCATGTTCCTGCTCTGCCCTCTCCTGGGGCAGGCAGCTCACTGCTGAGCCAGCCCACAGCAGGTCATGGCATGGACAGAGTGCAGGAAAAACAGACTGCAGGACTGCAAACCCACTGTCAATCACTGTATCTTCCTGAATATCAAGCAAGCTAAAAAACAAAACCATCTGAACATAATTAAAATATGACACTTAACAGCAGCCCTGTGCTCAGATGGTTTTAAGACATTTAGAAGAAAAATACAATGTTTTTTCTCAAATGAAAATAAAAATTTCATGGTAACACTTTTTTTAAAATTTTCTTTCAAATTTTAACTTAATGAAATAAATGGAAACTAGTTGGTTTGTATTATATGGATTTGTAAACATATTTTTTCTTTTTAAAGCCAAAACTGTGTGCTGATAATATGGGTTTGTTTTAAATGGCATATATATTTATTTTTACTCATTTTTCAATGGAAATAGGCATTTCTAAGTAATTTCAGATTAATCACTGATTGCTGGCCCTCGTTACATGCAATAACTCAAGAGCACCAAATATTAGCTTTTTAAAGTTAAAAAGTTTTTTAAAAAGCGTGAAATACATTTTCAGAACCTAAAGTAATCATTTTTTTTTCCAAAGCTGATCAATTTTTCCATGTTTTATTGGGGCAAAACAATCCTAAACAACTTCAAATCCCCATCCAGCTAGAACTGGAACTTTTCCAGGGATGGGGCAGTCACAGCTTCTCTGGGGAACATGTGCCACCCTCACAGTAAAGAATTTCTATCTAACATCCAATCTAAATCTTCCCTCTGTCAGTCTGAAGCCACTCCCCCTTGTCCTGTCACTACAAACTCATGTAAAAAGTCTCTCCATCTTTCTTGTAAGCTCCCTTTAGGTACTGAAAAGCCTTCTGTCTTCAGGCTGACCAATTCCAACTCCCTCAGCCTTTCCTTGTGGCAGAGGCTCTCCAAACCTTTAATCATCTCTGTGGTCGGAAGGTGCCCTAATTGTACATTGGGAAAACTTTTAACCAATTGAGAAATAAGGCTGGAAGGTCACATAAGTTTATTTTTTTAAATAGTGACAGCTTTTTTCTGATAACTGCTTTCTGATGGGTCAGCCAGCCTTTCGATCTGTTCTTTGTACAAGTTAAAAAATATTCTCTTAATAATGCTTGACTGAGTAACTGTCACTTTACAGCAACCAACATCCATCAGAGAAAACGTGTACATCTACTTCAATTACAGGCATGCAGGAATAAAAGTTGCAAAAATAAAGCATTTAAGAGAAAACATGCCATTTTCATTTACATGATCTTCGTTATGGACTATACGCTCTCCAGGTGAGGCAGATCTCTTGTCTTTGTGAATTTTGATCTACACTCTTTTATAAAGAAGAGGCCAAAAACTTAGAAAAAATCTCATCAGCAATTCACCAAAGCACAGTATAAGTGCTTTTCATTAATTGTTCCTCTGCCATTTGGTTAACGCAGTGACCTGTTGTTATGAGGATAAGTTATTAAGTAATGAAATAGGATGATTTGATTAAGCTAATTACTTGCTTTGAAATGACATTTGTACACAGATTCTTTGGCCTTGCTAGATTGAATTATATAACCCAAGTGGTGGGGTTTTGCATTCCATTTCACAGCTTTCAAAGCTACATTTTACCTAATAGATGGGCTAGCTAAAACTGTGATTAAAAAAATAGGTCACATAGTACATTACTCCTGTGACACAGACTCTGTATCTGGAATCACATGCTAATCAATCTAGCCTAAGGTATATATTATAAGTATAATTATAATAATGGGTCTGATCAGATTATTTAACAGAACTAATATTCTGTGCACAGGGATAAGACTATAGGATTGCAGAGTTTTATATAAGAAATCCTACTGCCAAAAAGACTGCAGTATGGAGAAGTTTTTTTCACTTCTGTTTGATTTTACTGGTAAAAACAAAGTTCAGAAAGTAAAAGAAAGCTTTACCACAGTCTGTCTGCTAAGGACTCTTGGTGAACAGGCTAGAAATTCCCACTGATCACGCTCCTCATCTCCTCTTTTTACTTTGTTTGCATGAGAAAACCAGTCAATGGCTTCCTGGGTAAGAGAATATAAGCCTGGTAGGTGTTTCGGATTTAATTCCACAGTAGACTCAACCAAATGAAAAAATATTTCTGTGGTACCTCTTTTCCTGTATTTTATATCCCATTATCTTAATCCACTCTGACTTTATCTTAATCCACTGCTTCTGACAAGAATAAAGAAGATAGGATCCATAATCAGTGTTCAGCTCTATCTTTGCAGCCTCTGGCACAAAAGACAGAGTGGCATCAAGGTCAAGAGGTGCAGAATATGTTGAAAGGGTGGAAAGAAGGGGAGGATAAGAGATCTCACAGTGCAGAAGAAGAGAAAGGAATTTTAAAAAAACAAACCAGAAGGAGCTTAAAAAAAAAGACCAAGATGTGTCAGTAGCAGCAGATCCTTGCCATGTGTCATGAATGGAGTGCTTTGCTTCACTTGTAGGAGAGAAGCAACAATATACTTATGCTAGGGTGAAATTTGAGCCTGTGTACATCCACTGGGCTGCTAAGGGATATATTTCGTGTATCAAAATCTTGGCCTCTTTCCATTTTAAAAAATAGAGTTGGTTCAGTTTTTTCTATTTTATTTTCATCTATTCTAGTTTGCAATTGTTTCCAGAAAACGACTCAGTTCTTATAGAATGATTTGTTCTTTCCTCTGACGTTGACTGCAAATTGCATGTCACCTCAAACATTTTTCTTGTTCTACACTAAGATTTGCATTGCATTTTGGCTCTAATATATATATTCTGGAAAGACCCCTACAAGAAATTGAGTGTTTTGCTTCTCCTGTAAGATGTTTGGCTATATCCTAGCTAATGTGAAAGCAATTTAACAAATTTGGCAGAAGGGTTTCTGCTATAATCAGGCAAGAATCAATCTTCAATGAAATTATGATCTAGTAGTGTTAAGCATATAAACTCTGTGAAAATGGCTATAAAGATCCTGCAGAGCTGAGTTAGAAAGGTGGAAATAGCAAAGCAATGAAGTTTGACAGAGCTAAAACACAGAAGTTGTTTTGAATTGCTGGAGTGAATTTCACCTGAAAGAAAAAAGGCTCTCTTTTGTAAATATTATCTTTGCAATCCAAGTGAAATCTTGAACTGTGAATAAGAAGTGAGCACGTTTTTTTCTTGCTCTTCCTAATTATTTTTTTATAGCACAGTACCACCTAGAGGCTCTCTTCCCCTCAGTGTTTGTTTCTATGAGAAGTGGGAAGCAAAACTTTCGGACCTTTTTACCACTTCCATGGATAAGACAGATATAGCAGGAGAAAAACAAAGGCTCTCAAAGAGAAGAGGAGCCAAATTTTCTCTCATTACATTTCTCCAGTACAAAATAAATAGCTACTCAAATTGATGCAAAGAAGATTTAAACCAGATGTGACTTGCAGCCCTTTTTGCATGTCTCGCTGTCTGTGCAACTATTTCCTACCCTGACCACATCATGGAGTAGGTGCAGATTTATCCTTCTGGCAGAGTTATATCCTCCCTCATTCTCATTCTCACAATCATTTTCAATCCAGAAATAAAAAGCATGATCACTTCTATAACAAAATTTCACTTTAATTATACCAGACTAAGTTTTCCTTTCTGAATCACTTAGTGTAACTATTGACATCTGCCATACAGAATACTCAATCTAAAGATAATTGTGCTGTCTTCTTCACTGAGAGTCTAATTCTATTTACAGGTACCAAAAATTAGCACATTTTAAAAAAAAAATCTTTTGCAGCATAATATTCTTTCTGTATCTCATACGTTCCATATAACACACTGCCTGATTTTTTAGGATATCTGCAGCCTATGAATTTCCTGGAAATTCCAGAGAAGGATAAATAGGCTCAAAGTAATGCTGTTTAATAGTCACTGCAGTAACCCAGGAGGAAGGGCCTCAGCACTGATGCCTCCACAGAAAGGAAGTAGGACCAGTGTTTCTTGTCTCCTCACTTGCAAGATTTCCACCCATGCCCTTTATCTTCCCTCTGTAATGAGAAAGAACATTATTCATGTTAATAGAAGTTCCAAATGCATCCTTTCAGAGAGAAAAATATCTCAATGGAATTAAGCATAATCTTTTTACCTCTTTAAAAGAGTACAGACCAAGTAGAACACTCAGTAATCTTTCCTGTGATTATGTATTTTAGGATGTATATGATGAATACATTTCTAATCTGATATGAAATTTCTCCTATGAATTGCAAATGCAGAGGTATGTGTCTTTCAAATTGTCTTGTAATAATCTGAAGCCACATTTGTACTTATTGGTAATTGGTAATTAGTTAACTGGTTGTCAGGAGCATAAATTAGAAGAATTACTTAACTTGTTAACAATTTTTTTTGTTAAAATTCCTTATTTCATTTCAGCAGTCTGTATGTCAGACTCTTCTCAACATTTTCCAGAGAGAAAATCATGTGCATATAGCAATTTCCATGAACAAGAGACTGTATAAGTAGCTCTTTAATTTAGACAAATAGAGTTCTGGTGATTGCAGATTGCTTCAAGGCTAGGATTTTCAAGACCAGCCATTAACTCTCCTCCTCCTACCCAGTCTCATCTGGGGCTTGACACTCTGCATTTTTCCTATCTGAATACCTCTTATACTACAACAGAGACACTATTTATAGGAATTTCACAAGGATTTCTGGATCCTTACCCTCCAAACTGCTAAGGGGTCTTAAGGGAGGTTGATTATCCCACTCAACTATTGTCACTTACAGGACATTTTCTGTGATTTGATGTCACCTGTTTAAAAGTGATGCCGGTGTAAAATTCACAGCCCACCCACTGAAAGTCTCATAAATGGATGGTATAATCTATTCATATCTAAAAAAAAACCACCCGAGAAACCAAAAACAAACGAAAAAACACAACAAAAACCAGAAAGAAACAAGCAACTCTGATGTTATTTCAGACTTTCAGCTCACAGTAAACAAAATAGTTTCTCTGGATCTTCATCAGGTTTATTTGGGTTTATAAAAAAGTGGGTTTCTATCCACGTGCGAATCTGTGAATGCCACATTCTTGCGCTTTACTCCTTTATATTCATACAATAGGAATGTAGAACAAGAATTTTAAAAGTTGTTTCAATGATAATTTTTCAGGCATGATAATTTTTGCTTTCAACTCTCCTTCATGTTAGAATAAAACGTTGCTGGATATTGGTTTACATAGATTTCATGAGAAGCTGAAGAGATGCAATGTTTTCTATTTGCGATGGAGGGAAAGGTTTTAAGATACCTGGCTGCTTCCAAGATGTTCTGCCATTGCTAGACTGAAAATCATTGCAATCTGATATGTTGGTTTGCTTGCTTTTCTTCGTTTTCAAGTTTTGCTTTTTTGTATGGCCAGGGTTAAATTAAAAATTAAAAAAATTGAGCTAAAACCTCATTAACAAAGACAGCATGTATTTTTGGAAGGTGTTGCAGCAGACCTCTTGTCAGGTGTAGAAATGAACCAATACAGACTCTTGTTTAGCAACAGAAGAGGGTTCCACTTTATTCTTCTTACAGATTGGCCATCCTGACTGACCACAGCAAGCTCCTACTGTAGGGCCCAACTGCAGACTCTAAATGCTGGCTATTTCCTGCTGGACCATGACTGCAAGTGCTGGTTTGCAGACTCTGACTGCAGGCTTTTACCTAACTCAACTATGAATGCTCCAATAGCAGACTCTAACTCCATCAGAGACAGACTGACCTCACAGCAGATCTCTTCTTTTTGTCTCACTTGATCATTCCTTCTCCCTCAGGGCTCCTGTACCCCCTCAGGGCTCCTCTTTCACCAAGCTCCCTTGCTCAGCCAACCCACCCCTTTAATCACACTTATTTTTATTAGTCACAGCAGCAACCCTTTAAGGGCAAGGCTATTCTTTGGTAAGTAGTACAGCTGTGACTTATCATGGGCAAGGTCGTCTGTAATCTCTTCTTCTACACCTACAAAGGTAACTTTTAAATCAGTAAAAACTGAACTTGTGCAGGTCTCCAGTACAGTCACATGTTCTCTCTCATTCTACACTGGGGATGTTGTCATTGTCCAGTTTATCTGTAGGGGGCAATACTTAACAAGAAATCTCAGGCTCTCATTTTCTACAAGTTCTTTCAAGAAATCTACAAGGAAAAGACTGATTTAACTAAAATCAGCTAGAAGCCCACTACTTGAATTATAGTCCTTCGCTGTGTATTTTTAGTGTGTAAACTGAGAATTATCTGCTATAATCTAAAAATCTGAGTAGATGGCTGTCCTGACTTTTCAAGCTATTCAGATCTCCCTATATGAACATCCTCCTTTTGTATTTTTGGGGACTGCACTATTTTCTGCCTCACATAAAACAGTGATGCATGGCAGGCACACACACAGACTCACAGAGCAACAAAAGAAGGAAGGCTAGGGACACACTGGAGGGAGCAGGTAATAAGGGGTAAAAATCAATTGTCCTTTCATTTCCCAGTCAGAAAACTCTATATAAAAGAAACAGGGCCTTAGATTAGGCATGTAATGTGTGTATTTGTTGGCTGTCCTATATATTATGCAAGGACTGGCTCACCAGTGTGTGCCTCTCAGAAAAGGAAACTTTGTGAATGAGAGGAAAAAGACGATGAAGAAGAAATTGCTTGAAATAGGATGTCAGAAAAATGCTTGCACCTCACCTTGGCTTTGTCAGAGCTGGTGAAACTAATGGAATTTGCTGAAGAGAGGTTAAATGAAGTAATAGTAGGAGGTATCATGCTGAATAAGAGCAGAATGGAAACATATTCAGGAAGGGTAGAGCAGGGAAATCTTCACTTTCCCCACAAAAAAAATTTGTTGAGTATTCTCCTATTCAAATATAGTATCAGAGACTTTGAGAAACTTAATATCTGTGTTCCTAATACAGGTATTCTGACAGATAACTGTCATCTGAATCATTAACATATTTAGACCAGATAGAAAGAAGAAATCTCCATGAAAATAAACCCGAGAGAGTTCACTGCTACTGCCTTGCTCAGTAAAAGAGCTGTAAAATCTCTTTGATAAAGCTTTGAAGCAGGCAGAGCTTTGCAGTGGATCTGTCCAGACCTTCTCCTCTAAGTCTAGGAAGAGGAACTCCCTAGAGGCCAGATAGCTTTTGCATTAAAACACCAACAGCTTTTATTCAAATATAAAATCGAATAATTAACTTTTTAATCAGACAACAGATAATTACTGGGGAAGACAGAACATAAATTTAAAAATGGTTATATAAAACTGTATTTCTGCCTATACATCTGTGCAATGCAGATGCTTCAGCCAGCTTAGTGACTGCAGCTCTGAGCTGCAGCAAACTGGCTCGTCCCTTTGGCCATTCCTGCCTGCTCTCTGCTCCTTCCTCCTGCCTTTGCAGAGGCACTGCTTCCTGCATTACCCAAGTGCCAAAATTATTTTCCTAAGCAAGGAACTCACTAAATAGCTCTTTTGGTCCTTGCAGTCCTGTCTGGTTTTCCCCTTGGTCAGCAGGCTTGTCAGTAACCAGCCTTTCTTTCATTTTTTTTTTTTTTTAATTAACAACAGCAGTATGGAGGCATTTTTATATTGGAATAGCATTTGACACAATTTAAAACAGACTTCCTGCCAGAAAGCCATGCTACAGCATTCTTAACTTTACCCTTCTGTATGACCCAAGCAGAATCCCGTGAAGTGCATCTTCCTTGATCTTTCTTTAAGTCTCACTGCACATAGCCAAGAGGATTTTCTCTTTAATGCTCATGCATGGCATGAAAGATGAATATTAATAGGCGAGAAGAGGAAATTAAATTCAGATACAAGATTTTTCTTATTGCTTTTGATGGTTTCAAGTGAAAATACAAAATGCAAATATGAAGCTACTACAAACGATAACCAATAAAAGATAAAAGTCTATTACTAGATCATGGTAGCAAAAAAGATATCAACTGCATACATGAATTGAAGCATCAGAAGTGACTTCAATTTCCAATCAAGCACAATCATATCCTCTAGCAGAGAAACAACAACAAAAAAATGTAACTAAATTTACAAATTGAAGTAATTGTGCATTGGTGTCAAGAATATATTTAGAATGCAGTATTCCTTAGAGGCTACTTTTTGTGTCATACAATATCAGATTCCAGTGTGTTAGAGGAGAAGCAATATTTCTCTGTAGGGTTTCTGATGCTGGGATGCTCCTCAGCGGTTTATTAACTTAATTTCTTGGTCTTCCTTAAATTCAGTCTTTAGCAGTTGTTCTATTATGGATTCTTTGTCACCATCCATGTCTCTGCATATATGTTGCCTCCAATGTCCTTTTTTAATCACATTCCTTTTCAACTGAGATGTGATCATTAAATTCTACATAATCAAACAACATCACTTTAAGTCACCAGAAGGCAAATATATTCAATGTTCTGTGTTGTTCATTTCTTGAAGTAAAAGAAAGACATTCTATAAATGCTTATCCTCTTTGAGAAACAGATATGATATGTTTTGAGCTACTACTCTAATATGTTTTGAATTACAAATGAGTGGGTGCTCTTTGAAGAATCCTGGAAGCCTTTAGACAATTTAACTGCACCTTGCAACAAATAAAGCACATTGTTATTTAAAGTAAGACTAACTACCACTTAAAGGCAAACACTGGGCACTTTTCTTGATGTGTTCCACGTGCTCTGTTCAGCTTCGTTCACCTTGGCTTTCCAGTGTATAATAAATCTGTGACTTGTACAGTGGCTGGAGGAGATAATTCATGGACAGATTGGGTAAGGCCCACACAAGCATCTCACAGATGTATACTTAACAACAGGCTGGATGTATCCAGAGACAACATATTCCTAACATCTCAGCAGGTTTGGATCACACTTAAAATTGCTTTTAAGTATAAGTGCTTTTAAGTGCAAATTAGAAATTATTAACAGCAATTGATTTTCAGCACTGTCAAAATAGCAAAAGTAGAAGGAGATTTTTCCATATATTTAATTTGGAAAATCATGAAAGCTATAAAAAGCTTTGGTGGTTGCTGAAAGATCTCACATTTTCCTCAAATTGCTTTAAACTTGTTATTGATAAACACATTTCTGAGGAATACATTGTTTTAAAACTCTCTAGAGAAGAAGACTGTAAGCCTTAGATGAAGGGGCAGGCAGTTTCTTAATCACCACACAAGAAACTTGTTAAGCGTCAGTGTGGATCTATTTGGGTCACTCTATCACTAATGAAATGCATTTGCCTCCAGAAAGCAGCACTGCAGCTGTTTTGCCATATCTGTAACAACATCAGAAGAGTTTAGCATAAAATCTCAACTAATACCCTGTGAAGTATAAACAAGAAAAGAGCATGAAAATTTGGAAGATAGAATATTATGGCCTAGAAATATACATTCAGCTCTCCCTCTTTTACAATAGGCACATAAATTCTTTAAGTATCTCACCTGAGGGATGGCTTTCAGGCCAGCAGAATGGCTGATGGAATCCTGCTGCATTATTAATTCGTTACAGATAAAGAGGGATAGAGACACATACTGGAATCACCAAAGCTGCTTTCCAGGGAAGAGATCAAAACACATTTTTGGTGCTATTTCAGACAGACAACATTTCTTAGAGATGAAATAATGCCTTTTTGTTGCTGTGTAGCCTGTGTGACTTTCAGCACAGTTGTTCCATCATGACTCCATTAGCCTGCCAAAAGCTCCCCCATCATGAAGCCTGGCACTCCATGCACAGCTGCTCTTACCTGCCATTTAGGTTCAGAGCCAAGTTGCTAAATTTAGAATGATGGTGTACCTGGGAACTGGCAAGTTTTCAGCCTTGATGGAAGAGCAGGAGTGCTGTGAGGTCAAAGCAAACAACATACTCTGCAGTGGCCTGCCATGATCAGTCAAAGGCCTGAACTGCACACAATTGTTCCTTGCAATTTCTCCTCTTGACTGCAATCCCGTGAGGGGTCATGTAGGCACTTCTAATATAGCTCAACTTCTATGAAATCAAAGGATTTACATTGTGTTTAGATCAACTGCGTCAGCTTGCACTTCCCTGAGCAAAAAGAATGCATTGTCAGAAGCAGAGTGAAATACAGTCCTAGAGGTTTAACCTAGAGGGGATGTGATCTTTAAAAACAATGTGTTTTTAAAGAACATAAGATCTCAAAATGTGATTGCAATAGAATATGAAGAGGCACACAAAGCACTGTCACACTAGAGAGCTGCAGATGGTAAATAATTGCTCACTGCAAGTGCTGTGGGTGAGGGTCCTGTAAAACCACAACTATGGCTTTCCTCTCCAAAGTAGAGCCTGCCCAAATCTCCCTATTCCGCTGCCTTTTATTGCATTAAATGAGGATGCCTTTCTCTCTTTCTCTTGTTTTTGTTGTTTTGTTTTTCACACGTGCAGCAGATGTGAAACATTAATTCTCTTTTGATTGAGGATGAAGGTTAATTGCAACCCAGTGATGATGCACCTTCACTGGCATCCCCAGCAGCACAGCAAGAACAGCACTGCTGTGACTTGGATCCATACCAGGGAATGCTGACATGTCACCACGCACTGCTTAGAGTTTAAAAAGCGTTTTGTGTTCAGTAATATCCTTCACATTTCCTCCATGTCTTCTATATGATTTCCCCAAGAAAGTCTTTTTTCATAATGAATAATTTTTAGTCCTTGGCATTTATCAGTAAACATCAAAATTGGGAAATACGTATTCTTGCTTTTAAAACAAAGAAAAATATCAGAAACTTTTATTTTATATCACTGAATAGTAGAAAATACTTTATCTCAGAATTCTGAAGTGATAATGTTTTAATGAAATACACTCTTAATTCCCCATTGGGATTCCAATTGTATCAACAGAGTGTAATTGCAAATGATATAAATAATAACACGCATTCTGTATTCATCTGTTATCTCTACTAGGCAAGTTTTAAAAAATGTGGAATCCCAGATTTTTAAGGACCAGTGATTAATATTCCTAAAAATCATTCTTGCTTTAACTTCTGCTCCACGTAATTTAGGACTATTAAGATTACCACATATGTGGTTTTTTTAACTCCACTTTTCTCTCCAGAAATGGTGCCAGATGGAAATAGAAGACTTTGGTCATTTGCCCAAGATTCCTGAATTATCAAGAGTGTACTGAGAGCAGAAGAGAGTCCTGATGGGACTGCAGATGTCTAGAAAACCCAGAAAAATGGCCAATGATCACAGGAAGACCAAAACCACATTGCATTAAATAAAAATATTCCCATGACAGTTTTATACTATGCTACACCATACACAGTATTTTATTATTCTGATCTTAAAATTTAAAAAAATAATCCAACATATGCCCTGTGAAATAGAAAAGCAAAATGACAAGAACTTGGCAGTAGCAAAGACTTTGCATTGAGGATCACCATACTCTGGGCCTGGCTGTTCAGTCAGTTTTTATTCCAGCTAAAAAAAAATCCTAGCTATGAGGTACTGATAATAATGAATATTTATAGAATATCACATAATTTCCTATAGTATTTTGCAATAATTATGATCAACTTAATTTTGCTGTTGTCTGTTATGAATGAACACAGATAATTCAGAAATTAATAACATTATTAAACAGCTTGTATCAGGCTTGGCAACTCCTTTTTGGACTAAAATGTGAACGTATTAGTCTGAAAAGGAACAAGCCAAAATACACTCTTGTTGTAGAAAGCATTTTCCATTTGCTTTCTTCTAGTAAAAATGATCTCTGGTTTTCCTATAATCCCCTAAATTCTCTAACCTGGATTCTCAGCTCATGTAGAGTGTATGAAAACAATTATAAAGTGGCTTCTCTCAGCAGGTTATCTGCCTATCAAACTGCCAAGGTCAGAGGTAATTTCCAAGTACATACTGATTTTCCCATACTTTAATGGGTCCTTTTTCAGGATAGTGATATGATGGCTGGGTGTATGGCAGATTAATTGCCCAGTGACAGTGCAAGTGGCTGCAGTTCAGTGATGTGTGAAGGGATCCTGCTATAAAACCTGCTCCAGCAGAATAGAGGACTGTGGTGACCTGAGGGGTCATTCCTATTTCTGATGGCCAGAACTGTATTACAGAGCTGGTAAATCAAAGCAGTATCTTTCTACAAGGGAAATGTTATACATCTAAATTCTATTAATTATATAGAAGTCTGCAATTTATTTGTAGATCTTAAGGTAGTACTACTGCCTGTTACTAGATGTGTCTAAAGGCCAGTATTTTCATTTATTGCAAAGTGTAATCTGAAGTGCTATTCCAATGGCTTTCAAATTAATTTGTTATTCATTTAATTGGAGATGTAGAAGACTGTGATAGGAGCTGAGGGTCATAATTTCATCACCCTTTATTAAGTGGTTTAGATAATGATCTGTTATGCACTGTGGGTGTGTCTTAAGTATATCACCACGTTTTTATTTCCCTGGGATCTGGCATAGTGCATTTCTGGGTCCACTTCTGATGAGTCATTTCCCTTCTTATTACTCAGAGGACCATCACAGAATATGATGCCTTGCCCTTTATAATGTGAGAGGACCAGGCACTTGTTGCCCAATTGCCAGGGGCAAAGGAAGTTCAAAAACCTGTCTCCACTCTGTTCTTCTGTGTATTACAAGAGACAATGACAGAAATCTCCTCTTCCATATGCTATATTCCCATAAGAAACAAATCACTAGGAAAAAAAAAAACTCCAAACAAACTGTTTTCTGTTTTGAAATTCAAGAAGCAAAGATCAGAACATGATGGTTGTGGCTGGCAAATATTTATGGAAGTATAATTATGGTATTCTGTAAAAAGAGCTGCTACTGCTTTGAAGCTGTGGGTCAGTCACACACCAAGTTGTTGCCTTGTGCATATGATAAAAAACTGTTTGCTATTTTCATGTGCAGCTGAAGAAAGTGGCAAATGCAAACTAATCCTCACCCTGAAATGAAGGAGCATAAATAAAACAGGGAAGTGGCCTGAGTTTTCAGCTTTAGCCAAAGCACTCCAATGTGATTTTCTGCATCCTCCTCGTAATAAGCCACTGCAGCCACTCCAAGTGCCTCCAGGGTGCAGATGGTCCCAACGAGAGCCATGTTTAGAAAATTCATTAACATAATCTAGCCAGAGGAAGAAAAATGACCCATCTCCACAGTTATGAGCCAAGTCATGGAAGATGTGAATGTCACTCTCTGTCACAATAACAGGAAAGTTTTGGGAAGTGACCAGAGGGTGTTTCAGCTCGCAGAGGGCTTAAAAACAGAAATTAATTCTTGGACCAGAGTAAGCCCTAGATTGGTCTGAAGGAGTTATTAACTCACCTGTACCACCACTTGGGACATCTACTTGCCAAACATACAAAAGAGTGTAACAGCTGTTGTCAATAGAGAGAACTCCAATTGGTCACGTGGGGCATTGGTAGGGGAAATTCATCTCTGAACCTCATGAGTTAGGACCAAGATAGCATCCAACAAGATGAAGACAGTACACAGGAAAGCTTTGTGCAAATTTGTACAATATTACTGTATGTTAATTTCCATCAATACCAAACCCTCAAACTCCAGACAGCAGAGTTTAACTGGTGGTTCTTGATCCCTCAACTAAGAAAGTGCTTCAGCAACAATCTATCTTTACTGGTGCAGGTAGGCAATCCTTCCCAGCAGGTCACTTTTCCCATTGTGGTGACAACAGAGGATTTTAGGTGAACCCATTGAATTTTTACTGCTCAAAACTACACTGAACATCTAAAATTACAGCAGTGAGTTTATAAATTGCAGTGATTTTGGAGTAGCTTGGGAACTGGTAATACTCTTCAAAGGATACTGAGAGGGAATACAGTAAAAAACTCCCACTGACATTTACTGCAACCACGTGGTTGTTTATCTCCTCAGGGAGAGAAGAGGAAAGGGAGTCTCCATGAAATATCCTCTTCACTACTGTTACTGGCTTTGTGAAATATCCATAGCAGGCCTTGATTAAAACTGTTGGGAAAGTACATACAAATACATATAAATATATAGGAGTATTGCCTCACTATTTTATGGGGGATAATCCCAATCTTTTTTGAGGTACGGTTATTATTTCATAATGACTCTTACCTTACATTACCTAAACTAAGTAGTTTAGGTAAGGATAACTTTAATTCTGACTTTGGGTAGCAGGTAAAGGTGGAATCCCAGTGCTGGTCCGTTAAAAATATGAACTGCTAATCACAACATTTGATTTTAAAAAGCACACACACTTTGATTCATCCCTTCATTCCAGTAATATCAACTAGTTGATTTAGGAGTGTAATTGACTTTTGAAGAGATCTGATTTTTCAAACTCAAGCAGTTGAACATAAATGCAACCAAACATTTATTCTGGCCATGAGGGAAGGGTAAACTTTAGGCATTTAGAGCCTCTGTCTCTCCTTCAGATAAAGGACAAACCAGTTACATTATTCCACGAAGGTCTGCATTATAAAATCCATGGCAGAAATTACAGTTTCCTATATCTATCACAATATAACTGTGTCAAGAATCAGGTGTTTAATCCTATGTTACAGAATATTAAGTTATTTAACTATTTTCTAATGTTCTTCATGGGTTTCCAAAACTATATTTCTCTTTAGAACTCCTTGAAACCTGAAATGATAGCAAAATTTCTATTACAAGAGTACTGTGGTTTTCTATTTTATATCATGTTTTACTGCCTCATTACTCCTCCCTGTAGAGATTGTTGTGGGGAAATATTTTTGATATCTTCAGCAGAAACATTTGTCCGCTTGACAGGTATTCCTAACAGTTATTTTTATCAACTGGAGTGATTTTCTTGAGTTTAACTTTCCTGGAGGGATGGATGGATGGATGGATGGACGGATAGATAGATAGATAGATAGATAGATAGATAGATAGATAGATAGATTCATATATACAAATAAACCCACTTCCCCATTGAAAGCAATTATAAATATACATTCCTTGAAATTAAACATTCCCATTACTTTTAGAATATTTTCATCAAATATTATGCCTTCTTTGTAAATGACTAATCACTTTTTTCTTTAATCTTATGAGCCAATTTCTGTATCCCGTTCACTCTTGTCTGATCTCAATATATATTTTATTTTGATAAGAACTCTGGTGCCTTTCAATGCGTAGAAATTTTTATTACTGGAGCTACAGAACTCACATTTGCTAAACAGGAACTGCATAAACTCAGAAAATTCATATTGAATATATTCTATTTCCACTCACCACACTTTAATGTTATATTATTGGTCTTCCAATGGTTGCTATTTTTTGTTTCTTTCTTTGCCTATAACTACCCTCTCACAGTGAGTGGAATTTCATTTTCAAATCCAGTTTTGCTGATCCCATCATGCACCCTACTTTTCAATTCATCCACTGAAGACTTATTTAAATAAACTTATTAATCACAGCAACTACATTAAGGTTTCTATAATTCTTTACTATCCAACTCTGAAGAATGTGACATTCTGAAAGTAATTTTTACTTCTCGTGGGATATTTATTTATCTATATTTTCTTCCCATTACAATTTAAATTCTCTGTCTTCCAAAGTCTAACAGCGAGACTGTAGCAGAATGAGGAGTTAAATGATTTCTTACATGCATGTTGGTTCAGAAACAATCTTTTTTTTCTTTTTTTTCCCCACAGCATGTTGCTTTGCTACAATTATGATTTTAGGAGAAATAAGAGAAACTGTATAGAGATCCTGTACAGACACATGTACTTATTGTTTCCCAGTTCCTAATCCTTTAAATCTCTATTTACACTTGTTTCTATTTATTTTGTTTGTTTCCTCATGCTGCATGGTCTTTGAAGCAGAGATTAGCTTCATGTAGATATGCACAGCTGCCGGCATAAAGGATGCCATTCCCAAACAGAGCCTCTAGGCACTCCTGTAATACAAATAATAAACATTAGCAGAATTTTCTATCCCTTTGACTTGCTGCCATATTCAAGCACAGACTTGCTATGTGTTGAACAAATTTGTGACGTTAGTTGCACCCAGCACTTTATATATCTGTCAACCCTTCAAACTCCTTAGGACATTAGACTTAATAAAAACTTACCAAATGAGCCATTTTCAGTCTAATGGACACCCTGTCTGAGCTGTTACAGTTTGAAGGCAATTATCATTTTCTTGGGGAAACGTCCAAGCCGGTTTTTTTTCTCTAGTGCTTAACACAGAGCACTTGATGTTTTGTTTCTGTATGGATTGAGAATTTACATCACAGATCACTTGTACATCCAGCACACAGGCAAAAAAAGTTTTTTCACTGCAAAACTGTAGGAATATCAAAACTGAGTCCTTCCATTCTGTACGAATCTGAGAAATCACAAAGAATCAACAGTACCATAACGCCTTCCAGTCTGTCTGAAAATAGAATGGTAACCAAACTCAGAAAAAGAGTTGTTAAGGGTTTTTCCACAGTACTTATGAACCATAATTTGAAAGACCCCTAAGTATTGAAACTGTGCTCTGCTGTATCTTGCTAGTCAACAGCAATAAGATTTTTTTTTTTGCATATTGACCACATTGAGAAAAGATTAAAAGTCATGATACAAAATTAATCTTAGAGTTGTGTCTCAATCACAGCTGAGGGTCCAAATTCCAGCCTGTAATCAGGACAAGACTGTCTTAGCAAGAAGAAACTCAGAAGATAATTGTATTACTTTAGGGAAGCAAACTACTGAAAAACCGAGTGAACCTATCAAAGGGCTGAGATGGTTTTGTCTGTGATCTCATTTGAGAATTTGTTTTTATCACTAATGCAGTCAGAGTGCTCCACATCTCACATGTAAACTACTGTCCCAAGGAGCTTAATCCCTCCGAATTACACTCTTGTAACTGGATTGTAATTAGTCCATGTGGATTTGAACCTATGCCCACACAAACACAGACACAAACTCACTTCTAAAACTTTGTTTTCAAGGAGTGAGAAAATAAGTAAAACTGAACTGTGTGGATGTTATGTTCTGGCAACACTTACACCCATTACTTTATACACCCTGAAACTGTGCCACATGGATCAGACACACTGCTGCCATTAAAATCAGCTGAAAGGCTACTCAACATAAAGATTTTAAGGCAACATAAAATCTCTTACTTACTATCAAGGAGAGGAACACAAGAGCAGGCAATATTGTCGATGAAAGTTAATTTTTGCAGTTGTATATATAATTATAATTACTTCTACACTTTAATAAAATACCCTCAAATATAGCATGGTTTTGAGGAATCAAAGGCAGATATTTATGTAGAGGTACATGTGGTGTCATATTTTGGAGTTCTTTGTCCCTTTCAAGCTACAATTTTACTGTGTCCTGATTTTGATAATAAAGAATTGAACAGCATTGCTAAGGATTTCTGAGATTGTCTGGCCACTGTAAGAAATGTTGACTTTAAAAATTATTCCACTCTTATTAAAAAGATTTTTGAAAGTGTATAAGAAAAGAAAGGTTTTTTTGTTTAGGGTTTGGTTTTTTGGGGTTTTGTTTGTTTGTTTGTTTTTTGTTTATTTTTTTTGGGGGGGGGTTGTTTTGTTTTGTTTGTTTTTTGCTGAGATGTTTTTAAGGACAATATGTGATGCTTCCTCTATATCACAATATGGATTTTTCATTTTTTTTCCCAAGTTTTAAAACAAAACCTTTACAGGAACTTGCCTGGCTGTTATGTCAGTCCTGGTTCATAAAAATCAAGTTCCCAGTGTTCCTTGGGAAAAAAGATTCTGTCATGCTACTCCTTCAGTGATTCCTGTGGTTTTTGCATCATGACAAGCTTCAGAAGAGAATCACTATGAAACTGAGTCCTCAGGGCAATGTGGGCACAGAATCCAATGGAGATACAGGGCCCAGAGAATGGAATCCAGCTCACCATGGTGAGAATGCTGATCACACACCTGTGCCAAGCCCTGCACACAGTGAGTACACCTTACTGATTAAGACAATTCAAGAAATCAATTACAATGGTAATTATTTTATTCCATGGAAGAGCTACCTGTTAGGCAATTTGATTTCCCTATGCAGGCTATTCTTTTGGAAAGAGAGAACAAGAGATAAGCAAGCTTCCTCAGAAGAAAAGACAAACCAGTAATTAATAACATGTTACTAGGTACCACTATTGCAAATGGCTATCCTTTATCAGCAATTTTCAGGATAACACCGCTCAGCAGGTATGGAGCCACACTGAATCAGGAATTCAGCTCCTCTGCTATTCCAAAGTTGAGCCGGAAACTGATTTATACAAGACCTAAACAATACGCCTTATTAAACTTGGAGAAACAGAGTAAAAAAAAATCTTTCAAAAATACATTGTCTTACAGTATCTAAATGCCTGCTTACTCTGCAGCATTTGCAGAAGTGAAAGTGGAAACATTCAAACTTCATAGAGATCCCCAACAGCTGTGCCAGAACACCAGGGACTTCTGCAAGCTAAATATTTGCTGAGACAGCAGGAACAAAATGCTCCAGCAAATTAATCAGAAAAGGTTTGGCAAGTTCTCACTGGCACAAGGTGCTTTAAGATTTGTAGTTCCAACACACCATTTGGCAAATACTTTTCTTGTGATTGCTTTTCAGAACATTCTCAGCATTAAAAACAGCACAGGATTTCAATCTGCAAATGTCAGAAAGCTCTTCCAGGAGCAAAATCACACTTTGAAGGCTTTAACATCTATGACAGCAATGCTAGCATGGAGTAGAAATGACTGTTTAAAAAAAAACAAAAATAAAAAGGAATAAAGGAAATAAAATTAAGAAACTAACTGACCCCAAGCTTAACAAAGCTAGCAGTTTAAAAGAGCACAGTAACTGAGACTCTTAAACAGATCCTGTTCTTGTAACGTCTTGAGAATCTATTAAAATAATTGTTAGGATTTCAGCAATAACACAAATAAAGTTTTTAAAGCTTCAGAGGACTTTCAGAGTCAGTAGGGCATACTGTGATAAGTTAATAAAAACATTTGTTACTATGCAACAAATAAAAGATTTTTCCCTCTTGAACATATTTAAAAAAAATCCATGAATACTACCTCAAGAGGAAGCAATTCAGTGTGTGAATTTGAAGGTCAGTTAAATTCACAAAGAACAGTCTCCTATTCTGATTTATACCTTGATGAAACATGGTTGCATATTTTAAGATGTATAAGAAGGACAAAGTGCTTACAGGTGGAAATAAACACCCAAGCATATGTCATAAATAAACCTCATTCAACAAGAACAGCCAAGATTGCTACTGTTTCATACTGTCACTAAGCAAAACAAGATCAAAAAATGTGGTTCAAAATATTATTTTTTTGTTACCCTTTGTTTAAAAAATGTCGCCATTCTACTCAAAACAGAAATGCTAATTTTTTTAATTCTGTGTATGCACCAGACCTAGAATAGCAAAAATATACGGCATCCTTTTAAGATCCTTGTGTCTCTTTTTTTTATTTAATGACAAATTACATCACCTAAGCAGAAATGTGATGCTTGCAGGGAAATGAAGAGTCAGCATTTTAAGCATATTGAACTTTTATGGTAGACAAAACCTCAATTATTCATTCTGCCACTGTTTTACCTGAACCAGATGCACGGAGGTGTGTGCAACTCTATTAATAATTTTGACATAGCCGTAGCTTTGTTTTTTCATATAGTCAACTAATAAACTTGGCACTGTAAACTGTACCTGATTTTATTTTCTGTTGTAAAATACTGTGAGATTACATTTTCCTGATGGCAATAATTAATGTGAGATGTGTTGCTCACTATTCAGATTGACAAACCCCAAAACCAGTCTTGGAATGCAGACAAACTTAACTTTTTCCGGATACCACAATTGCTCACAAACTTCAGAGTATAAAAGTAAGCCAGAAACTCTGTTGCTGATTAAGTTTTTGTTTAATGAAAATTCTTCCTAATGGTGCTCTAAACATCAATTGAAATGCCTGATTTGCCAAAGTGGTAGCATTCTCTGAAATACATTTAAAAATTCCAACACTGAAAGGGTTAACAAGAGATAGAGACTTCTGAATACCTCTGAACACTCATCTCAAAGTCAGCCACAGAGCCTGGGCCATAAGAGCACAAAGTTGACAAACATTTATGCCAATCCCTCAATTTCTTCTTTCGTAAGGTTTTAAATAAGAGAGATTCTGCACTTAAACTCACCTACACTAAGAAAAAGGAAGAACTGGTAGCCATGAATTTCTTAGGTTCCCAATATCATGGAAGAAACTCTTATATTTATGAGCAACTGTTAGCAGGCTATAGCAAAACTTGGTAACTAGTGTCATTAGAACATGATTTTTCTTGGTTTTGCACTAATCTCTAAGTTCTCTTTACTGATTATTATAATTTTAGCCATATACTTCTACGTCTAATCAAATTTCAGATTAATTTGTTCCTATTTTGTAGCCAAAACCAACAAAATTTTGATTCAAAATTTCTCATTTTTTTCCTTTTTGGTATTCTCTTTTGTATGATCCAGAATTGAACATGAATGGAATCCTCTTCTGCTGGATCATCACAGAATCAGCTGGCCTGGAAGGGACCCACAAGGATCACCAAGTCCAGCCTTTAGCCCTGCCCAGGACATCCCCAAGAGTCACACTATGTGCCTTGCTGTTCAAAGGCTTCTTGAATTCATCTTAGATCATTCAAGAATAAAAAAAGGATTTACCTCTGTAGTCCAAAGGGTTTATTTTATTGGAACACTGGACCCATACAACTGAGATGAATAAGTGGCAGAATCTCTGAGTTAAGGAGCTGTAGCATGTCCCTACAACTCCTTGAGGGAGGAGCAGACAATGGGACAGATTCTCATTGTCCCTGTGCAGCTGGAGCCTTGGAGAAGCTGCCATAACTGATAAATGACAAGTTCTTTCTAAACAAGTCTGATAGAGCAAGTATTCCTCAAGAATTTGCAACTTTCCAAGACATCCCAAATCCAGGTGTGTTATCCTACAGAATCTCAGACCACAAACTAGAGCTGATCTAGCTGTCTCTATTAGAATCTTTTCTAATGGACTCTGCAGAACATAAAATTTTTAAGTCACTACCAAAGTTACTTTTTACTTATCTTCTACCCCAGAAAGTAGTATGGTCAATTTAGCTCTTGTTTCTTGAAACCTTTAAAAAATCCAGGCTACATTCTGCAAAATTAAAAAATAAACAACATTACAATTTTGCACAGAGTAAAAGCCACAGAGAATGAGAACTCTGGCAGAGCAAAGGAAACTTCCCAGTCTCAGCACAGCTCTGCTCCTGACACCAGATGTTTGCTCATGTTTAAGGTCTTTCATCTAAGCACTTATATTTCAGTGATCATATAAAACCATAACTAGCTTTTTCAGATAGTCATAAGATAAAGTGAACTTACTATTATAAAATAAAGTAATGTCATTTATAGTGCACTGCTCTCAGGAAAGTTACCTTAAATCAAGGTGTTTGAAAACAATTGCAGTAAGCCATGGCCAGAGCTACTTTAAATTCAGCTCATTTCACTTCTTTATCATCAAAGAGAGACCACAGCTCTCCACATGAAAGATCACAAGAAAGATGGTGTTTAAATTTCATCAATCCTGGTCATAAAAATATTTAAAAAAATTTTGTGGAGAATATTAAGTGAGGGAATAATAGCCTTGTTTTTCTTAATAGCTATAGCAAGTTAACAATTCAGCTTTTTTAAGACAAGGACTTAAATGAAAATGAAATACAAATAAATGCTTTTACAAAGATGGTAGAGGAAAGACAGTGAAGTGTTTAAACAAAGAAAAGCAGATCTGTCACCAAAATGAAATTCTACTGACTTTGTTTCAATCTGAGAAATTTATTTTCCCAAAAGTTTTAGAAAAACAATGAAAATTTTAATGCTAATAATGACAGTAGTAATAGATATTTATAGAAAAAGTACATTGTGTGAAGCTTTAGAAATTAATATAGATATTTGTAAATGCAGATTTTTTTTCTCTATTACCTCTATCATGTTGGACTTGGGAGGCATTAAATAGTAAATAATGCACATTTTAGCCACTGCTATTCAGCTCATATTATCCTAAAAGAGAATCTGTTCATCCATTCATCCATGGAAAAAGTATCACTCCCATGTCTAAAGAGCACATTAAAGATCACATGAGCTGGCCACAGCAACAAGAAAAGTATTGTTTCTCTTCAAAATTGACTTCTGTTTCTGTGGGACCTGTAGATCACACAGGCACCCAGACATGCATCCCCTGCTTTGCAGGACCTACTGCTAGATGATGAGATTACTTTTGGCAAATTTCTGGATGTTTGGTTGACACTGCCCACAGTATCCCAGAGATGTCTGGATGAACTCAACAAGTGCCATGTGGAGTTGATCTGCCCAGGACATAAGAATTTGCAATAAAGAATATTTGGCAAGGAAGAATATTTTCTAAGATGGCTTACAGAAATCACAGAAATCCTAACAGAAACAACTCTCAGGCAGAGACAATGGCCAGCTGGTAACTGGCTGTTACTCTTATTAGAGGATTATCTCATAATGTTCTGTGAAGTTCTGAACTCATGTAACTCTACTTAGCTGGGTACAAAGTATGGGGTACCCCACGGCTTTGGTGTCATAACACTTGTTTTGGCAGATTTTCATTCTTTTTGAGTGTTTTGGTGTTTGTATATTTATTCCCCTTCATGATATAATCTACTGCTCACACTGTGTGTGTTATAGGCACCTATGCATTGCTCACATGCACAGAACTTTTAGAAGTTTTAGAACAAACTGAGTTTTCCCAGCGGGTCACATAGCAGTAATTAAGTAAAAATTGCTATTCCCAAGGTGTGCTCATTTCTGCTAATACCATCAGTACTGCTGCTGCATGCTCAAGCAGGTTAACAAACAGAATCACATTAGCTTTTGTTCTTTCACAACAGCAGGGCTAAATCTTCATTAGGAATAAAATAATGAGGAAACATGGAAGAAGAATGGAATGAGATAAGTTTATGTCAGTGGAACATCCGGTCTCTATAGCTACATGAAAATAAATAAATAAAACGAAAAAAGATAGGATTGGCTAAGAAGTTTTTAAAAGTCAATCCATCTTCTAGCTTTGCTGCTAATTAGATATGAGAATTGCTGGTTTGACATCAAAGGATTGTGTGAGTGATACTTGTAAGAGCAGAATTAATTTTCTGGTTGCAAACCAAATGTATTTCCTGAGATAGGAGAAAAAATAGAAGGAACAGATGTTGTTTCCACATCTAGAATGTAAATAAATTAATGGAAAAACTTCATGAACTAGAGAATGGTGACATTTTTAAGTGTATGGGGTGGGGAGAAGGAACAAAAGGATAACTAGTGATGTCTATTTGGAGTAGGAATGTTTCTTGAAACAACTATATTTACTGGGTCTATTTTTTTTAAGTTTTTAAAGTAATGTCAGATCAACAATAATTTCTGAATGTCATTAAGCCATTGAAGGAACATTTCAAACCTGCAAAATGATTTTCTGCTTCATGCACACAGATAAGCACACCAACATCAGGTACATTTATCCCAGCACAGCTTCTATGTAAGAGACACTAAAATGCTGCAACCTTCTAATTATCACAGAGTCTAATTCTTAAAGACAAAGGATCTTAGTGGAGAACTAACACAGTTCTGCCATAGCTTTATGCACAGTGATTTCTTGTGACACACTCACTTACCAAGTGCATTACCTGCCATTTAGCTTGTTTTCCTGTTACCTAATGATGCATTTGTCAGCTTTCAGCAAATGTCTCTACAGTGATGCATTCAGAAAAAGATTTTGGAAAGAGTTCCAACTCCTGTATTGAAATATCCAAGCTTTAAAACAGAGCATTTTCACCTAAATAGTAGCTGTCTACCTGTAAAAGCCCTACTCAGTGCATCTTGGCCAGCTTTCCCTTTTGACATGAAATATTCTCCTGAAACTTCTGCTGTAGGGGCCTTCTGAGTCCTGTGGTTTATACCTGAGTGAGTGTCCCAAAATATGGCCATAAGTCGTTTGGGGAGCTTTAAATAGATTTTTGCTTATTAGAAGTATTTTATTTGCATTTATTAACATATAAAAATGCTAATTTTCTCCCACTACTGTTTTCCAGTCTCTGAAACCATTTCCCTGAGACCAATCTGGAGCATTTTTCCAATCACATCTCTTCAATAAGGCCTTGTGAAACAAACTGTCTTGCTGGCCTCCAGAGGAACATTTTTACCACTGCTGCCCTACCTTGCTGGCCTCAGGGGGGACGTTTTCTCCACTGTTGCCAGCACTGCTTGTGTTCTATGGGAACAAGGACTGGGAGAAGATGTACATAAACACTCAACAATGAAGCATCTTGATAAACAGACCTTGTACTGCCGCAATTACCATATCTCTTGATTGTCAGGAAATAGGCACTTGATGAACATGTAGTTTCATTGTTTGCCCACGTTTGTTTTCAATTAAAGTCAGAAACCTGTAATGTGAATTAGAACACTGCTCAGCTTGGTTTGAAAATAGGCAGGTAATGAATGACTAGATGTTGCATCTATTTATTTAAGACAATCTCTGGAGACTTCAGGAACAGGTTGATCCAAGATAACAAGCTTATTAGAAGGCTAGAGGGAGAGAAGTTTCTTCAGGTATTTTTCCTCCTGTCCAATTCTTGCACTTTAGGTACCTTTTTTCAATTTTGGCTAGGCATCATAGAGATGTCCAATGCAAGCACAGCCCTTCTCTGCACTCTGTATCATGAAACACAGAGCTGAGCATATTATATTCACTACACTGTTCCACTGTAATCATTTTTGCTTAGCTGCTAGTCTGATCACTCTGCTGAATTTTGCCAGGCTATCACTTAGTAGTTCCTTTCAACTCACAGCAAGTTTTCTTCATAGTGTATTTGATTCAGTTAAAAAAAGTCAGACAGACACATGTATGACAGATACATATTCATGCCATGTACATAATGTGTGTGTGCTAATGCGCACACATACAAAATGTACATATCTTTGAAAATAAACTGTAATTTTCATATTAGTATATGGTTAAGCACTCATGTTTCCTCTGCACAAAACAAAGTAGATCAGTCACTTACATCATTTAAATATCAAAGTCACATTTCCAAGACACTTTGTATCTCTATGCATTATACATACACAAGATCCTTTTTAGACTAATGTAACTCATTTTTTTAAGTTACTCATTCATTTGCATAACTGGAAGTTGTGCCTATATGCCTGAGGAAGATCAGTTCTTTTTATAGAGAGTATTTCATGTTTTCTTAGCATAAAGTATATGGTCATTATTTCTAAAAGACAAAAAATTGCTTATTAAATAGGCCAAAAAATAACAGCCTTTAAAACACCCTAGTTTCAGCCTAAATTGGTTCTTTTATTGAAATAATAAAGACATTATGATAACATGTATGTAATTTAATAGAGTGATTCACTGAACTTCTAGAATCATATGGCTATAAGGCAATAATGTAATGCTGTTCAGCCACATCTGTTGTCATTAATTCAACTCCCCCTGAATTATATGGAAAGACAACCCCCTCAGTTGCACTGGCTGTCTGAGCTGGCTCCTGCTGATTTCAGTAGGAGTTGGGCTTGGTCCTCAGCAACATGCACAGTGGAATTTGAGACCAGGATTTGCTTCTACAGTTTGAGAATGGGAACTTGTCTCCCATTTGGTCATAATTATAATGCAGGAGATGAAATTCTGTTTAATCATGCCTTTCTCCGAAAGAACATGAAATGCAAGTGGTTGATTTAATTATTTGGAATAGCTCGCTGGTGTCATTCTTACACTGTTGCATGTAAAGACACATTGATTTACATTCCTTGATGAAGTAGGCCTTAATGAGGCAAATCACATTTAGATTGAAAAGCTAAATCTGAAATATTTTTGACACATAAGAATTTACGAAGTGTTTTTTAAGTAAATGTACATCCACAGACTTCTTTTGTCTGTTTCAATGAAGGTATTATCTGTTGGAGTGTGGACTAATTTACTACAAAAAGGTCAATTTTATCTATTAAGATCATACTAGAAAGTTTTAGCAGACACCACTTGTTTTCAAAAGCAATGTGGGAGCTGGCCTACAACAACATAACAATGCTTAGTGAGAATTTTCAAAAATGGCACACAAAAAATTAAAAGCATTAAAAAATTCCAAAATTTTTGTGGCACACAAAAAATTAAAAACATTAAAACCTCAGAGGAAGAGGTCAGTGGTTTAGGGACTCAAACACATAAGGATGGATTCAAAGGCTCAAAGGTAGGAGCTTTACCTCCTGAGGTTTACTGACCTTTAATGCAACTTCAGCTTCACTGGGACAGGACTGCTGAGAGTTTGCAGTTTTCAGGTAAGGACACAAGTGTGTTTGTGCTGTATGGCAGCTGCATGTCCCCATAGGGATATACTCATGGGATGACAGACACATCCAGTTTCTGTTTAATCAGAAAGAACGAGGTCAGTCATTTACTAAGTTTCTGCACTTATGGCAATGTTTGTAATTTCACTTTGGACCGCAAACTACATCAGGTGGACAGAAAAACTTTCCTCTGCAAAGGTAATGTTGAATTCTGTGCATTTTGATACAATCACATGTATCTCAGCCGTTATCAAACAAAAAACAATTATAATCAGTTACATGAAATTGCTTTGAATTTGCTTCTTGTTGTGTACATTGCTCTCTACAAAGCACACTCTCTTTCAAATACAGCCTGCATTTTGCCAGTCAGTGTGTGTATTTAATTTTTTAATGGTATTTCTGAGAGAGATGAACTTTTGATATTCTAGAACTACAGCTCTAACACCTTTCATTAGAACAGCATTATTTTGTGCAAAAATTCTGTCAGAAATCCTGCACAGCTGTCTACTCAAACTGTTTTTCAGATTCAGTTTTATATTTCTACTGCCAGAAAATGCCCAATTTCATCAGCAAAGGAAGACAGCAGATAAATGTGGACAGCACTGCATGTACTTTTAAAATGAGATAAACATAAATTTAAAGCAAAAATGGAGGAAGAAAAATAATGTTAAAAGAACTGCTATGTGCAGTAGCAAAATAATACATAAACACACATGCACAATTGTACTGATGAAGACAGAGGCAATAAGGGAACTATTCCAACTTCAGCTGAATTACAGGTAGAAAACTACAAGTGAACAAGAGGTCAATTTTCCCTCTCATTTTTTTAGAGGTGGGGAAATCATAAATCTTCCCACTAACTCCTCCTCACTCAAACTCCCACCAGTGGGAACCCAACATTTAGAGCGATTCCACAATTCTGAGATGCAGATTTAGCTCATGAGGGATAGAAGGGATGGGATTATCTGGGGAAAAAAAAATCACTACCATGCACATCTGTAATGTCAGAGCATCAGTCAGAGAAATTATCCATTTACCTTTCCCCACCCTCAGCCAATTCTCCTTTTTTTTATGCCACCATACTACTACCTATTGTCAAAAGCCTGCTGCACTGTTAAAGTGCACAGCTATGGTTACCAAAGGAATTTTAAGCAGATCTTAGACTATATTCCCAGAAAGATGGTAATAAAATGAGTAACGGGCAGAATTTGTGCCAGAAAGCTAAATTATTCTAACAGTTACATGTATTGATCCAGATAACAGAATATCAGTGTTCAATCTGGTTGAAATGAAACCATTTTATATAAAATATACTTGTAGCAAATGCCTAGCAGGCAGAAAATGGGCCAGGAAATATTTTCATTTCAAAGCACCATACATGGATGAATTATCATTCATTCATGTTAAATATAAAATTGAGAAAGAAAATTTATTCATTATATAGTATAGGAATTATTTGCATTTTGTTATTTACGCCATTTGGAAAGATAAATTCAGAAGGAGTTTGGGGATGTAGTTAAGGAAAAAGAGAGACCATATTGAGCATTATTGGCCATCCCATGTACTTCTAGTTACCCAGAAAGCTTTTATTTTAAAATTGTATCACTATGAATACTCATTACAGTTACACATAATTCTTAATCATCTATTGCTTAACCACTCAGGTACTGATTAAGTAACAAATAAGGAAACTTTTATGACTAACAATAACACTATCTTTCAAAACTCAGCATGTTCCAGTACCATTGCCTGGTCTGGATAAATGGGACATGTTTCAGTTTCTCCAAGCACTGGATGCAATTGGAAGGTATCTGAAGTCCTTCCTTAGCAATGGTCATTCATTGCATTCAGTTTTATTTATTTTCTTATTTGTTTCTTTTCTCTGCCACATCACTGATTTAGGAACTTTCATGGAAGGGAGAGTTTTGAAGGTAAATACATGAAACACATTTTCTGGAAATAGGTATTCAAGATATGGATTTTTTCACTCCTCAGAAATACTGCATGCTGATTCTGCAAGTCTTTTATCATCCAGTGCTTTAGAATTTGGAATAGGAGTTTTGTCATCAATTGTACCACAGGAAATATATTTCCCCCCTATTTTGAAATGGCAATTTGGTTCTAAGTATTATGTAAAACCCGTCCCACTCCTTAGCCTGAAGAAAAATGTAATTTCTTTTCTTTTTAAAAGTATTGGGTTGGAAAATACCCTGCTCCTGCAGTGCATGGATTGACTCTTCATTATTACCTGGCTTTCTTATTTATCTCACTGTAAACAAGAGAATCAAACAAAACCAAATCAAAACACCTGGTGACTTAATTTCACTACTTTCCAGTTCTGGGAAACAATAAACATTTGCAAATATATCCAAAAATGTATAATCTAGAGGTAGAACACCAGAAAACAATGAGGCAAATGAATAAATAAGTTAACAGGTATTTTAATTTACTGGAATTTAATAGAGTCTACTTGATTAAGCAAATATATCTGCCTGTAGGCTTGTGGGATTAGGATATGCACCCTTAATTGGATAGATTTTCTTTAGTTTTAAATATTTGCCCAGATATTTTCATCAGTTCAATTTTCCAGATTTCCATAAACAAGACCTGTAGTTAGTAATTTGCACAATGTTTCTTTGTAAATAAGTTTTAGTTCTAATTGCAAGTCTCCCTCTATTCAGAGGGAGATTTTTTTTATTATTAAGAACAAGCCCCTGCACTTTTTATATCTTTATTAAAGGCAGATGGATAATCATATAAGAAGGTACTATTCACTATAAAAATCTAATATTTTTGATCTGTTTCTCATTTCAGCGGAGGATTGCACTGGAAGTATAGGTTTGTGAATCCAGTTTCAGTGGTAACATCCTGAGCCTATTTTTATGAATAATTGCAAAGAAATATTTACATAATTAAAAAGTTTTTCCTGTAATCCGGCATCTTTTCCGAAATGTATTCATGATTACTTCAATTTGTGCTACATTTTTTATATGGAACAAATACCAGTTGATATTTAAAACATACATATTTCTTTTCTCTGATTTGCCAGGTAAAGAACATGGTTGTATCATCATCCTTACTGACTAATTACTCAGATGTGCTTTGCCATACTTGAAGCTCGTAATTTAGAAATTAATTTTTCACAAACATCAGTGCCACTATGGATCTATTGTTCAGCTTTTACTATAAAATGAAAAGGAATGAATCTTGTCAGAAGAAAATACCACATGGAAAATATTCTCGGGAACACATTAGTGGTACTTACTTGGAATCAGTTTGATATAATGAACTCATTATATGTTCTATCTGAAACCTTAGACAGATCAATAAAGGGAACATAGGCTTTATGCTCTTGTTATGAAAAAAACATTACCATTTAGGAGCAACAGCATGTTTTGCAAGTTAGAAAAGTGGAATATATTCAACAAACTGACAGGAAAGGCAGAAAAATTATTCCCACTTGTTTTCTTATTTTTCCTTGTCCCATGATGTGCTACAAGGATTATTTTTAATAAATAAGTTCCAAAGGCCTTCCACTGGTTTTAGAATGGGTAGACATTACTGCATATCCAGGTAATATTTGGGTGAGATTTGGATAAAAATAAACATAACACACCTTCAGCTTTTTGGTTTAGCTGAAATTCCAAAGAGTAACTTGAATTTTTTGGTCTTTGGTACTTCCCTGCTGCCAGTGTGTTCTCAAAGAACTAGACTCGACAAGGAAACAAAAATCTTCTGTCTATATAAACACAAAAGTAACTATGGTTCAACATCATCCAGCAACGATCTCTTCTCCCCATGAAAATTAACTATGAGAAGCCTGTAAAATCCCACGAACACCATCTCATTGTAGGCTTGAAAATACATGATACATTTTCCCTAGTATACCACTGTATCATTCTCTCCCATCAGTTTCTATTGCATACAGATTTCACTGGTGTTCAGTTTAACTTTCAGATGCCTGGAGCTTCAGCGTATTGAGGATTAATACCTCTTTGTTTTCCTGACTAATTTATAAAGAGCGTGAGGTGCTTCCTTCTCTCCTGCACAGCTGAGAGCTATATATGTAAGTCTTTTTAAACTATCAGGTTGTGCAGTGCTTGAGTAATAAGCAAATTATTGCATCAAAGCTATTTTCAATTTTTCTAGCAGCAGTCATTCAGAGACTATCATTTAAGCATTTTTTTCTTGTAAACAATTTCCATCCTTCTACAGATGTCAAAACTAAATGATCAGTAAATAAAAAGGAGTTTCCATCCTTATATTTTGCTTCTTTCCATTAATTTGACCCTAGCTGCGCAGTGACGTGTTTAATGTTGAAAAACAATTAATGACAGTAACAGCAGTCTGGCACCAGCAAGAATGACTTTGATCATTTTCTCTTTGTCTATACAGTGGCTGGCAGGACGTATAAATGGCAATTACATAGGGAAGGCTGTTAGGACTGACCTATTAATTTAGATTTCAGACTATTTTAAAGCATTCCTTTCTCCAAAAACCATTGTCTGAAGCTCCTGTTCAGCAAAATCTCAGCTGAGCTTCCCAAGGTAGAAGCACCGTCCTGTTTTCTTTGCTTGTAATGCTAGTGTTGCTTCACAGCAGTGGGAGATGGATTAAAAAGCCATGTTAATACCCTACATGAGTTTGGTGCATTTTTCCTTACAGTGTTAAGGAGGGAGAGGGAGAACTCCTCATGATTAGTGAGATTTACGATATTGCTCAAAAAGCAAAGAACTCAACACCTTCTGAATCAGCTATTTAAACAAAGCTCTCATGACAAGTACTTTCAGTATTGGTTGTGCTGGTCTGCATCAACCATTTTTTGAAGAAGGCCCCTCCTCACCCTCTTTTAGGGGGATTCAGTAACATTTAATAGAAGACAAATAGAAAAAACTATCCCTATTCTGAGCATGAGCTTTGAGGACTCCCTGACCCTCAAATTACTGAACATATGAAACAGTAACCAGTCACAAAAAACCCCAAATGTTTCAGTTGCTTCCAACCTTCAAATTATTCTTGAAAGGTAAGAAGTCCTAAGCACAGAGAAAGTGTTGAAAGCATTAATATGACATTAATTACCAGATTATACTTAGTCAAGCTGTAAACCCAAATGAAAAGTATCTGCCTTATCTTCCACCTACTTCTGCATCATCCAAATCATTGGCTCCTTCTAAACCTTAGCACAACAGAAGAAAAGGGTTCCAGGTTATAACATTTCACTCCATAGCAGGGATTGCAATCCTCTGTCTATCTGCGCTTAGCTGGAAGTTTCAGTTTCCAGTTCAGTTTCCAGCTCCTTTAGAGAGTTAGAGAGCCCTTTGGGGCAGGGATGAGACTGCAGTGCTTGATTCCTCAGACACGAATTTCTATAACTCAGATTCGGCTCACAAGGAGACAGGAATGTGTTAGGAGAATATAATAAGACTGTGAAGAATTCAGACATTACAGCAGCAAAATAAGTAAAAATATCTTCAACTGCAGAAGGCTGTTGGCCTTCTCATTGGCCAAGAATATTTCAGTTTACTCTTTATGCTACAATATTTCTTTAATGATACTGCAGTGGAGAAAATTAGTATGGGGAGTTGATTATACCGTATGGTGTTTTGTTTCTAAATGAGGATGGTTGGATTGCCAGCTCAAAGCACTGCAGTGCTGCTGAAATTCATCAGACAGCTACAGAGGAGCATATGGAGAGGTCCTTTTACAAACTGAAAAAGATGTTGATTATTTATATTGCCTTGGAGAACAACTGATAGGTCAGAACCCTAATCAAAGGGGTGGTTCAGAAATACCATATATCTTCCAAAATGACACCAGTTCCAGGGAGCACTTTCTAGTACTGAGCATCAAAATAATGGAAAGCAAGAATGATCATGAATTAGGTATCAAACCCCAGATATCAATGCTAATAATGAAGACATCATTCTGAATTACAAATATTAAACAGTACTGAGTAGTTTTGAATCAAGTCTTCATTGCCAGGTCATCTAAGTCCTTCTTAGCTGTGTATTAAATGATGTAATTAACATTCACCAAAAAATCCACAATTTCAAACAGTTCAACATATCATTAATTTCCTTTAATTTGCAGTAGGAATAACATTTGAAAACCAGAAAATAACTGTGGACCCAAACAAGAAATATTTCTCTTCCTGCACTGGTCCCCACAAATGTAATTCAAAATTAGAGCATTTGAATTTATATGAAACTTCTCCAGAAGGATACAAGATGTATTCATCTGTACGTTTGATGTTTTTGAAGCACTAAAAAGAACTGTGAACCAATTTCTTCAGCATTAAGTGCAGATAACTTAGTTGCAAAAGCAGTCTACTGCTTTCAAGATAATTTCTATATTCATAGTGTTATATTTTATTAATGAACACGGGGTCATTATAGAGTTTGACCAGAAATCCTCCCTAAAACAAAAGCTATCATTGGTTTGGCAAATGCAGTTTTGATTTATTCAATTAAATATATTAATAATGCCCAAATATATATAGGTTTCCTATTTAATTCAAATATGATATCGTGATTTGTTTGTGAACAAATATAAAATAAAAAAAGATACAAAAGAGAAGACACGGTAAGTTTGTGGGAAATGTTATCATTCCACAAGGTAATTGGATTTGGTTGTCCTCTTTCCAAACATTTTTAATATCCTATTTGAATGGGAAGTGCTAGGCTAAGTGCAAAAACAGAAAGGAGCCAAAGTCCTACTGACTGTGTAGGATCAAGACTTTAATATAAAGAGAGAAATGTCACCCTTCCAAGATAACAAATCAGACTTATCCTAGATTGTGTCTGAGAAGATTAGATTGATCAATTCTTGTAAATACATTTATTTAAATTTTGTAAGTACTACACAACTGTTTCTTTTTCATTGACTACAAAATTATGGATTTATGGTACAATTTGATTTCTTGAATTTTGACCTTTATATAAATTTTACCAAAACAGTCATTTGAGGAGGAAGTGAAGTACAAATCTTCCAATATGTTTGTAAATACCCAAAATTTTAAACAAATAATAGTTTCTCTCCCTGCCTTTTGCACCAGCTTGTCCATAATTCTCACTAAGGGCATATATCCTCATTTCATACCTTCACACAGCCTAAGTATTGATTCTGACAAATCTGGCAAGAGACTCCAAGCTGGTCTTTAACATGATGAGATATCCAGGTCAGAATTTCAGAATCTCAGATTTTGAAAAACAAATTGACATGCCATGAACTCCAGGTATTTTAGCTGGGATCTGACTAGGTGTTGGTAGACAGATTTTCAGTTTAGGTGGTACAGGTCACCTATTTTGATATCTGGAAAGCCCATTAGATGGAAAGCCAAAAGGCAAATATGATGGGATTTAAGATTATAAATCCAATTACCTTTTGTGTCCAGAGTTCCTAAAGAGCATTTCATTTTTAAGACAGATAAAGTGCAGGTTTAAACCTGTATGACTCAGATGCATATTCCCATGTAGGTACAATCACCAGGGACAGTTTACAGCAGTGTACAAGGAGTTGCAGTGAAATCCCATTCTGCTGTGTGTTTTTGTCACTACATTACTATCAGTACATGAATCAGTGATTTTAAACACTCGTATCATGATTTGTAGCACAGACTTGTGAGTCATTTTAGAAAAACAGGGCTTCAAGCTACAAAGATCTTATCACGTGATTTGTTTTAAGAAGTTTCTTATTGCAACAACCAAGTCTCTGGTAGCACATTCATAGCAAACAATCTGCTTTCATGGTAACTGTTCCCAGTTCTGTCACTTAGCTGCAGAATGATCTCGAGCATGATTGTGCTTTGGATTCTTTAAGGCATAAAACTGGACTGGAATATTATTTCTTATGCCCCAGAAGTACCCTAAGACCTATGAAAACCTTGCAAGTGTACACAATGAATGTGTACAAAAATAGCTACTGTCAGTTTCTCTAATGTCCCCTTTAGTCCTTGGTCACTACAGAAAACGTTCTCACAAACTAGCACCAGTAGCAGTCATGACAGATTTCATGCTTCTATCCTCATATTTAGCTGATGATCTACAAATATAAACCACTAAAAATGACAGAAGGGAAATATTTTTAGTCTAGGTGCCGATGGGAGCGGGTGGAAAGGAGAGTAGAGTTGGGATGGAAGCAATATAAAATGATGTGCATTAAAGGAACATTTCACTGGTTGTTCACCAGAAAAACAGTGTTGAAATCTCTCATCACGTGGTGCAGAGTATATCAATGATGTTATTGTTATTTCTAATTTCATGGAGGGAATGAAAATTGATCAGCAAAGATGAATTATGTACATTGAAACTACACCATAATTCAACATTTTTTATCATTTGTTATTTCAGAATCCCTATACACATTTCTATGGCAAGAGCTCCCTGTTTCTATAGAGAGTCTTTGAACAGATGCAGAGTGATATTCAATAATAAACACTAAATTTATTAAAACACCTAAGCACACATTCATCCTAATTGCAGTTCCTGGTAATAAATTTATAATATTTAACTCTAGTTTAGCACATTTCATTAGGAAGTATATAAACTGATCACAACAAATGGCAAAATTCTTGCTCTAAACTTTAGCAGATTGAGGCACTAAGCAGTGTCATTCACTGAGCTGCAAACAATCTTCTTGAGCCCACTTGGGTCCTCTGTCACCCAGTGAAGCCTCCAGTAAGGCTTCAAAGGTAAAACCAAGTATCAGAATGGAGTAAGATCCACTAAAATCTGGGCATTTACAGAGTGCTAAAAATCAAGAGAATGAACATAGCAGTGAGATAAAACTGTACAAGGAGAAAGAGAGTTATTAGATGTGGTAAAGCAGATTAAAGAGTGAATGTGAATGATTAATCTTGCATATGATAAGGCTTAGGAAGCAATCCACTCACCATACAACCTAACTGCCACTAATCCATGCTAAGGGTAAAATGCCCAAAAGCCAAGCTATATATTGTTTATTATATATTGTTTATACATGCTACTTAGTAAGAGAGTCCTTGCCATAAAGGGATTGTAGTCAAAAGCAATGAAACACAGACTACCCATAATATCCCACATAAATGGGATGAAAGGAAGTGTCAACACGACAAAGTGATAGCATAAGTGCATGCACCAAGAATTCTGCATTCATTCTAAGAGAAGTTATAGTCTCCCCCTGCAGATCTGGGTTCTATTTCTTGTTTTTGTCTAGTGACTAAAACATAAAACAAGCTTTTAGACTAGGGATGATTTTGTTCAAACATTAACTTAGCTGGCACACTATGGGAAAGGCATACAGGAAACTTGTTGTTTTCAACAGTTTTGGGTCAGTAAGCTTCTTTGAATAGAAAATGGGAAATATTCCAGAATTGCAACAGAAAATCTGCCACTGTCATCATTTCTCCACAGCTCATGCTAGCAATTATATTTTGGCATATGAGTTCAATTCTGATGACAATATGGGTGCCTCAGGAAAACAGAGGTAAAGATATTCTCTCAGGTAATTGTAGCTTCCATAGTAAATTTTAGAAGTGCTTATGACAGTGGGCTATATTATGCTTATATCCTTCACTTCAAGTGGTATTTATCAGACTTTCCCTTTTGACTACCCAAGCACCACACTATAGGGATGTTTTACCTCATGTGATGCTTATTCCTTATGCTGATATTTATGCAGGATCTTTCATAAGTGCGAGTTCTGTTTCCACTTTAACATTATGATTCAACATAGCTGGCTGTGTCCAAGGAAGCATGCCAAGATACATAAATCCAAAACCCTTTGAAAGTACATGGACAGACAAGGAAAAAATAAAAATTCCAGCTGCTCTGTGAGAATGTATTCTGACAGCTATTGCATGTCCTTCAGAAAAGGACTGGTAGTAACTATCACTTTCTTGTCTCATTTCAACACCTCAGTGGAGACATCTGAGACCTCACAAAGAGATAAATGGAGCATTAACTAATATCCCATTGAGCAGACATTATTTGACATTACTGTAAATTTACTAGCTAAAGAAGAGCTTTAAAAATGCATAGAGGCACTGTTGCTATATACAGGCCAAAACTAATCCCAAGAAATGCAGTTTAGATAGGATTATAAAGGGAAAATCTCACTCCCCTTGTGCCCAGGCACCCAAGTACCACGATCACTTTAAAGAACAAGTACTCATTTCAAAAGAGATGTAGGATTACTTCAGGCAGGGGACCAAGAATGGTCTACAAAGGGATCTATGTACAACAGATTTTTGTATGAACATCCCCACAGTTGTTGGCTGAGCATTGCAAGTATTTTGCTCCATCATATTTTTGTCTTGAAACAGATTTTTTTAATTCATACCTGTTTTATACTTTTATATTATAAAGATTTCTCCACCCAATCCACCTATTTAAAACACTCTATGTACTGTCCTGCCTGAGATTTGATTGTGAAAGATAATTTTGTATTGGAAGAGTATTTCAATGTTTATTTTCATCAGGATTCAAATCAAGATTTTTTTTTTTTTTTCAAATCCACCAAGAATCTAAATTCACATGCTGTTTGCAACTCATCAGTTAAGCCTTTTCTGGGGTTTCCCAAAACTATTGCTCACACGAGCTACTTTTAGGTGTCTATTACTAACATTCACTTTTTGAAGTGACTGCAATTCTAAAGTTTTCTCACCAAACAGAACACCTGTTGTCATCACACTACCGAAAAACAAACAAAAGAAAAAAACAAACAAATAAATACAAACCAACCAAAACCCAAACAAAAAAAACACACTAAAAAAAAAAAGAAACAGAAAATTCACAAAAAAAAAAAAAAGAGAGAGAGATTCGAAATAACCCAGTATCTAAAATATTAAAAATTTCATTTGCTTCTCAGCTCCATTTTTCTCACTTTTAACTCTTCAGAACAAAATCGCATTTGACCATGTTTACTTTCATGTCTTTACAATTTGTGTTTTTTTCTACATTGTCTGCTGTTTTAGTAATATTTCTAAAAACTATTTCGACTAGGAATATCAATGCAATGATTTGTGGTACTGTTTATAAAAAGCCAAAGACCACCACCACTAACAAGCACATACTGATTTCCATGTAAATTAGATGAGTTTGCAACACCCATCTGAGTTGTGTCCTTGAGGAATGGCTCTCATCCACAGTAGAATTATATTTACTGAAACAAATCTTTCATGTGCACTACCCAAATTCTTATAAGAAAATATCTTTTCAGTGGGGAACTGTTTAGCTGCTGCAACTCTGAATGCTAACTTGCAGGAACTTTTGAAGTCACCTGGTAACATGATCCTTCTCATCCTCAGTTTTTTTGCCAGAAACTATTGGGTTTGACTTTATTTAATTTTAAGTCATCTTTCAAAATAAACTCATATCCATTACTCACTTTTCACACAGCAATCACTTGTGTCTTAAAATAATAATGCATCCGTCCGTGGTCTGGGATTTGTCAGAAAGTGACCTCTAGGTACAGTGAAAGAAAAAAAAGAATGGAAACAAAAGACTTTGGGTTGGTTCTGCATCCTGGGGGTAAGTTTCTGGCCCCACTGAGCACAGTGCTCCTAAACTCAGAGGCCTTTAAGATATCTAAGACCTAACTCAAAGTCACAGAATATGTAACAGAAGGGAAGGGAAAGGAGGGAAGAAGTGAAGAAGAAAGAGGCAGGAATATAGAAAGGCAGGAAGAAAGTAAGAGAAGTTGTGCTATAGGTGAAATTAAGAAAGTAGAAAGTGGCTCAAAGTCTGTCTGTAATTTAGACCTAAGTGTCTGTATCCAGAGAAGGGATCTTGGTCTGCAGGACCTCAAAGCACAGCCTGAAATCAGAATGCAGAAAAGTTCTTTGGCAGTTACTGCCAGGGTGTGTGCAGGAAGAAGAAGAAAAGGCAGCTTTAGAGCAATAACCGAGAAATTACCTGCCCTTAGGACATGAGAGCAAAGTCAGGAAAGTGAATGACTCAGATCATCTCAAGTGTGAGTGGAGGAGGGATCAGTGCTGGGATTCTCAGCCAGGCACTCTCAGGAGCCTAAGGCTGGAGGCTGCACCTTGAGTCACTTCAGGGAGGCCAAAGAAAGTTGCTGATCTTCCTAAATGAAGCAGAATAAGAGTAAAGGGACCAATTACTTTAAGCAGCAAGAGAAAAGTGTAGCTTTTAAATCAAATTTGAAAGAATTAGGCCCTTTGAATACTATTTTTTTAACTGTGCTACAACAATTTCCCAGCCTCATGGCTTGGAAACAGGGATTTGAATACTGTTGGGTATTTCAGGCTCAATACACTTGAAATTAATATACTTTATTTTTGCATCATGCTGAAACAAACTTGCTCCTTCAACATCCTTCAACAGAGCAACATTTCTTGACAGAAAACTATTCCATTATAAGTGTAAGCCTTAGATATTTTCCTGTGCAACCATTCCTCTTTCAGTGTAAGAACTGTTGTTCGGAATGAGGCTGACAAGGCTCCTGTTGAGTTTAATAAATGTTTTCCTAGACTACAACAAGTTCTCTTTTTTTATATTTGCATAGTTCTTACTTTGCTCCTACCCATTTGCTAAGTAGAGCCAAGCCATAGTCCTTTTGAGGCATTTTTTAGAAACACAGATTTGTGCTAAAAACCAGCTAGAATACTAGTTGGAGACAAGAAAGTTGTATCACGTATTACAATAGAGGAATGCAAAAAGTAGCATTTGGTAATGTAAATCTTCATCTTGTATTCAATATCAAGAGAAAAGTAGAAGTCTAAGACACTGATTCTACAACTTATTCCACATAGAAGAGTTTAGAGGTCTCAATAAAGCTCTGTGGGACTGCCCAAATATATTAGTTTACAGAGGGCTTTGACTTATTCACAAATAAATTAAATAAAATGCAGATTTCCTTTTATTTTTACCTTTTTTTTTCTTATTTTTCTGAAAAGAAAATAAACTCAAGCTCTATAATTGCTTATCTTAAAGTAAAACCAAACCCAGTAATCTTCCCCAGATTACTTCCCCTCTTCCACTGCTTTTTCCTCCAATAATTTAGATGTGACAAAGAGACCAATATATTCTTTCCTTCAAACTATATTACTTAACAAATATACATCAGCAAAAACGTATTTCTCTTTCCTCTTAGTTCCACATATCATAATTTTTTTCCCTACATACTAAAAATCTTTTACATTTACAACAAAACAAGTTACACCACCTGCTGATGAGAGTTGACCAAGTTCAGTCAGAGAAGTTAGATACCAAGACAGTTGTTCTTCCAGTGCTACTGCTGGGATAAAGGATAAAAGATGTTGATGTTTGATATTATCTGATTTTAAAACCACACTTCTAGTAGCATAATTCATGTCAGATGGTGCTGCCAGACTACTAGCAACATGTGAAAAATATAAAATCAATTCTTTCTGGGGTACTTTTGAATAAGATAAATGAGAACTCCTTTTCCAGTATTAATTGCTAATTGGAATTATATTTTATACAGAAAGTCCATGCAATCCATAAAAAGCTTAAGAGATTCTCCCAGTCCTTCCCTCCCCTATAATTGATAAGACATTTGTAGTATCAGAGAAAATCAGAATATCTGGAATCTTTGTTTCTTTACAGTATCTGGCCAACACTTTCACCGCTGCCATTTCTTTAAAATTCAGGGATTGTTTCACAGACAAGAGAAGTTTTTGGGAGGAAAAAGCCCCTTTCTTCATGAAGACATAAAGCAACTCAAAGAAGCCCCTCATGATTATGAAGCAAGAGGTTGCTGCTTGCTCCTCTGATTGCAATGAAACATACCTACATATATTTGTTATGCAACTGTTTGATTAGCCCTTCCAAAAGGAAAAAGACAGCCTTAAGAGTGCAAAACAGCAGCCAGCTGCAATTGCAGCAGCCTGCTGAAGCTCCTACTAATGCATTTGGGGTTCATAAAAATACAAAGCCAGTGTGGCAAATACCAATATCCTTATAGGAACTTTTGCAATATTTATCTTCTTTTTCCTCATGGCCTTTTGTGGCATTTGCAGAGACAACCCATTTCTTTAAAAAGAAATCAAATTGAAGACAAATTTCCAGTCTTCATAACACTACAAAAAAAAAAACCTTGAAAATTCTATACAAACATAACATGAAGGCTCAGTGAATTTCTTAATATCTCAGGATACATTGACAAATCAAGATTTCTTTACATCCTGTTTATCACTAAGAAAATTTGTCTTAACTGTAAAAATTTCTACTTACTGCTGTGTAGCTAAAAAAAAAAAAAGAAATGGTGCTAGCAATATTAATGTCATTAACCAGGATTTTTTTTTTTTCTGGCAGTGAGCTACAATAATTTAAAGCATTAGAGATGGAAGACATTGCAATAACCCACTTAGATTTCTGATTTATTTTGTTTGGGTTTTTTTTATAATTTCGTTCAGAAAGAAGCACATACCCTTCAAAAAAAAAAAATCCTGAGAAGAATGATGATCTGTGCAGACCGAAGACAAAAAACTTGGAATTTTGCTGAAGGAGACTGAAAGGAGGTGAGATGCTTTGACCCAAACCTCTACTACTGAGTTCAGGCTTTTGGAATCTAAAAGGCAACTTTCAGGTGAAAGGACCAAGTGTATTTTCTCTCCTAGTTAATCAAATACAGATTCTATCAGAATTATATGACCATAAAGCAGGTTCCACATACATATGTACTTTCTGAATCAGCCTGCAATTTAATGAGCCAGTAATTAGAAGCCAAACTGAGTGATCTTTCATCTCCTGCTATTAGTACTATTTGCTTCCTTTTAGCAATGTTATTCATTATCTTCTTCTGAATATCAAGCGGGTTTTATTTTTATTTTGTAATTCTCTCAGATAAATTACATGTGTCTAATCCACTTAGGTAATTCAGAGCTAAGATTTTTCCAGTGTTGACCTTTGCAAAGGTCTCTTTGCCATCTGTTTTTATATTTAATTAGCATTTTTTCCTTCTTGCAGCAATCTCTCAAAGAATGAAATAAATTACTATAATTATCACTATCAGTTTGCCCTTATTTGATCTCCTGACCACAGAATCATATTCTGGTGATTATACAGCATTTCCACTGTGGACCAGACATTAGACATCATAGTTGTTATGTCTATTAATCTTGATTTAAAAAATAGAAGATAGATTTTCCTCCTCTCCCCAGGTAAACTCTTCATCTGTAAGAGAAAAAAAAATTTATGATAATTTATTCTCTTTTTCTTGCTCTTATAGTACTTTCTTCACATCTTTTTGTTAATCAAAACAATTTGGAAGTGTTTAGATATTGTTCTAATCAGGTCCACTGCTGGTGACACATAATTTCTGATAGCTAAACTTTAGTAATACAAACACAGACTTATCAGACTGGGTAGCAGCTGACTGAAAAAATGGAAATCTGCTCCTGGGAGGTATGTCCTCCTTTAAGGCAATTCTCTGCACCACTGTCTAAGCATAATATATTCATTCTAAACAAAAAACCCTAGGCCTAAATTCCTCTCACTAGTTAATAACATTATTTCATGTATGCCAGGAAATGGGGGTTTTTGGTGTTTGTTCTTGGTGTTTGTTTATTTGTTTGTTTTTCCCTGTTAAGATATGTTCATTTCAGGGCAAATTTGTCCATGCCTGGATTTCCAGGGCATCCCTTCAGCATGAGATAATTTGGGACAGTATATGACTGGATAATAGTGTGAAACTATAGAGTAGAGTTGTCTGCCATAATAGAAATCATTCCTTTGTAATAGGAAGAAAGTGAACAGAGTGGAGGAAGGACCAAAGGAAGGAGTTTATACATCTATCCCCCTTGGGCAGCCTGTGCTCACTCAAAGGGAGCTGCCATCAGGAACATCTCAGCCAGAGTTTGTGCAGGATGGTGCCTCTCTCCAGGTTATCAATAAAAAATGGATCTCATTCCATCCATTTTTACAGAAATCTCTGCATTAAGCCTGATTGGTTGTTCATTGTTCAATAACAGGATCAATTTAATCTTTTTTAGCAAAAATCTCAAAAAAGATTGCATTATTTTTTAAAAATGTTAATTTGCTTCCTAATTTTTTCAGAACATCATGCATATGGAATTAATATTGCTCTAATTAGCCAAGCATATGAACTCCTACCTCCTAAAACAAGATTTCAAAACTTTATTTCAAATATTCCCATCCCATAAACTGAGATTCCGCATATTTTAATTTCCAGTGGATGCCTTTCGTCTCCATGGAAACTGATCCAAGGAGGTTTGATATGTTACATATTAGTTAATATATCTTCTATTCACATAAATGTTGCCAGAAGATCTGTCATATCTGCTCAAGTGTAAAGTAGCAAGAGAGTTAAGTAAAGGAATACATTACATTGAAACTCATTGTAGCCCATCACTTTTAACACCACTGGCCTTGAAAGATTTTCAATGAGGCTCCTGAGAACAGTCTTGAAAAATCAATAATCTCATCAGAAAATTCACCAATTATTATAGTCAACAAACTCATAATAAATCATCATATTCTATAATCATGCCATTGAAGTTTGGATAGACTTTAAACAATTAATGCTTCATTTGTCAGTCAAATTTAAAAAGTTTACTGGAATTAATGAGGTTATTCTTTGATTTCTAACACAAGTTATACACTTAAAATCTATAAAGACACTTCAGTGATCAAGGAAATAAAAGTACATGACAGATGATACTCTTATTCCTTCAGTTTTCACAAAATAGAGCTTTTCATAACCAAATTGCTAGTCACAAGTTGGTTTAAAGGAAAAATAACATTATACAACTAACTTAAAATAATGCTAAAGATCATAAAGATCAATTGAAACTATTGAATTGAAATTGTTCAAAATATTTCACCAATTTTTTTTCTGGATTTAAAACTACTTCTATTGAAACCTTTGTAATTATGGTGGCAATAGTTACACAATCGTTGACTTCTTTGAAAAAAGACAAGCATTTTATCATAAGAATTAGATAGGTGAACACATGTTTGTGGATGATTGTGCCTTTTGGACAGCTCCCAGTTTCTGTCCTTTGTGGGAAGTGACCCTGTACATGTGTGCAGCACGTCCAGAGACTTGTGAGAGTATCAGCGACCCCTGGCCAGTGACTGACCTTCCATGCCAGCTCCTCTCCAAATCTCCAGGGCTCTCTGTCAGCACTGAAGTTTAAAAATGTGAAAATAAGAGTACTGTCTTTAAATAACCCACTCCTTTCCTCAGCTGAACTATACTTGAGTCAAGCAAACTGTCAGGGAAAAAGACCCACTGTGCTGTCAATGGGAGACTCTAAAGGAGGACCTGTCAAACCCTTTAATGAAAGGCTGAAGAAATACAAAATATCTTGCTTTCACTGTAGCACAAAGAATGGCACAAATTGATCTTTTCATGGAAATGAGAAATGGCAAGTGTTTTCCCTGTCTCATTCTTAAATATTGACACTAAAAAAAATTTTAAAGATTGCATGAACTTGTTTCAAGATCTCCTTTGCATTCATTTCTTCCCAAAGAACCTGAGATGATATAAACATATTGCAACTGAAATTGGTAGTTTAATGGGGAGAGAGAAATGAAAGAATATCCCAACAAAAGAGGAGTGGTTTAAAGAAATGCATAGTCAGGGAAGTGCCTACACACTGCAGTGTGCATAATCTCAAATGCAACTAGCACTGAAAACAATAGCAGACGAGACAGTGCTCTGAGCTCCAGATGATCATGGAAGATCCTTGGCAGGTAATTGTCTTACTGCCTCCTCTTTTCTCTCTTTCTGCTACATAAGTCTTCTCCTTAGCATAAAGCTCTGCCTGCAACCTCATCCAAAATGAGAGCTTCCCTGCTGTACCTCATCATCTGTCACTTTCTAGTCCTAACTTGAAAACAGAGGTGTTTGTTTCTGTCTGGATAGTGCACATGACACTTTGGCCCCCTTCTCCTCAAGCTGGGAAGTTCTGCTGCTGGAAAGGCTGTGGCCCAGAGCATCTTATTAAGGACTTGCCTCCCATGCCTTTAGACCAGGGTAGGAGTATAATCCTTGTGCTTGCAGGGCAAGAGGACTGCAAGGCAGGAGAGCATTCCTAACAGGGAACTGCCATGCAGACAAAGAACCTCTTTGCCTAAGTCCCCATCGCTGGGGAGAGAGACTCATTAGATGTAGCTTTCCTTAGGATATGGGGACTGCAGATATTTCTCATCTTCTGATTTAACACTTAGAAGCATTTTTTCCCTCCTAGTGCTGCAGTGAGAACACACAAGATAATATTCACCTTAATTATAGCAAGAACTACAATAACAGCAGCAGCACCTGCTAAGGAATCAATATACCTGTGAGATTGATTCTTTGCTTTGTACTGTGCTTAAAACATTAACAGTAGAAGCTCACCATAGAAGACATCTCTGGGATTATTGACTGACTGGGTTAATGGCAGTTATTGTTAATAATGATGCTTAACATTCATGTAGTTCCTTTCTTGAAACGATCTTAAATATGAAGTACCAGTTTTCATTCAGTGCATTTATATTCCAAGTATCCCAAAGTGGCTGTAGAAAGCTGTGGGCAAGGGCAATACCTATTATGTGCTTAGCAATAGTGCAGAGGTTTGAAAATGAGTTTATTAGGACTGATGAGAGTTGTACTCTTTGCAAAAGTACTACTGCAATGGATTAACAAACTCATGTATTTATTTTACCAGCCCACTCAGAAGGGAGGATAAAGTAAACATCAGTCCAAGCATAGCAAATTCCTGAAGATTCTTTCTCAGTATTTCACTGTCTTTGCAAACACCTCCATACAAAATAATGATTGTCTTAAACAAGCTATTGCAGGGATGACCAACTAGAGTGCAGTCATCTTCTTTGGCTGAGTGATAGGTATCCTCAACCTCAGACTCGTAGTGAAGAGTGTGGCAAGAATAGTGAGAAATCATCTATTCACATCTTTGTGCATCATTTGTAGCAATAAATGCTTTATCCTTATCAGCAAAGATCAAATACTATTATTCCACACTTTGCATCATCTGTGGAATTAGTTACTACAGCAAAGATGATATGTCCCAGAAAGGTGTGTTGAGTTCACAGTAAAACCTCATTGTGCAGGTCACTGCCAGATGTCCTATAGTAAATTGTGAAATGAGGGAACTCAGTATTATAATGAGGAAACAATCACTTAGATGAAAAGACTGGTTTTGATCATGGCCTAGGTCAAGTTTTTACTTTGTCTTTATACTTAACTATAGATTATATTACATTTGCATTATTTTCACACAGGCCCCGCATACAACAAATAGTTAATACATGTACATTGTCAACTTCATCACTCAAATTTTCTGAAACTACTAGTGTGCCATTTAATCTTGGATTCAGTATGACATAAAAAGCTTTGAATCTGAAAATGCAGAAAAATTTCTGGTTACTTTAGTGAGCACTTTAGCACAGACAAGGTTACACATTTTCTCTCAACACTTCAGGCTAAGGATACATTTGGAGTCGCAGTATTGCTTGGAAAAGAGATTTGAATCTTCAGATCTCTCCAATATCAGATTAGGAAAGAGACCAGAGAAGAAAATCCCTTCTGCATGAAAAACAATGTTGGTAAGAAGAATATTCTTGAAAGAAAGCTTTAAACATCTGATTTTTAGGAGCGGGCTTCAGAATGTTCGTCCTTCTCAGCAGGGAGCCTGTATAAACTAAAACAGCATGAAGCTGTATCAGGGAGGTTTAGACTGGATATGAGGAAAGGTTTTTCACCCAGAGCATGGTCGGGAGCTGGAACACAAGAAGAGTTCAAGGAGCCTTTGGACAAAGCTCAGGCACAGGGTGGGGCTGTGGGGGTTGTCCGGAGCAGGGCCAGGACTTTGATGGTCCTTGTGGGTCTCTTCCAGCTCAGGATATTCTGTGATTCTATAGAAAAAACAAAAGAGGTTTTCCTAGTCAAAAGGCAGATCACTTCCATAGATACACACAGCACAAAAACTGCAGTAGCTGAGTTGAGATGGGTTGCTCTGGGCTCTATAAGAGAAGCACAAAACCACTGAGAAGTTGATATTTTCTTACCAGACCTGGGCTTGCCATACAGAGAGGTACGACAGCAGAGAGCTTGGACTCTCTGCAGCTGTTGTAAGTAGATGAGCACTCCATCTCACTCTTGGCTCTGTTTCCATTTACAGATTGGCCAGTGAACAGCTGAGGCTCCTCATATTTTCAGTCTATCACTTTTACCAACACCATGCAGATTAAGAAATAAAAAAAAAGCATTAAATAGCATTGTCTGAATTCTACTGGAAGAAATTTTACAATGTCTTTATTGCAATCTTTCAGAAATGTTTTGAAGAGGGGAAAACACTTGATATTTCAAAGAAATTTAAAAAACAACATTTTGCCTTTAAAAGTATACTCTTGAAGGTAATAACTCCTGAGTTCAGCCAGTAGGATAGCTTTTCTTATATATAGGAAGATAACAAAATTTTAAATAATAAATTGTAGAAATCTTCTGAGAAGATCTGATTTCAAAATGTAATTCTCCTAGCCTAGGCTCTGTAACTCACTATATATCACCATAGATGCCATACTTATTGACTGAGATGAGAGGCTTGCAGGGCTTGTTAAAAATCTATAAAATCTATTTAAGAGTTTTAGCTTTGTCATATGGTAGAAGCAACCTAACATCAGCTAACCTGAAGAATTTCATCTATGCAAATAAAAAATTTCAATGAAAGTCCAGAATTAAAGAGGAGAACTCTTTTTTTTTCTTTTTTCTTTTTGCTTTTTTTCTTGGCAACATATCAACACATTTTCAGCATCTGTTTTTCCCCTGAAAGTTCACTCCATACTAGTGCCTCTTCAGTGGGGTAATGTGTGAGTGGATAATCTTCAGTATTGCCAAACATTTCTACCATGAACCTTCCCAAAAGGTTCCCATTAGCAGGAACAGGTGCATTACCTTTCTAGGATAGGTTAGTAACAGATGCATTAATTACCAGTACTACATAGAGTAAAAACAGTTTTATATGTTTGGGCCCTGCTTCAACATTTGAAAATAACACACAAGATACTGCTGAATAAACACTCCATGCCAGATATGTTTAGATTATTTTGTTTGTTTCTGGTGTTTAGGTTTTTGTTTTGTGGGGTGTTTTTTGTTTGTTTGTTTGTTTTGGTTTCGGTTTGTTTTTTTAAATATATTTATTTTTACCAACTATTGACAGAGTTTAGCATAGCATGAGATGCCATATTTTTATTGATTCCAGAATATTTAGGCAGGCATAATGAAATCTAAGCAATCCAGTCTTTAGTCTGAAATCCAAAAGCCCCTTCTGTAAATATTAAACATGTGTAGGTCTCAAAAGTCTATCAAGGATTCCCCCTGGTAAACAGATTTCATATTAGAGAAACTGCTTGGGCTTAGCCTGTAATATCCTGAGATTTTACTTATTCCAAAGGAAAGAATCAGGCTAAAAATCAAGCACTAAGTCATGCCAGCAAGAAGGTACCTTTCCTTCTTGTTATTAATGATCATAAGCTAGACCACCCACTTTTAAAAATTGCTATCCAAGACTTTGTTCTCTACTTACTTGTTGGAGAACTGCTACATAGCTTTTGCCCATTCTGTTTCCCATCCCTCCTGCCCTCTTCCCCTGAACTTAAGGTCACAGATATAAAATCTGTATCAGAATTAGGCATTTGAAACAGAAAATCCTTCCTTATGACTTTGCTTCTCAAAAGTAGTTGATTGAAAGGGTAATCTGAAGATAGAGGTGATATGCAATTTATTGTATTTTTTGCTATGAAATTTTAGACAATATCTTTAGTTATTACCAATTGACAAATGAAATGTTGTGTATTGCAAAGCAAAGGCTATATCACAGGCTAGCATTTATGTCAGAACAGAATATTTTAATTAAACATATAAGGAGCCATACGATAGGAGGGCAAAACCCATCTAGGCATTTCAGCCACGTCTCTTCAGATGCTTTCATTGTGTAATGTTAACAAAAAGTGTGCAGGGCTAAGAATTAACTTTTGATGTAACAGCACTGTGCTACTGAGAGACTTAAGAGGCTCAGAACAATGCCTTTTCTCTCCTGTGAACGTATGCAAAGGACAAATTCACAGTCACTTTTTGCATGCTCAATAAAACACAGCAAAATGTCACACCATTCTTCCCCTGGTGGGATGATCTTACTGAGGAAGCATCTGTTTACTTTTTACAAAGAATATGTCAAAAATACAGCTGAGCACCCAGTAAGGACCACATCACAGACATTTATATGCAAACATTCTGCAGAGTAAGCTGATGACGTTCCCAGTTATAATTTGTGGATATGAATTCAGCTGCTAGTACCTCAACAGAACTCTAAGGAAAAGGTGGATTTGCATTTAGGGGTTTGCCTTCAGACTTCAATCCTCAGGCTGCTATAGGCCCCTTGGGCATCTTCCGACAAAAATCTTCCAAGCTTTTAACTCATGGATTTTGGCATAACCACATTAATGTAGGGGCTAATGGCCTTCATCTTGCTTGGAAGAGATGTGATTCCATTAAATTGTATCACTTTTTTTTTCCTTTCAGGCTGATTTAGACAAGTGTCTGTAAGAGCCAAAAATGAGGGATATGGGGCTCCAGGTGACTCTTTAAAATGCTGTTTATTATATCCAAATGATACAGCAATTCACAGGTTGTGGGTGACAAGCCCAGCCCACAGCCTTTTCACACACAGCTGTGGGTTCGTCTGAAGCCTCTTTGGTTCTGGTTACAATGCAGTATATACTTTTCATTACAGAGCATCTTAATACATGACAACCAATCAATACTTTTACTACTACCTATAGCCTATCATAACTACTAACATTACCATATTCATGTTACTATTTCCAGTCACAAAAAGTTAGTATGTTACAGTTTAAGCTAGAAGTTGTTTTTCAGTTTCCTTGCAGCGGAAAATTCTGAGATCTTTTTTTCTGCTTGCAACATTGGCTTTCTTGTTTGTCTGTGAAAATCTTTTTGCTTGGTAAAAACATCTTTTGTTTGAGGTGGGTTTTCCTTTGCTCTGAGTCATAAAATCCCCTTCCAACTCTCTTGCTCTTTGCTTTCTAGTTACCCAGTAAGACTGGCTCAGCAATTCTTTTGTTCTATATCAAAACTTGCTATCATTTCTATTCCTTCTTCAGATTCTATATTCGAAGATCTTTCTGTTACACATACATATCTGTGAGACCTTCCTGTCAAATCCTTATCCTTCCCAACAAGTGTCATTAAACAGAATCAAAAGTGTATTAGAAAAATAAAACCAACCAACCAACCTTAATAAATAACAATCCATTACAGAAATCTTATTGAACAATTACATGCTACTGATGGCACTGAGTAATCCCCATGAAAAGATATTTAGTAAAAAGTGGTCTAGTAAAAAGTGTTCTGTTAACTAAAGGTAAGTTGTTTTAATAAAAATCTCAATTTTTTCATTAACAGCAACCAGCAATTACTTCTGTTTACTTGGTATTATTTTGAGCTCAGTATTTTTCAAAATAATTTTCATCTCCTGCTCCTTTAAAGCCAGAATATTCTACCAGTTTGCAAAAGAAAATGAAATGTGAAGTGTGAGCTCACACACAGAAAGAGCAAACCACAAATATAGGTGGACAAAAAACCCTATTGAGCACTAAATTTTAACAGCTGTATTTGTGATACATGCATGACACAAAAATAGGCAACTAATAAAGACTTTTCTTTTGCTGGAAAATGCAAATCAGTTGCATGGGTTCACACAGTTTGTGAATTATTATTAAGGAAGGGTTAAGGAAAGTTCCTAGCCTGAGCATCCAGGAAGCCCTCTGGCAGCACCCCAGAGTGTCACTGCTGGGACCAAAGTCCCTTTACAGCAGCAGCTCCAGTGACCCAACAGGTCCCCATAGGACTCCCCCACACCTCACAGTCACCCCGAGTTTCCCATAACTGACTCTCTCTCAGATGTCTTGTTCCAGGAAGCAATTTATTCCTGGAGCACTAACACAGAAACAGCCCAAGCTGGTGCCTCTGAGAAGGACCCCAAACAGAGCAAACCCTGGGCTTTATCTCCTCATAGTCCAAGCATGAGAAATTCTGAGGTTCTCAGGTCCTGCCATGTCTCTCACCTGGCTGAGCCATAGGTGTCCTTTGTTGTCCAAAGGATCAGCATTTTCCCCACCCAGAGCTCCCCTGCACCCCAAGCCACCTGCACTGAATGTGATCTTCAACAGAAGAAATGTTTTTATAATGTGGGAACAAATAAATTCCATAACTGGATGAGCATTCCCAGTAGGATTCTTCTGCTTAATTTACCCAGTCCTTGGAGACCAGAAGACATGAATGTTGGATTCTGGACAGAAGAGCTGCAACAATATTTTTGCAGCATCCAGGAGATGCTTGCCTGCAGACAGAGCTCATCATTAGAAGCCATCCTACAGAAAGCAAATTGCCCAATTTTGCAATTTTTAACCAAAAAATCAAACGTGAGAAGATGAAGGAAGACATGCAAGTACACAAAGTTCCTCTTTACCACAGCCCAAACCTAGACTGGAAGCACCAGGTGTTTACAACAAAAAGGATGCCAATCTTATATTCTGGCATCAAGACAAAGGATTTCACACTAAGAGAACCTCTAAAGAAACACCACTTCCATTTTTCACCCTAGTCTGTCAGAAATATTAATAAAACAAAAAATAACAGGTTTAAAGTTCTCCAATAACAAAAGAAGATGAAATTTTTCTTTGATTTCCCTCTGCTACAAATTATTTCTTTACCTTTTTATCTCCATTCCTTCCTATGTGCATGAGATCAAGAAAAAGAGAACAATCACTTATGACCAATAACTGATGATTAACCATGAAAGTGAATTAACCCCAAAGTTTATGAAGTGCAATTTTTATTTGGAAGCCAAGAAATCCCACAGAACAATATAAACACCAGCACTGCCCAAAGCACAGGCTGACACAAGCTACCTTGGGCAACGGGGAATGGAGCCAGAACAAACAGCAGCAGATTTTGGTTTCATTCACTGATCAGGGGTAGCTAGAGTAAGATTATTATTAGGGAAGAGGAATGAGAAAAGCATCGTAGGACTAAAAATAATGACTTCATGTATCTGGAAAGTTGATTAACGTTCCTGAACCAGCCCCTTTCACAGCACCAGAAGAAATAATGAAAAATGTAAGAATATTTTTAGGAACAGGGGAATGATAATATATGCAAGGGAGAATGACACTGATGTTCATATCAAATAGCTGCCTGACTATGCACACAGTTCTGAGGGTGCAGAACAGCTATTGGCACCACATGTTTTATTCTCCAAATTGAATTTCAGGAGAGACACTAAAGTTTTTTTCTTCCTCCTCTTCTGTTTCCAGAAAGACAGCCTGAGTGAAATGTAATTTAGCATGCAGGAGTTCTGGACCCTTGTAATTATTTGGGGAGAAGGTGTTGAATAGCTGGGGGTTTGGATTCTGAACAGAAGCTAAGGAAGAAAATAAGAGATGCTAGGAAAAGCAGCATAGCAAATAGACTGAAATCCTATTAAATACTCAGACTTGAAGGGGAAATGAGCATGAGAAACACACAGCTGGAACAGAGCAGAAAAACAGTTTCTTGTATATATTTCTCATAACTAATACTCCAATAGATTTCATGGAGTTTACATCAGGCTTCCAAGAATGGAAGATATCAATGAGAAGTCAAATAAGAAGGAATTGGGAAAAGAAATCTAGTTAAGAAGGAATAAGCTCTCAATTTCATAAATTTTAATATTTGGGGAATAGTTTATTCAGCTTAAACTCAATGTATATGGTACAATAATTTTTTGCAAAAACATATTTAAAGCTCTGACTGGCCTGTGAGAAAGCACATAAAAATATATATTTCAGTTAAATACTAGTTAAATATAAAAATTACTTGAATGGTGAATAAAATTATTTTTTAAAATTATATAAAAAAAATCCTAAAAAGTCAATGCTGACAGTATTCCATGTGTTAATATTTAAAAATAAAATAAAACCAACAAACTAAATCAAACACTGAAAAAGCCCCACCGACAAATGGCAACCTAAACCTGAAAACCCAAATCAAATAAAAAATCCTCAGCTGTTGTTTTACCTTCAAATATTTCCTGCCATGAAAATACAACAGGGGCATTTTACCTTTATTTACCCCCCGCTCCTGGAAGACAGGTATTCCAAATAAGGGAGAAATTTATCTGATTTGCCTCCAAAGCTCATTATGTTTCTTCTGGTCTCTAACAGAGTACCTTATCCAAGAAGACTTCTCTGTGTAACTGACATTTTGTCCCTTATCTTCTCCTAGGCTTACCCTGATTTTACCTGTTTTGCTCTTTGAGTTTTTTGTAACTACCAACACAGAAAAGAAACTATTTTCTTTTTTTTCATTTATTTCTCAGCCCAAATCATACCATCTCTCAAAGCAGTGTAAATTAGCAGCACCATGGGAAAAAAAAAAAAAAGATTTTTGATATTTTAGTGTGCTGGAACATTGTGGGATTGCAGAAGATGACTTTGACTGATGATATAGGCTAAAAATTTGCTTTAATAAAATGTCCTTCTAAAAGTTGTTTGAACACAGTTGTACAGGTGAGAAGGAAAATAAAAAATACTAATATTCCTAGAACTGCTAACATAAATTAAAGGAATGAAACTTAGCTGTCCCACTAAGGTTTGTTTTGATAAATATATTTGACTACATCCCAGGCAGAGTAGCAGAGACAATTGCTTTCAACATTGAATCCCCTCTGACTCTTAGAATACTTAGATTAACCAATTTAATCTATGATGACTCATTTGGGAGAAAAAAATATTGTTACATAAAATACAATGTTGTCATCACCTGAATATATACAGCTGCATTCTACATTTTGACATAGGTAACCTTTAATGCCTCCCCCTTCATCTGAACACCCCTGAGAATGAAGCCTATTCTATTCTATCTGATCACTTAGAGTTTAACTGAACAGATTTATTAATAACTTGCTAATTCTATTCCTTGGACAGGAACTTAGTTTAGATTCATGTCTTCTGACAAATGTTTTGAAAATATATTTTTGCTTGGAGATGCTTTCTACTGAAACTTTATAAAAATGGAATTACTTATTTTAAAATGTTTCAATAGAGGCTTTAAACTATTTGCTTTTAATTTTAAATAGCATATTTAATCCTTGCAAAGCCGCTGAATTTTGTGAAACTCAACGCCATTGTTCAAATTTTGGTTGAGGGGTTATAAAAATAGTCAGCTTTTACTAAGTTGTGCAGACAGTACAAGAAGATTTCTGGTTAATATGCATTAAAAGTGGTATCAGCTCCAGGTTTGTAAATCCTCTGAGACAGTTACATTTCTACACAAGCACTTCTTTTGACCACTTGAAAGTAGTAGTACGGGGAAAAAAAATTACATTTATTTCATGTTTTAACAATTAAAAAATGAACTCTATTAACCATCGCAATTAAAACAAGGCATTCAAGCTCACAAACCCCTAAGTACAAATTAATTTATTGTGAATTAATGGTATTACTCATGTATTGAATGCAATTACTATGTTTGAGCTGTTTGTATGTTTTGGGCTTTTAATCTGATATTAATGTGTACAAGTCAGTCACAAAGTTGAGTCAAAGCATGTGGTTCCCTAACTCAAGTCATAAGGATTTAGACTCATCATACCTCCAATTTAATAAAAAAATCATGCCAACCAAATGTCTGATGAGCACCCAGGAGGGACAGATTGACTTCTTCATGCTTTAGACATTGTCAAAAATTAATTTTGAGGAACAAAAATTAAGGCAGAAATATGTAATTTAACCTTGTCCTTCACAAGTCCTGTTTCTGCAGCTGGGAATATTCAAAAGAGACTGTATAGGTGCAGTCTTGTGTTGTGGTTTGCTGTTTTCTTT
>VXBI01012041.1:0-56249 GCA_013397375.1 Toxostoma redivivum
TCACTGACAACTGAAGAAATGGAAAAATACTGTCATTGAGTTTAGTGGGCAGTCCCACAAAAGGGCTATATTCCAGCATGGGAAATAAAGATGGCAATTAATAGAAATCATCAGGTATCACGGAAAAGTAACACAGAAAACTAAGTATCCTATTGCAGTCCTGCAAACACTGTACTTTATGTATGTGCATGTGCATATATATTTGTGATTATTACTTCATGTATTTGCAAAGAATGTAGTGTGATGCTGGTAGAGATTTCCTGGCCTGTCTGCAAAAGCCTACCTATGAGATGAGGGGTTAATCACAAAGTCTTCCATATATCCATTGCCCTCCATGCTGTGTCACCAGAATAAGTAAGAAGGGATTTATTACAAGAGTTTACAAACAAGTAAGAGCAGAACCCATCACATAAGTATTACCATTAACCAAGGGTATGAACAGGTAAATTTTGTCCAGTCATGAATCCATAGCATATCTGAAAAAGTGTTTTCTTGGGTTGGCTCCCTGAAGGATACAAGGGCTACTACCTATGAAAACACATCCAGTGGGGATGTGTTTCAGACTAACTATAGGGATTTCTATACAGTTACTTGTGGTATATGACACAGTCTCATCTAGGAGTTCTGAATGAGTTTGGAAATTGCAATTCTGCAGGACCAACTGCTGTACTCAGTTGAGGTTTGCTATGTTACTGAACTAACAATAATATTAACTTCACTGACCCCATTATATATATCAGGTCACAAAATCCAGGGGGTGGAAAATGAGTCTGAAATTCGATCAAACACACAACACAGATGAAAAGGCTGCAACTTTTGATCTCATGAAGTACAACCTTTACAATCGATCTGAAATAAAATGTATTAAGTTATAGCAAATAATTAAAAAATAATAAATTACACTGTAAGGTTCCTATGTCAAGTATTACCCCATAAAATAGATACCAAAATATCTCTGCATTATTCCTTTGGAACCAGAACTACTAATCCAGTCTCAATACAGTATGTTCATGTCTGAGTGACACCAGTGGTTTGTTAAGTGATTATGACATTAGAAAAGGCCTTATTAAACAGTCCAAATTAAAATGGAAGGAGTATGATATCAGCCATTAAAAAAAAAAAAAGCAGTTTAAGCTGAGCATGAATAGGCAGTGGGTAAACGGACAAAGGGACAAAGAGAAATGTCTGGTCCTGGAACAGATTTCCTTAGCAAGATTCTGCCTCTTGGTAGCTTCATCCAGGACAGGTGAGTTTTACATTTTAAAACCTGGATGAAAAAGAAGTGGCATAACCTGGACACTCCAGTTAATAAAAGAGACACAATATAGATTCAGCTGTTAAGAGCCAGATCATGCCCTGTGGTTCTCCATGATGAGTATGTAAATTGGGAAAAAGATCACTTGGATTTCTGGACAGAAAGGTAAACCAAAGAGAGGGGTTCCCAAAACACTTTTCACAATACTAATAACTGAAAAGTATTGACCAATGTCAACATCATGTTTTTCTTACTGCTAATATACAATTCCCAGTGAAGAAAAATCCCAGCTAAAAGTTGAGGATTGCAAAAAAATTTCCATACTCAATTTTAGGTTCAGAACTTTTGAATTTTTGAAAACATATAGACACTCCACAGACACATACAGATAAATATAAATTGTATGTTTCTGATGAGTTAATACCAAAAAAACCATGATGGATTTTTCAAGCTCTGGGAAATGCACATTGAAATGTGCTACCTCAGGCAATGTTTCCTATTCTTGAGCTGTACAGACATTCTTCAAAACATGTGTACTGGAAGGACTCACACAGAAAAGTAATATATTCATTTTGCATTTGATGGAGTCTGACAGAAAAATGCATAATGGTGAAAAAGTTCTAAACCTGCAAAATTTTATGCCAATTTACAAAATAAAGTAAAAAAAAAAAGAAAAAAGAAAAAAGAAAAGGTTTTAAAATGTCTATTTCTTAATTTTCTCAAAAAAAAATCTTACCATCTTTTACGCTTAGATTTTATTACCAACTTTCAAAGCACACACTTTTATTTTTCAAGAACGTAGCTCAGGACAAAGTACAGACACAGGATAGGAATTAAATTTTATTTCATGTCTACGTGAAATAAAAATTCAAAATTTTATAAGACCTTACCCATGAGAAAAAAGACACAGAAATAAACCTTCTCCTGTAACAGATGTATAAAATTCCAACTCTCATTGCATCTTTCTGGGGGGGTGGGTGGAAATAAATTAATTTTTAAAAAAAGAGAAAAAAGAGAAAATGGTAACCTAGAAAAATGTACTTTGTTATGTGTTAAAGAGACTTGACCATGAGATAGGGAAATACAAGAATGTAGTTCAGATGAAAAGAAAAACAATTTTAATAAATTATATATGTAAACAATTCTACTTAGAAATTACAGCTTAGAAATACAGCTCTTGATTCAGAATGAGTATTCATCTGCTATGAATGCTGAAAAAATGCGTGTCTAAGTATCAGACTGTAGGGGACCAAACCCTGCTTCACTCATTTCAGACTGGAAAATAGCTTATGGGGCTATATCTGAAGGCACAGTTGCAGCTGAGTGTGCTCAGGTTCTCAGGTCTGACAGGAGGAAAATTTCTGTTTTCTCTAAAAATATCAGCATATTTCTTTTGTAAAAGATCAGAGATAAATCTCATAGAGCTAAAAAATCTTGTTTATGTCAAACAAAGCCCTTCCTACATAACAAATTAAAGGTTAAAGTGTATAATAAGTGAAGCTTCAAAGTGATATGTATCTGAAAGGTCACTTCTTGGCAGACCTCGTATTTTTTAAACTGCTTGGCCACTGTGGCCTTCTAGCATCATAAATACATTAGACAGAAATAATAATGATAGAATATGAAAATCACAAAAATCAGTATAAGAACTTTTTACTTCAGTAAAGAACTGTATAGGTGTTTTGCTCTGTAAAAATGTCATAAATTGGCCTCCTAATTTAAGCTTTCTTCACTTTTTCTTCCAACTTGTATTTCTGTTTCCTTTCTTTGTCCTCTTTTAATGAAGAAAACCCTTTGGAACAAAATTGCACTATGAATCGTAGTTATGCTAGTACAAGAACTTGTTTCATGACTTTTATCTGAACAGGGGAAAAAAAGAAACTAGCATTTGAGAGTGCAGACAAGGAAGACCCATTCATCTTCTACTTCCACATTTTATATAAATCTAGAAGCAGATTTTGGCATGAGAAGACATTTTAATTTTTCACCAAAAGATCCTTGCAAGGAAGAAAACTTATAACTCTAAATTGTTGAGGCTTTTGTCTCTTCGTTCAACAATTTAACCCTAAGATAATTAAATCAAGGAAAAAAGCATTCATGGACTAGATACTTTCTTTGAGCAAAAGCTTTTATAACACAAGAATCATCAACTTTTATGAATTCCATGAATAAAACAGAAGAGAAACTCACAAGGCTGAAAAATATTTAGGTCATCTTAATACGCCTTCAAGTTAAAGGAAGGGTACTTTAAAAGAAACTTTGAGAAACCTCATATAATCCCTGACACATCTTGCAGAATTTGTTAAATCTGTTTTTTTCAATCTGATTCATTTATGCCCACTTACTTTCAATGTCCTGACACTATTTACATGTAAATGAACTTATCTTGTACAGTGTAAAAATAGCCAATGCAAACATAAGGAGGCATCTGAATGCTTACATCTCTCTCACCCTTCAGAATCCTCTCCTCTCCTGATTTATCAAGCCAGTTCTTGATGATTTATTATAATAGGTGAATAGGGTTTCCACAATATAAATTGGTATGGTGCTCCAATTTTACAGTTCCCTAAAAAAAAAAAAAATCCATGTCTAATGTTGAGATCAATCTTCAGACATCCTCAGTCCTCTAGTCTGCTGCTGTAATCAGCCAGAGTCCCAGCATGATGCACATGGCTGTTTCATGTTTTGGAGATGCAGTAACTAGCTTTTTGAAAACAACTTTAAATAATCAGGCTATGGAGGTATCCAGAGTTGCAACAGGAGAAGCTTAACATTTTCTCTGAAAAAGTGTAAATTTCAGACTACAAATCAATCGCACTTGAGCTGTGGCACTTCAGCAGAAGTCTAGATTATTATCATGATTCTCATTTCTCATACTGATGGAAGACAGCCTTCCTTATGGGCAGACAGAAAAAGGAAAATCCATATTTAAAAAAAATCTCAGGCCAAATGCAGTGGTGTAAACCAACCTATTTTTCCTTATAGATTAACTGATGTGTTAAAGAACCAGAATGGAAAGGTTGGTTCCATCCAAAGGTTTTCACTCAGGCACTTTAGAGATTTTCCAAGTTATAACAGGGACTTGGCAAGGAAACCAGAGTGGAAAAATTCACTGAAAGAGGATGACTTCTGAAAAACAGGGAAGCCAGAATTTTTTGTTGCGAAAAAACAGTCATGAAGAAAATCTTTAAATGAGTGAGAACAGTAGATGTAGAAATATCTTTGGGGGCTGTGGAGGGGATAAATTCTTTTTCTCTCCAGAGTGTGCACATAACCTCATGTGCCCATAGTCACTTATTTGCTGATTTTTTGTGTCAAATCTTAGTAAAATATCTTAGTTAAGCAACAATTTAAGGAAGAGGATTATTCCCAAGAACATTAGCAGAAGAATAGTGTGTCCTCTTTATTCATGGTGAGAGATGGAGACTTTTCAAAAAGCCAGAGGAAGAGATTTAATTGGATTGTCACTCATTTTAGATGGGAAAAAACTGAAAAAAGTTGAAAAGGAAAAAAGTAAATATTCCATAAAAATCTCTGAAAGCAAAACAGATTTATAGGCATGAAAAAAAAATTCTGTTCATAAAAAACAGGACAATTTACATGCAGGAAATATAACTTAATTGACAAAATGATGTGATAAACAGAGGACATGTAATAGCAATGCATGCTTAGCAAATTTCCAACATTTTTTCACTGTACCTTTATACAGAATGCTGGTCACTTCAGTATTACTTCTCTAGTTTTATCACCACAACTTGTAATGTAAATCAGTGTGCTACAAATCAATAAAAGAAAGTTTAACACATAAAATCTAATCACTGCCATGGTAATGGGGAATGCCTCAGGATTTAGGAAAGATGCTCAGATGTATAAAACATCTTTTCACTCTCTTTATTGTCTCTTACTTTTATAAATGTGAAACTGAACCTGTAACTTAAAAGCTCTTACGCACATATTTTTTTCTTCCGCTTTTCAGCTAATTTGGATGCTTGAAGAAGGAGGTGTCATTAAGCTGGAATACATTATTTAGACACCACTATGCAGAAGAAATCAAAGTTTTCTAAAATAATACCTACTTCTTAACAGATTTTTATTAATTCGTATAATTTCTTGGATTGCTTTTGGAGAAAGAAATGATACATCAAGTAGAAGGTATCATGATAACAGCACAGAGAAAAGTTGTTTCAGGATGCCACCCACCTATCACTCTCAAGCACAATGAGAATGTCAGTCATGTTGAAGTTTTATCATGATAGCCTACTGAAGTAACCCACAATGTGCAATTCTTAATGCAAGTCATGATCACCTGCTTCTTCATTGAAACCAAATATCAAACAGGCTCACAATGATCTCATTTTACCATGCATCCTGGCAAACAAAACCATGAGAAACAAAGGCAGCTTTCAAGATGTTTAGCCTATGCTTTCCCTGTCTGATCCTGTATTTTATCCCTCAAACAACTGTTGAAGGAAATATTTCCAAAGCCATCTGTAGGAAACTTAGGGAGAATACACCTATCAAATTGAAACAACTTTTGAATTAATATTTTATGCTTCAGTAGCTCTCCCCCCTCATTAACTTAAAAGTACAGCCAAATTCAAGTGTTGTATTCTCTCCATGGAATCTTCCATTCTTTTCTTCTCTGTCTTCATTGTTATCCTTACAATGCTCACATTTCTAAAATGACTGTCAGGGTCTTAGAGCTGTTTGTTGAGTTTTCAAGGAGGCTGTTGCATGGTGAAAGAGCTGGCAAACTACTTTAGACTGAGTAAAGTCATATTCTTCAAAGAGAGATGATTAATAATTTTAGGTCACATGGCTATTCTTAAATTGGTTATACATGAATGAGACATGGTGATAGCAAGATATTTCAAAGCACTCATGATAATAAAAGTACTCCAATACCACCTAGTGTTAGCTAGGTACACTGTCCTTTGCTGAGCAAAATGGTGGGAAAAAAGGCAACCACAATGTGGAGTCCTGAAAAGACATCCTGGGGGTGAAAGAGAGGCTTTTACAAAAAGGAGTAACATACAAGAAATTAATCAAAAATAGCCTCCTAGACTAAAGCTGGTTAGGAGAAATGACTGTTGTGAAATGTAGCCTACAGAGCTAGCTTCTGGGGACCTTGCTAAGAAAATGCAACTTTTTCTTAACCTTTCAATAGTGAGATAATGCTGAAGGACAAAATCTTCTTGAAGGATAAAAGTGAGATAGAAGTAACTCACTGTTTTGGGATCCAGAATCCCTAGGCTGAATTTTTCAGTTCCAGAGCAGCCTAGCTGTATAACTGAATAAATGATTTCTTCTAATGCATCAATCCAGTTCATGCTAATCAAAGGGAAATACTTTAAAAAGAAACTGCTTTAAAATGTTATTTCTTCTTCCTTCTTTTCTGCTTTGAAACTGAAATCGTGGTGGGAAAATAGATTTGTTCATATTCTTCAACATTACATGACCTGCTATATAGGCAATCAGGGGTTTAGGAGCTCCTGGAATAAAATAAAATGCTTAGTTCTTTCTGAATATATTTTTCTGATATTAGTTATAATAATCTACCATTTCATGAAGAGGTATGTGGAGTTCTTGCCAAAAACTTAATATCCAAACAAATTTTCTAATTCTATACCTTCTATTATTCTCTATTTTCTGTGTCCTCATCTAAACAAATATATTGCACATTTTACTATTGCATACCAAATTAAATATTTTAAATGTTCTAGTCCTGTAGAAAGAAACACATCCAGGGACAGAAGATGTCGCAAAACTTTCCTGACAGGCTGACTGAACTCCCACACAAGATTATCTGTGATGACTGGTGCTGCTTTGTCAGCCAGACCTCACTTTGTCAGTGTCTCTCTCCTGGCTTCTTCCCCCTTTCTCTTTGTTTCTTCTAATTCAGGATATCCTTTTCCTTTGAACTGGAATCATGTCCTTGTAAGAATATCCCTAACTCAATCCATGGGTTTAAAACCTCCTTAATAGCACTGAATTTTCCATGTTCTCTTTACTAAAAAATGACAGTTGATAACATATTTTTAACCCACATTTTCCTACCATAAAAGTAACAATATGAAAATCGAACAAACTTACAGCATATCATGAATATCTAAGAGGTTTCTGTACAGGACTGCAAGTCACCCACCCAACATATTTTCCTTTCTCCCAGTGTCTGCTAAGGCTAATCCCTCTGTCCTCTGTTACTCTAATCCCAAAATATAAATGATCACCTTGTAGGACTGGCTTGGATTCTAGATCCTATGAGAAAGACTGTCCTGTTTGAGAAATTATTTCAACACAGAGAGCAGAAGACAGTCAGGAAAGCAAATCCAAATTAGTTGTAGTATTAAAAAAACACATAAATCTATGTTAAAATAAAAATTAAAAGGACTGGAACAGTGTGTTTTCCGTATTGATTTTGCACCGAATAAGAAGAAAACAATTCAATGTCACAGCTGAAATGTTAGAAATTTTGAAAACTTCCATGCTCTCAGGGTTGGGCAAGCTCCAAGGTCGATTGCCTGGGGACATAATAGACTTGCCTGTCCTTGATATTTTTAAAAGCAGTAGTAAGAAAGAATCCTAAGAAAAAATGTGGAATGGGCACATTTATTCTTTCTTTTTAGAAAAAAGAAGAAAGTTTATTAGAGTGATGAAAGAATAATTATTAATCTGATAATACCTCTACAACCTGGCAGCCACACAGAGAAGATTAACATCTAGATGATTCAAGCTCCATTAGAAACTAATCAAAATCAAGCCAGTTCAAAGTTATTTTAAGGTAAATTATCAAGGTTAATGACCTGCATAAAATATTCATATTTTAATGTATTAACAGCTCTTAGGATGATTTTAAGCAATCCATTGTGGTTCCTATTGTATTCTGGACCAATAAATTTGTAACAGTAATAGTCATTACTCTAACAGAGTAACGCTCATTTTCTCTTCTTGTATTACTGGATTCTTTTAAGTTGACAATTTTATTTAAACAGCTAATTTAAGGTAAGAAAAAATATTATAGACAGCAGTTTTCTCCTTAAATCAACAAATTAAATTTCTTATTGACAGTAAGAGGCCTTTGTATTATTTGTACCAAGGAAAAAAACAAAATTAAGATAACAAAAAGCCAATTTAACAGTCACCCACAGCAAACATGACATTAGATCTGCCAGAGCACTTCCTTGCTAGTGAGTGGAAAACTGGATGAGATCTTAAAATCATATTTTCAGGGCAAATAGTGGAAAAGCAAATTCAGGTTGAGGAACTGACAGTGTCCTTTTGTCACAATCTTTTGGTCTTCATCCCTAGTGTCTCCAGCTGCAGCAGAATCCCATGGGCAGGCAGGTCCCTCTGGGGCTCTGCCTTTCAGCCTGGAACTTACCCCTGCATCACTGCGTTAATTCAGACCAAAGTCACCAGCAGAATGGATTGACACCTGCCTCTGGCTGCTGATGTCTGGAGATGAAGATGGAGCTGGCATTCATTTCTGCCACCCTACCAGATGGCTGATGGGGGGTCACCATGTGTGCAAGTGCTTCTGTGAAAATTGACAGCACCCTTCTGCCAGAGGCCTCACCTAATGTCACTTCAAACTCTTTCAGGGTCAAAAGGGAAAATATTACCAAGTGCATTTTGTACAGATGTTTTGCACACTTCTTTTTCAGGTGTGTGCCTAGCCAAAATGGTTTGTGTGTAAAGCACATTTTTGTTGTCAGTCTTCTTTGTCAGCTAGAGAACCAATTATTTGCAATAATTTCAAACTCAAAATTGCAAAGAAGGGTTTTTTTTGTTTTTTTTTAATTTGAAGGGTCATTTAATCTGGTGCCTGTCTGCAGAGGTTTTACAGTGTGGAAGAGACTTTTAAAAGTTAACTTAACATTAGCAAAACATAATCCTAATGATTTTCCAAGTAGAAAACATTAGAAAGTCCTTTTTCTGTAATTTGGCATGATGCCTTTGTAAGAGCAACAAACTGACTAAATGAACATTAATTTGTGCAGGTGAATTCCACTCTCCATGGATTTACCAGCTGTCATGGGGCAAGATGAAATACTACATTAGGAGGATGCATACATCAACTTCAAAGTTACCTCAGAGATTTAAAAAAATCCAAAATCACAAAAAACAGAAAAGAAAAGGTGCAGAAAAAGCAGGAACAAAAAACAGTGTCCTGGTGCCTAGAAACCAGCAGTGAGATCCTCCTCTCCAATAAAGGAGGTGGCGAGAATGAGGAAAATAATTAAAATTAACCTTTGTTCATTTCTTCTTAGAACAATTAGAGTTTTCATTGAGACTAACACAGCACCCCAACTGGCAGTTTCTGTTTATGGCACTACTACTGCTGATATTAGCATTATTAAACACTGCCTATCTTAGAGGCAGTAAGGTAGGCATCTAACTATTAGATAATATTTACTGGAAACTGACATGACCCATTTCCCACCCACTAGGCACTAAATTTTCTTACAGTGATGAACTTATAGAAGTTATGAACTTATAGACTAAAAGCTATGAGGCAAAGGGTAAAGGAAATTTAGTATATAATTATCACAATCTTGAAAGAGAAAAGATAAAAAGGCAGGGAAAGAGTAGGATGAAACATCAGTGGCAATCACTACCCACAAGAAACAAGAGCCAGCGAGGTTCAGAGCAGCAACACCCTGGGAAGAGAGCAGCTGAGCAACAGGTTGAAAGCACTGCCAGGACTCCTGTGTGGATTAGAGACTGCAAAATAAAAAGGTGTGCACTGGAATTGCAAAGGGAATCCTCATAGGCTCACAAATGCTAAGGTACCAGATGTACTGTGAAGCAGCTCAACAGCAAAATGTATCACAAAGAAAACAAAGCAAAAACAAAATCTCCAAAAAGATCACAAGGCTGCTTTTTAATGCTTCTGTAAGAAATTAGACAGAAACCACTTGAGATCACCACTAGAAAAGACAAAGGAAGGGGTGGAAATAAAGTGATATTAATTTTACAGGGGTTTTGCTCAAAGCCAGCATGCCATGAGAGTATCTGTGATGTGCCCAGACACTCAAGGAAGTTAGGCCTTATCCCAAGTGTACCACCTAGCAGCAAAGACAGATAGCTGGACAGGAAAGTTAATTCAGATCAAGGCTGTCTATCATTGACAAATAGAAATTAAACAGCTGGTTTTGGCTTGATCCATTTCACTCTGAGTGTCCTCCTTTTACCTGACAGAAGCTTGCCCTTCAACTTCATTGCTACCAAATGGGATCACATTTAAATTTCATGTTTCTTGCTGTTAGAGAAAAAGAAAGTACCTGAAGAAAGGTTTTCCAGGAAAGTCTTTTACTTTGACTGTCTCTCATTACCATGGACATCAAAGGAATATCTTTGTGGCAGTTTACTCCATGCAAGTCACAGCAGAGGGAAGGCTTTCTTAGAGATGGCATTGAAGTCAGTTCATTTTTCCTGTTACCACAGTCTCTTCCTTTCCCTTCCCTTCTCTTTTCCTTCCCCTTCCACTTCCTATCTACAAGACTGGTCATGGTTCATTCACTACTTTATTCTGGTATAAGCAATTAAAGAAAGTTGATAGATAAATCTCAAAATAATGTAGACCTGTCTGTGTTAAATCAAGTTAAATCAGTAAGTACGCTAAGGGCTTGTTTTTTGTTGTTAATGCTGTTTCTTGGCTTTACATTTTGCTTGGGTGCTATCTGCAGAAATGTAAGAGAGGGATCTGATAACCTCAGGAATAACCTCAAACACACAAAGAACCCAAAAAAATCAAAAACCACAATCCCTACTTACTGGCTTACAGCTTTTTTTACTTCATTAAAGTTGATCTTCATTTTAAAGATAAGATTAACCAACTTAAAATTGTTTGTAGCTGATCTACTGCCAGGCTGTCTCAAAATGAACCAGGACGCTCCCTCATCCTCCTTAAAGCCATCAAACTCATATCTAGCTCCTGTTCAGAGACTCAGCAGTGACCATATGTGTTGAAGATCCATTGTTTGGATCAACATCATGTAGATCATGCTAATTGATCTTGGTCTAGCTGCATAGTAATGTTTAGAGCTGTTGTCTCCCAGTCCTGTCCTGAATGTTAACCCCTAAAATTTGAAGACAAAGCAATACATCAATCTTCCACCTTCACTAATAAAATAAAGTGACCTAAGTTGGCGAAATCAAATATTTCATGTTCTCCAAAAAATGTCATAGCAGTTTGTGATATACAGGCTTAAATACAGATTATATCTCCTTTGCCAAAGTTGCCTGTATGCCTCAGCAAACCAGATGGATTTTTTTTAGTCATTCACATTTTTAGTCCAACTTGCATATAGGTCAATCAGAGAGAGGCAGTGACAATGAGCTCACCTTTGCAGCACATGAGATACTCACTGATAAATTAATACCCACACATTGCCAGAAGGGATGTGTAGGAAGCGCACCAACTGACTTGTACATTTTTTAATTTCTCCTTTGTAAGATATAAAGGAATCAGCTTTGTTCTGCACTAAAAATGTCTAAATCATGTGTTTGAATGATCACTGAAAATGCAGTTTTGTATTCAAAGAGTCATAACTGGGAATAAGCTGATCCAGAGGGAGATCTCACTGTTGAATCAAGTAACAACTGCTACTGGCTTGCAAAATGACACATTTCGTTTGTTCTGTCCCAAAGAACTGAGCAGTCTTAATGACAGGCTTTGGGACCAGATTGACTTAGATAGGAATGGGGACTGAAACATGAATGCTCCTTATCAGCAGGTCAGTCTATACAGTTGTCTCTTTGAATGAAGTCCTGGTCCCACTTATGGTAAGAATGTTGAGATTGTCTGGAATTATTTACATTTTTCTTTGGATGAACAGTACCTAACACCTGGAGCAATCCATTTTGTAACCTCTGAATCATTCACTTCCGTCTGGTGGTTCTGGGTTAATTGTTGGTCTGCTGATCCTAGAGATCTCTAATGATTCAATGATTCTACGAAAGGAATTTTTTTCCCTGGGAACAAGTATGAGTGGGAAAAAGGTAAAACAACAGTGAAAGATACTGGAAAAAAAGGATCTGATCCACTTCAGTATTTCCAAAGTATCTCATGTAATAGCCTGTACCATCCATTGGTGCACAGGAAGTTCATTGTTTTATATGCATAAAATCATGATCTGTGAAATCACCTTCTCACTCACTGTGTTCAATGCCACTGAAATTAACTGGATTTTGTACATAATGATTTCTGAGAAGGGGAAAAAACAAGAATCCTGTGAAGCTCACCTGAACTCCTCTAGGTCCAAATTGAAAATCCAATTAAATATTCATTTCAAAGACATTTTCAAAGAGCTTTCTTAAACATGACATATCTACAACACGGACTTGGAAACTTATTAGTATCATGTCAGGTTTATGGTGTGCCTATAGGAAAAAGTAGTTCAGAGAGCACTCTGAGTAGCTTGACTAGATTCCTGTGTATATAGCTGAGTAAGAAGTTATATATAAAGAACAGAAATAAAGTATAAATAATGTGTATTTTTGCACTGTGGTAAACTGAAGCAATTTAGATTGGTAAACAAATAGAACAACCATTGTTCTTGTGTGGATACAGAAAATGAACTGTGATTTTCTAAAGAAACAAAAGTAAGGGAGAAGATGCTTTAAAAGAAAATACCTACGTGTACTCAGAAGATATTTATAAAATTTTGTTTCATTTTAAACGGTTTTGTCATATGATGTTTCTTTTTTGCTTCCTCTTTTTGTTTTTAATATTTAATAACTTCATTGTTTGTTTTATTGGCCTATGTGTTATTTTAGGAAGACAGTGAGACATTCTGATGGTGATACTTGGGATTTTGCTTCATGAAAAAGGTCAGCTCCAAGATGCTCATTTGTTACAGGAACCAAAATGCCAGTGATAAAATTTTGCAAGATGTGATGTATTTATGTACCAAAGGTCGTCCCTCCAGAGAGTACAAATTGGTCCAGCTCTACTGAAGTAGATAAATTTATATCAATGTTTATCATTTGCCTTATAGGAACTTGGTTGTCATGTCAGGTGGTAGAAAATGAAGTGGAAAGACAGTAGCTTTACTGGTAACAGAATACTAGAAGGGACTTATATGCAAGAGGACATCATAACCTTACCACAGTCCATAGATATTTGCCCTTGACTCCAGCAAGGTGCAATAGATCCCCCCACAGTCTGAGTTCTTACATTTCTCTCACATTTTATAAGAATCATGTTTTTCCTCACATGAATCACCTACATTTTAGATTTGGATTCAGTAGTGGAAAAGAGTTACTGCTCCTATTACAAGAATGTATTGTTTAAGTTTTTTCCTTGTGATTACGCTTCAATAAACTAGTTGATTAAACCTTTGTAGTTCAAAGGAAAAAGTGAAAATTAACTGTCAACATCTGGAAATAAAATGTGATGTAGACCAATACCTGCATTTAATTTGCATGACAAGATGTTCCTTCACTTGGCTCAGAATGAAGAAGGTTAAGCCCCTGATCTTCAAGGAGAAGCCTCATCTGCTCCAAAGCCTTCCAGTGACAATATACCAGCTGTGATTATCCAAGGACAGATGAAATGTTTTCTGCAGTACACTAGAAGAAGTGGACAAACGAGGCACACTTCTGGAATATTGTGAAATGAATGCTGAGGGAAAATAAATCTGTACTGGTTTATTTCCAATGGATCTAACTCAGCTGGAGATATATGAACACAGTTAATGGTTTCATATACGAAAGAACAGAGTCAGGTCAAGAAAGCAAAGACAATATTTCAATCAAGAAACAGTGATTTCAGACAGAAACTGCAAGTAGTCAAGCTGAGAAATTGCATCAGATCCCTTGTAAGATAAGAAATTTCTTCTTAACCCTGCAGAATTGTACTGAATCACTGAGTCTTACACTGTCAGGAAGCCTGCTCTTCAAGCATCTTCTGCATTGAGCAATCTTCCTCAAGAGAGCTGCTCTAAGATTGTTGATTTTTTCTAAAAATGGATTTTCAAGACAGATGCTTCTCTGCAGCATATTCTCTACTCTTGCAAATGATCAGAACCATTCTCATTAATGCCTTTTGCCAGTGAGAAGAGAAAAAAACAGAGAATAAATAAATAAATGATCATTTTCTCAATATTCATGTGTTCTCCATAAAGCTGAGAATTCCAAAGTTCCATACTCTTGAAAATTTCTATTCATAAGTAATAAAAGCAGGTTTAAAAAGTGTAGAACACCTAGCATACTCCTTTAACTATTTACACAAATCATTTACCACTGCATTCATTAAACACAGACAGTAAAATCAGACCAATTAATTTCACAATGTTCTGCAACCATTACTATTTAAATAGGAACAAAATCAAATCAGGTGAATAGAAATGCTGTATAGTTGAATGGAAATTATCCTTAAAAAGAGAGAAGCAGATTTCCCCATTTCTAGTTAGCCTCAAATCATGATGTGCCAGAAGTACAAACGCATCACATTCTATATTTTTTCCAAAACCAGGTGTTAGGATTAACCCTTTTGTGCTTCCATTATAGTTGGAAATATATAACAAAAATAGCAGACAAGACAGCAGGTGGAATTCTGTACAACTCTAGAATCATTCTTGTGTTTCTTCCCACATCTGCTGCCTAAAATCAACTTGCTCAGCCATGGACTGCCACTAATATGAAACAATGTTTGTGTTAAACCCCTAATAGCATTTATTTTACAAAAAGTAGATGCCAGAGTAGGCGGCTGTGAGGAAAAAAGAATGCTTAAAAAGCATTCTCTGCTTAGGAAATGACCAGGCTTATTAACAAAGCTGCAGCCAGCCTACTCTGGTGGCTGGGATGGTTTGCCAGGATGAGCTGTGACTTGGGCCAGGTCTATCTTGCATGGCAGACAAATGCATGCAGTATTCCAAAGCTGTGCTCCCATGGAGCATTGCAACACTGTGCTGATGGAAATGCTAGCCAAGGCCCTCTGAAAGCACAACGCAGTTTTAGGCCAGGGCTATACCTTATCTTCCACGCCCTACCTTTCTCCAAGGTAAATTAACTTCACAATAGCAGTTTTTTCTTTTGAGCTGACTTCAGGTACATCTATGATTGCACACTTGTATGGCATGAAGACACTCTCTGACAGTTCCAAGTACAGTCTCTCATGAATATAAACACCTCTGAAACAGGGTGAATTGCGTAGGAATCATGAACACTAATACAGATGATCAGGAAGTCAATCAAAAATTGTAAAGGCTCAACTCTTTATCTTGGTGTTTGCTGCAAGCAAGCCTTCTTTCCACTCCCTCCACCTTCAGTACTTACTCAGCAATTTGACAGATATGCATTTACACATCATCCATAATGCACCACGAGCTGAAATTTTTCAAGCACACCCAGAAGAGCAGACTGGTGAGGTGAGGGCAATGCATTAAGGATTTTAGAGCAGAACTGTTATATTACACATTTGTAGCAGCTTGCCGGTAATGCTTATTCTGTTCTCTCTGCACGCTGCATGCATCGTTATTTTGACATACAGTCACTAGTAGGCAAGAAGAAAGGACAGTCAGTTGTCACATGCTATTTTTTGCTGGGACTGAATTGTTGCGGAAATAAAGTTTTATTATACACCAACATATATTCCGGACAGAGCCTTAAACAATCCAATGAAATGTACACTTCTTCAGGATTTACCTTTGCACATTAGATCCCACAACACAATAAGGGTTAAAAGTTTGGGGCAATTAATCTAGTCACTGGCTGCAGTGCCATTTGAGAGAAATCCTTTGCTTCTATTGCCATAAGGCTGGACAGCCTTCTTAGTCAAATCACAGAAGAGCTAGACTGCCCTGGAGCCAGGACAGAGAGCAGCCAAACAAATTTCACAATTGCTGTAGGTAGCTGTTGTAGGTGCATTGTTTATCAAAGAAGGGTTTGTTTCTTCTGCTGTCCTTAGAGAACCGTTATTTAAGAGAGATATTTAAGCACCTCGGGGTGGGGGGGAGGGGAGGTGTTCTGAGATAATACTGTGGATGTAATCAGAGTAGAAAAGTATGATAAGAAAATTAAAAGATTCAGGGCACCAGTTTCCTATGCAGAGAAAGTCAGTGTGCAGTTTGACACTGGTAGTTTATGCCATCTTCTAATGCCATCATCCTTGTCCTTGCAATAGGGTACTCTGTCAGATTCTGATATCAGCTCTATAACTCAAGAAAACAAATTACTTTAACAATGTCCTTTCTTCAGAGAATTGAGAATATTTTCCAACTTAGGAAGACTTCCTCAAATTCTTAATAAAAAGTCACATGAATAAACTGCAGTACACAGCACATTGAGCAAAATACAAACAGTATTTATCCACATTTTTTAACCAACTCTTGTGAATTTGTCTGATATTATTTTCATCCTTATCCATGGTTTTACTTAATCCTGAAAACGTAGCTATAGGAAATATTGCAATTATGATGTCTACCACCCAATAAAACTGGAAATATTTCTAAGTTTGGTACCAAATTTCTAAATTATTTTTTCAGAGCTGAAAAAGAGCACCTTCTTCAAAAAAATCTCTGAAAAGCACATGAAAGTTAGGAAACTCCCCATTTACCATAGGTCATCTTTACCTTCTAACTGTACCTGAACACGATTTGTCTGTCATTGGAAACCAAATGTTAATACTCAGGTTGCCAATATTAATTACTGCCAGTATAGGTCTGCTATCAAAGGATTATCAAAGACTGTTAATGAGAGCTACTGACTCAAATTATTTGATTCACTGGTCACTAGATACAACTTAAAGTATTAGACTGAAAGAAGGCTTTGTCACAGAAACCCTCATAGACTCTTTCCCAAATTCATACCTTATTTAGTTTTGCATAGAGACAGGTAATTTACTTTACTTCATTTTTTACTGCATTTGCTGAACTGCAGAATTTGAGAGGAATTGGATGCTTTTCTGAATCATAGATCAATTTCTTGGTCCCAGGGGAAAAAAAAGACACACACACACACACACACACACACACAAAAGGTAGAAGAGGGGAAGAGTAAATAATTCAAAATAAACATAAATGCTTCAATCATTTGTGTATGAATCATATGTTTTGCTGCTACCAAGGTGAAATATTTTCTTGGGGGAAAAAAAAGGCAAAGACCATCTGAAATAATAGTGAAGACACTGATTCATTTGCGGAGATAAAGACTTCAGAGCCTGCTCTATAGGAAAGATTGAGAGACACCTGAATGCTAGTCCAGCAGAAAATACATGCTTCTAGCTAAAACTATTTGAGTGCACAATGTGATTTCCAGTGGAAGATGAAACTACAAAACATGCATTCTAATTGTCACTAATTTTTGCCAATGACCTGTGCTACTTTTCAAGCTGCTTAAACAGAACCTGTTTCTATATTCCACTTTTCACTTCAGATAAGAGAAACATGATAAAGTTATAAAAGCCCTTACTATTTTTAGGAATTACTGAGCATTTTACTTTATCTTCTCTGAAGTGGTAAAATCTATGAGATGAAAAACATGTGAATGGCAAACAAAATATTGGGCATTCATATAAAACAACTGTAAACTTGCACTTGAAAAATTCAATTCTAAATTACTGGAATTTATAATTATTTGTAACTTGATTAGATGCACAACAAAATAATAATTCTTAAGTTAAAAAAAAAAGTCATTAATGTTTTGAAGAAAAGCCTTCTAGACATAAAAAGAGTAGAGATTTTCTCATTATCTCAGTTACAAGGATTCCTGCACAGATTATTTCTCACTACAGTTAGAGTTCTTGTGAGTCTGAAAGGAAATCTAAGACTGCATAATTTTTTTTAATGGAGAAATACCTTTTTTTGTTTTGATTGGCAGACTATGATGTAGAGATTTCAGGCATTGGTTTTGTCTTTTGAAGTTTCATACTGTTGATCTCTGCATTTAGCTTTGTGTTGACTGAAAGAGTCATAAAGTTTTTTAAGGGATTCCACAGATGTATTAATATTTGAATTATATTATTTTTACCTGTTATGTCAACAACTATAAAATAAAGACTTGTTCTCAGGGCACCAGAGATAAATAAAATTTTGTACTGATGACTTTCTAGAAAGGAAGTAATACCCAAATGATACTAAAATTTAGAGTCAAAAAACCATAAATGAAGTAACATATACAGTCATTTTATGAAGCTAGAATAAGCTACAATATTTTTATTTGGAAGAAAATGACAGTAAAGTTGAGACTCCAGTCAGCAAACTCAGATAGATGCTAATGACTTGGATTTAGACTGCATAAAAAAGACTCCAACAGACAAAAAAAGTCCATCATCTAATCTGGACTATAAGACATACAGTAGAATCTATTGATCATTATATTTTTCACATATCACATTAAAGATTTGCCGCTTTCCTCCCATAAGCTTTGTTTTCATAGCCACCATATTGATTGTAACTTACTGCACTTATCCTCAGAAACTTTTGAATATCTTGTCTGAATTTTTTAAGAAAATCTGAAGTCCAAAAGGTATGAAATTTCTATAAATTCATACCCTAAGTGTCAGAACTCAGAACATCCCTCTGTGAGTCCAGAGTTCTAGGGAGCCTTGCCAGGGGGCTCAGAAACCCTGGCACACTGGTCAGAAGACCTGCGGATTTGATTATGACCCTTGGGAAAAATTACCAGCTTTGCCTCAGAACCTGAAGGTCACAAAAGTTAAGTAGTGTTATCTCAGGGTGAAAATGTAGATTTTAGGACTTTGGGAATAGGGGTTTTTGGGGTCAAGATGGAGGAAATTGGGCGTGTTTAGTCCTCCTTCTTCTTCTTCTTCATCTCCATCTTCTGCTGCGATGTTGGCACGTTAAGATTGGTTCAGAGTAGAACTTCACTGTCTAACATAGATGATAATCATTGGAAAATTATTGCAAACATAGTATACCTAGTTTGTAGTATAAAAAGACAGCATTGCCCTGAACGGGCAGAGAGTGCTGCTGGCTGCCCTGCTAAGCAGACCTCGGCTGGGCAGAGGGAAAAATGTTATAGATAATGAAGAATAAACAACCTTGAGACCAAACACTGAAGAGCTTTGATTCATTCCATGGGCGCACGGGCTGAAAATAAGATCTCCTACGAATCTCAGGGCAGCAAAAACCCACCAGACCCCAAGACCTAAGAAGGCCCTAATGTATACATTGAAGCAGAGAAAAGCATGATTTTAATACCAGTACATTATGTTTAACATGTCTTTTGGCTAATTAACTTGGTTACCACAGGCAATTCACTTTCTTAGTCAGCCAGCAACAAAGAGGGAAGAAGAAATTTAAGGGACTATAAGAGATGGTTTAGAGCAACCTGCACAAAAAAAGTAGTGTTATTTTGGCATCAGGGAGGAAATAAAGGAGTATTCCAGTGCTGGAAGCAGGAAGAAGAAGGAAACTGGTGTAGCTAATGCACAAAGAATTGAGATCAGTAAGAGATCAATCTTCATGAGCTATAGGTGGAAAAATTTATTCTTATTTTTAATGATAAGGTAGGAAGTGGTAATATTGTCCTCATATGAATATCAGTTTGCTTCCTTTTCACCAATACTTAATTGGTTTGTTGAGGAAGAAATATTTTTCACAGCCTCCCCAGGGATATGTATTAGGAAATACCTATAAATCTTTTTTTTAATTGTATACTCATAACTAGAAATACACATTTTATTAATAGGTCAGTAGTAAATACATTTATTTAGGAAAGGCCCATTGGTACACTTGGAAATTTTTTATCCTGGCTATTCAAATGATGAATCATTTTATCTCACATATACTGTAAAGATGGAAACACGTGTTTTGTGTTATGCACAATTTAATCATCTAATTTAATCATCTGAAATGATATTGTAAAATGTATTCCTCATAATAAAAGTTATTGCTGTAAAATTATTTGGTACTAGGCATAAGTTTTTTGATGTATTTTTTTGTTTGGTTGGTTTTTGGACATTGAGGGTGTGGGAGGGGGGAGGATTTGTTTGTTTTTGCCAAGATGCTTTTGAAGAAATGGGCATAAAGCAGCAGTGAGTTTCTGTGTGTCGTTTGGTCTCATATTTTTTTCTGAACCATTTACACTATATCTTTCAGTTTTTTCCACAAGACAAACCATTTCTGAAAGACACTGGTGTCAGAATCAGTTGTGCTTAATGCATTCTGAATAAGGACAGGTTTGTGCTTAATTCACCTGTTTCTTACTTGCACCTCTTAAATGAGTTTTCTGTGTTAGGAAATCAATATGTTATACAGTTTGTTGTGCATCAGTTATAATGTGCTTTAATCACCCTTGTGCAACTAGCACTTGCTACCACAGTCTGTTGGGAGGTTTGTCTCCCATCCTTTGGGCATAAGGAGTTTTGTTAAATTAGCTCCAGTAGAAAGTGCTAGAAATGCACTGCAGAGTTACCAAAAGCAGTAAGAATGACAATTTACACCTGGTGTTACTATAGAAATGCATCCTAGAAGGGGAAAACATTTTGTTCTCTGAAGTGTGTTGTGATATATAAGAAGTTAATTCAGTGAACTGCAGAAGCAGTCTGATTTTTCAACCTCTGATGAAACACAAAAGTTATGAGAGAAGTACGTGATAATTTATTCATCATGTGGCACAATTCTTGATTCAGCTTAAGGCTGAAAACACTGATTAAAATACCATTACAGCCACAATGAAGCCCTTACAGTATTTTATATGAATTAAAAATACAGATTTATCCCTGAAAGTGCGAGCAGAACAAAAAGTGCTTGTTTGCTAGATAAATACCCTAACAAGTTAGGCAACAGACAGAAAGAACTGAAATTCCAATGTGTACATTGGACACAACAAATTGGATGTGTTTCCTCCATCCTGAGAGTTTCCAGCTGACTGCATCTTAGCTTGTGCTCTAATTTGGATCACAATCCTCTAGGGCCCAACTTTGCACATTGTATTGGCTGGTGCTTGCCTGATTCCTGGCTCCAGAGCTGATGTCAGCAGAATGACAGAGCATATCCCCCACTGACTAGATTCAGAATTCAGTTTCTGGACTTTGGTATTTGCACAGCTATGTGTTAGAAGCATAGTGTTTGGTTCTGGGCTTCCTCATCCTTTTTTTAACTTTGCTTCTTCCAGAAGACACTTAACAAGTATCCACAGGTAAGCATGATATTAAACAACAAGTATTATCTTCAAATCTCACTGTCCCTTAGTGAAAATATTTCTACACACACCCCCTCACTACTCCAGAAAAATATTTAACCTTTATTCTGAAACTTTTGCTAGACTCCCTAACTTCACTGAACAGATGGAAACACTTATAAATAAATTGTTTTTCCTAGTTCAGCAGCATTCTGGATGGGAGCTCTTTCACTGCTGTCCCCATGCAACACTCAGCCTAATTAAGTACCAATAATTTAGTTTCTGCAGTGTAATAGAGGAGGGGGAGGAGAAGGGAAGGGAGTAAAGGAAGGGGAGGGGAGGGGAGGGAAGGCAAGGCAAGGCAAGGCAAGGAAAGGAAAGAGAGTAATGTGTTATTTTTCGTTTGCTTCTTACTCCATCTTGCTACCATTTTGGGGTTTTAATAGAAATTTCACATTATTCTTGAATTTCTTCTCTAAGCTTAACCCACCATTCCTTTCCTCACTCTCTTACAACAAGCTTTTCCCCCTGACTGTACAGGACTTGCCCACAAAAAGGAAGGTCTGAGGTTGTTGGGCTGAGGTTGCTAATCAGGATAACATTCTACACCTCCTGGAATGAAGAATCAGCACAAAACAGGAGGAGGAGGAACAGTTTCGTCATGCTCAACACAGTTGTCATCCTCCACTCCTAAAATCAGAAGTACCTCTTACCATTAGAACCAGTACGTAAGGAGGAATCTAGGTGCCAGGTCTCATTTTCCGAAAAAATGGTGGCACTCTTGCTGGACCCTTCAAAAATTTACAAGCACATAGATTATGGCAACATCCAGGAATCTCAAACACAGGCACACTGTGCTAAGTAGGAGATATATCCTGAACAAAAACCTCAAAGAAAAATCATGTCAATTTTGTTAGTTTGGGATTTTAATGAGAGTGCTTCTGCCTCTCTCCTGCTTTTTTTTTCCCTCTCAGAAAATCTCTCTCATTTTCCCTTCCTGTGACAGATGTAAGCTACCTGACACCACAAAGCTGCAACCTATAGAATATGCAGATGCTCATAACTGCTTCATTGCATTAACATCAGTCAATGGCAATATATATCCCCTTTATTGGAAGTACTGTTATATTCTAGAAAATCAGCAGAAAATTTCAGAAATATTAACATCAAGGAGATGCCTTTAAAAGAGATCACTTTGGAAAAAATGGCAGACGTGGTTTTGTTTGAAAAATGTTTTTTTATTCGCCTCTTTGAGTTGTGAAACACTCCTGCTTTTACATGATCCTGAGAACTGACAAAACAGATGAATGTTTCAAATATGGAGGGTAAAAAGCAAGATCTGGCAGTGCAGCAGAAATAGTTATAGAAACAGGAAAAGCTGCTATGAGAAAGGGTCAAATCTGAAGAATGTTGTGGTGTCTAATATTCTGCAGGATTAAGGAGAATTTGAGTCTTCACAGAAGCCAGTCAAAAGATTGCTGTCACATCCTGAAATGGAAGCAATCATTCATTCACAAGTTTTCCTTCTAGACCTCCTCTCATGAAATTCAGATAATTATTTCCCTGGAGCAATGCTGAGCTGCCGCCTAGAGATGCCTCCTCCAAAAGCAGAGTTAAACCTATTAGATTAGGTTTTCTTTTTTATGTATTTATTTTCTTTTCTCTTCCTGCTGCTACTGTTGATCTCACACAGTAACAGCTAGGAGACTGGCATAAAGTGCAGAGCTTTTGCTTCCCTGCAGAAAGGGAAAATTTGATGCTGCTTCCACAGGGGCTTATTCAAGCAAACACTGATTTCCTAGAGGGCAGAGGGATGCAGCAAGGAACAAGAGATGAGAGCTGATCAATCACTGCTGCAATTTTTGTGTATGAAAAGAACCAGAAAGCAGCCTTTCCAAGTCATTGGATCCTACTGGCATTCCAGTAGCTTAAAGTCAAACAAACTCAAAGAGTCGAGACCCAAGAAAACTCACTCTTCATACCTCCTGGGGTTTTGCATCTGCTAGACAGCACTGGGTCAAAAGATAACAGGGATGGCTCTGGGCTAGCTGAACTAGCTAGATCTGATGAGGAAGGTCCCACAATACTCCTTGAAGAATCAGTGCAAGTACCACAGCTAACTGCTCCAGCTACATCTCTAAAAGAACCCAGACATGGGTATTTATGTATTTATTAAAGGACAGAAATGGTATCTTGGAAAGACCAGGAAAGGCAGAGAAAAAATAGATTTCCTTTTCACTAGATAATACATAGGTCACATCAGAGATGACAGTGACCTTAGTGGCAGTGTTTAAAGCAAATAAAAATTTCAATTACATTTGGTTTCCAGGAGGAGAAAAAGAGAAAGAAAGAAAGAAAGAAAAATAAAGGAAGGAAAGAAAAATAAAGGAAGGAAAGAAAAGAAAGAAAAAAAAGAAAAAAAAGAAAAAAAAAGAAAGAAAGAAAGAAAGAAAGAAAGAAAGAAAGAAAGAAAGAAAGAAAGAAAGAAAGAAAGAAAGAAAGAAAGAAAGAAAGAAAGTTTCATTTATGAAATTACTAGGAAATCAGACAGACCTTAAGCTATTGCAAACTTTAACAATTTCTAATTCTTCTCCCTATCCTTTTTTTTTTTTTTCCAATAAATTGAGATTTGGATCGGAAAATTTGTCTTTCCTCATCTGTGATAGTATGGGACGTGGGGTGTGTTGACCCGGGGTAGGTGTTAAGGGCCTACCAAACTTGCTCTATCACTCCTCTCCTCCTCAGCTGTGCAGAAGAGAGAAAATACAAGGAAAAGAGGTCAAGTTAAGGAGAAGAAGAGATCCCTTACCAATTACCCTTACCCTCACTGTCACATGCAAAGCAGACTTAACTCAGGGAAATTATTTTAGTTTATTACCAGTCACATCAGAATGGAATAACAGGAAATAAACCCAAATCTTAAAATATCCTTCTCCCTTCTTCCAGAACAAAACTTCACCTTCAGATTCTCTCTCTCGTCCCTTCACAGTGCTGCAGGGGTATGGGGAATGGTGGCTATAGTTAGTTCATTACATGTTGTTGCTGATGCTCTTTCCTCCTCAGTGCTGGGTCCACTCACATTCTTCTCCTGCTTAAGTGCATGGTCCATGGCAAACAGTCCTTCACAAGCTTTACCCATGATGGTCCTCATCTGGGGCTCCAGTTCTTCACTATATGATCCAGCATGAGTGTCTTCTGCATGGTTCATCCCTCAGGAACAGCCTGCTTCAGCATGGGTTCCCCAAGGTGTCACAAATCCTGCCAGTAAAACTGCCCTAGCATGGGCTCTTCTCTCCACAGGGCTGCAGGTTCTGCCAGGAGCCTGCTCCACTGTGGGGTCTCCACATGGCCACAGCCTCCTCCATGTAATCACTTTCTCCAGAAAAGGGTCCTCCAATGGGCTGTGGGTGGATATCTGCTCCAACTTCATGGTTTAAGGGGTAACATCCTGCCTCACCATGCTCTTCTCCAGGGCTGCAAGGGAATCTCTGGTCCAGTACCTGGAGCATGTCCTCTCTCTCCTTCTTGACTTGCCTTGGTATCTATGGGTATGTTTTTCTCACATATTATCACTTTCCATCTGGCTGTTTTGCACAGCAGTTTTTCCCCATCTTCAATAGGTTATCCCAGAGATGTCACTCTCACAGATGGGCTCTACCTTGACCAGTGGAATGTCTGTCTTGGAGCTGGCTAGCACTGGCTCCATCTCACAAGAAAGAAGTTTCAAGAAGCTTGGCACAGAAGCCACCCCTGTAGCCTCTTGCCTCACAAATAAAATATTCCCACTTAAACTCACTGGGTATCTCCAGAATATGACCATCCTCCTTGTTAATAAGGTTTGATTCTGAACTGCTCCCCCCAACTTGAACAGCTTTGCCATTCTGCAAGGCTCTGCTCTTGAAGGGACAAAACTAGATATTAACAAGCATTTTTCCCCCAGCCACTTTCTCAGGCCTTCAATATAACCTTATCTGAAGAACTCCTTACATGTAGAACTATGTCTTCACAATTACAAAGCATCTTGTGTGGCTTTCTCCATATAACAGGGCAGAATACTTCCTTTTGCAGAAAGGACAAGGAGATTGACTTTTGTCAGCATTGTACTCAGTGCTAGGAAATAGAAAAAGCAGATAGCAGGGAACAATTGAAACATAAATGTGCACCAAGGATGTTTTCTCTAGGTTGCTCAGAATTTTTCTATAGAAGAAAACCAAAATATTTCTTTTACTGTACTCCAGCCAATATGAACCTGAAAAATATTGACGTATTCAGATAAATCGATCTAAACCCAGGCAAGCAAAATGCCTCCCTCCAAGACATGACTTATGCTCTCTTTATTCCTGCTCCTTCTTTTGTATTTGGCTAACTGAGAAATCAATTTCAACCAAAAACACTTAACCTCCTGGCAAAGGTCTACACAAGACTTATTAAGACAAAGGAAATGTGAGGATATTTCTCTGTTTATGAGATAACATATTGCAATCAGACAATATAATTGTGATACACACAAGTCTTCAGAACGCAGGAATGTTTGGTCCTTGTTACTGAAAGATGTCTAGAAGTATTTCTCATCTTCATATATATTCTTCATATAAATACAACACTGTCAAGAACACATTGTCATGGAGAAGGACCTGCTGTCACTACTGCTTGTCACTGCATCTCTCTTCCACATTTTAATGAATGACCTTGACTAGGTCTGTGCAATACTTTGCCACAGCAAGCCTAAATAAAAATGAACAAACACACCCTGGAGAGCTGCACAGAGGGAAAGAAGAGACAGAAAGGGTAGGTATCCAAGTAGGTATTTCTAGTTATCTGAATTATTCTTATCAACATCTTTGGAGATTAACATTGTCTGGGTTTTTTTGACTTGCAAACTATCCAAGCTGTCTCCAAAGTTCCCAACCAAAAAAAAGTATTTAGGTCAGGTTTGTCAAAAGTACCACAAAAGCCAGTGATACAGTGATAACTGGTGATACACTGGAAGCAATGACTCAAAGTTGAATGACTAATAGACCTGAATATATATACATATATATATATAAAATCAGATATTAGAGGTAGAATGAATGACACCAAGGAACAATTTTATTGCCCAGGAACAAAATGAAACAAAACCACCTCAAGATTTAGGTCCAGTAAACTACATCCTTAAAGGTGCCCACTTTTTCTAGCTTTGATGCTGAATACTGCTTCACTTTTGTAAACTATAATGTTTGTCATTAAAAAATCTATAGTATAAAACCAGGAGGGATGCTGAATGTTTCACAGGCCACAGACATTTAGAAGTGTTCAATCCAAAAATGTTACAGTCAGTAAGTGTTGTCCCAGCAGAACCCAGTTGTTTTGGTGAAATCAAAACTTTGTCCACAGCTTGTTAAAGACCATATAAACTGACTAAGAAAAAAAGGTATGTTCATTGGCACTAGCCCTGTGGGAAATGCAAAAAATGGCAGATTTATTATTGACTCACAGTGGAGTTGTCAAGGCTCAGTCCATGCTCAGAGAAAACAGCAAGGATCTAACACCAAGATATGCTTTTGATCCTTCCTAATACTGGTACCTCCCCTCCTATCTGTCCTTGGACAGGAATCTTGCAATGGAGAATATAATTCTATGACAACACATTGAACAACTATTTGAATTATCAAGGTTCTTTGGTTTACTTGTTATTCTTGAAGTAAGTAAAATAGTCAAAATCAACACTTAAGTGTGGTTTTAGAATACTTGCACACCAGGTAGAATGAAAAAAAATGGCTATACATTATTTCATTACTACTTTCCTTTGCAGAAAGGAAGAGCTGAATTTGCAAACCACATTCCCCACAAAAAACATAATAGCAAAGGAATTCAAAGTACCACAGTTATACAACATGAGGCTGGAAGGATACTATCCTTAAAGATATGAGGAATTTGGAATGTTGAGAAATATTAAGGAAAAAATTGCAGAAAGGCTATTTAAGTTTAAATCACTACCTAAGCAAGTTCTCAATAGTCAACAAATCGGGATTGTTTTTCTACAAGCACATATTTTTAAATTTCAAATCAGAGTCAAAGTCACAAAACCCATTTCTGTCTGGTGTATAAACATGAGATGCAGTGTCCATGTAACAGAAAATTAATAACAGTATAAGGAGCCCTTTTGTATATTCCTTTCCATATTTAATCAAGTAGACATTGTCGCTGAAGTAGTCAAAATAACCTTTTCCAATCCTCCCTATTATTTAATCATCTCTTAAACATTAAGAAAATGAAAAGCATTAGCTCATGCATCTTTTTATATTTAGAAATATAAAATGTGAGTTAAAGAATCTCGCTTCATTTTAAAATTCCCACTGGCATCTGGAAAACTGACTGGAAAAATGTTCCCCATCTTTTCCCAAATCACAATAAACTTTTTTACCTAAAGGATCAAGTTAATATTCACAGAGCTGTGGAATAGCTGGAATTAACATCTAAACAAATTACAGTAAAACAATAAACTGCATTGTGCCTAACCTTATATTACAATATTTCTGACTTTATTCAAACTTTTTTTTTTTGTCATCTAAATACAAAAATAAGTTATTTTCTAACCACAGAATTGTCATAGAATCGTAAAACAGTTTTGATTTGGGTTGAAAAACTGAAAAACACCTAGTTCCAACCCATCTGCCAAGGTCAGGAAAACTTTCAATCACACCAGGCTGCTGAGAGCCCTATCCAACATGGCCTTGAACACCTCCATGGATGGAACATCCACAGACTCTCAGGGCCCTGTGCCAGTGTCTCAGTGCCCCCACAGCAAAGAATTTTTTCTAATATCTAATCAAAACCTACTTTCCATTTGAATACATTCCTCCTTGTCCTGTCACTACATCCTCATCTAAATCATTTTGCCCCATTTTCCTGTAAGTTCCCTTCAGGTACTGGAAGGCCACAATTGGCCACCATTCACCTTAAAGCCTTCTATTTTCCAGGCTGACCAATTCCAGTTGTCTCAGCTTTTCCCCACTGGAGAGGTGCTCCATGCCTTTGATCATCTTGGTGTCCCTCCTCTGGACTCTCTCCAGCAGTTCTGTGTCCTTCCTGTGCTGGGACTGCAGAACTGGATGCAGGGTTCCAGCTGGGGCCTCACCAGAGCAGAGCAGAGCAGAGCAGAGCAGAGCTGAGGGACAGAATCCCTTTACAGTGGGACTTCTCCTTCCTCACATCAGGAGACGACAGGAGGAGTCTGCTGGAGCGTTTCTGACTCGGTGCTCTTCACACTTCAGCCAGATCTCATTGCCCAGCTGGAGTGACTGTGGTGTGGCAGCACACAGTCATTACCAAAGCTGCCTCAGCTCTTTAAATACAAATAATCAAGAGGCAAGTGAGACAAGGGATGTGAAAGCAAACCAAAAGGCAAGAGAGAGAGAGACTGCATGAGTCAAAGACCACGAGTCCATGTCATCCATGCTCTGCTTCCACATTCAAGTTTAAAAACCCAGGTTTCCAGTCCCTGTTTCCAGCCACAGTGCTTGGCCTTAAGGAGACAATCTGGACACAGATGGATGTGAAACACAATAGTATTTTGGGTTATCCACAGCAGTATTGTCAAAGATTCTCATAGGCCCATTTCTCAGGCCTGTCTACATCCCTCTGGATGGCATCCCCTCCCTCAGGTGTGTCAAGTGGACAGAACTTTACATGTCTGCTAAAGCTATGCTTCCATTCCCTCACTCAGGAATCAGATTTCCAGTCTACAAAACAAGCTCTAGCACCTGTAAAAGTAACTGCATATACAAAAATTATTTGTTACATCTATATTGCTATTCTCCACTAATAATATGACACAGAATTTAAGCCAGCTCATTTTTCTTCTAGATAGTTGATCTCAAACTTGCTGCTTCAGTTCTTTCTGCAATTCAAGTACAGGAAGTACTGGAAACTCAAGTCAAATTGCTCATTAACATGATACACAAGACACAATGAATTAGGTACTACAGTCTGTAAGGTAGCTGAAAATAGGGATGTTGTTTGTAAGTTGTCAGGTACTAAAAGGGATAAAAAACCTGTTCATCTCTGATGCAATATTTCCATCCTCTCTCCCTGATTTAATTAAGTACTGTTTCAGTGTTCTCCTTAACTCCTTGAGTCCTGATAACACACTCTCTCAATACTCAGCACTCAGCCACAGAAGCTTGTAAAAAGTCCTGCTCCAAGAGCTCTTCACGTTCACTTAGCATGAGCATTTTCAACTGCGTGTAAGGAAACTGAAGAATTAGATGTTATCCTCAAAACTGAGGCAAGGCTTACAGCCCTCATTTCCTATGGGGCTATGAAAGTAGGCCTTAAAAATGAAGTATCATGTTGCTCAGCCACATTTCATCCTGCTAGCACTTTCTCTGTCCTTAGAGAATCCAAATCTTGTTGAACCAATTCCTGTGTTCTCAGCTATTCTTCACAGTTTAGGCTATTCAACTGAAGCACGTTGCTGCCAACCTTTATTCTAACAGATCTGCAGCTTTTACAGTTTAACATATTTTCCCAGCTGGAAGAAAAGAGATCCCAGTTTTTCAGCTCTGCCCTCATAATTGTTTTCCAAGAAACTCAGTCAGCAGTTCTGCATTTTACAACTGCTCTCTAACTGTTGAAACATTTTTTATAATACTGTACATTTTCATAATAATGTAATATTTTCTGATATTTTTATTCCTCTGAATACTTTAATAATCTTTAATATTCTTTACCTTGCTTTTTGCACATTTTCATTATCATAATATATCATCTGGAACATCCATTGCCTTTTTCTTTAATCACATCATGAACTACCTCCTTTGGTCAACATAATCTCATCTGTTTTGATCTGATTTTATAAGTGATTTTAATATTATTAAAGAACTTGAAAAACAATACTGTGCTCAGTGGATATGATTAAAGGATAAGTCATCCAACATATTAGCAGATCTGTTTCAATGTAATGGTTGTTGTATTCTATGAGATTAATTTAGAGATCCCAATTCATAACTGAAATTTGGGGATATAACATTCATTTAATTCAGGAGCAAGATTTGAGGCAAAACTGGTATCTAAAAATGCTCTTACCTGTGATATACTTCAATCTTTTCATCTTTGAGGAAGACTCACAGTAAAAAACCTCTTGAGGAGTTTCCTCAAAGGCTGTTTGAGGTTCCCATCAATGCAAGTCAGGAAGAACCTGTTCTGCATTCAGGGAGATAGAACGCTGCCAATTTTACATGAAAATATGAAAAATCTCCCTCTATGAAAGTCCTTTAAAAACACATTTAAAAAGTAAAATGTGGCATCAACCACTTATCCAAGGTAAAGTCAGAGAGCATTTCAATTGTGAACTTGCTGAACTGAAGCTTCTTATGTCACATGGAGAGGGATTTCACACACAGTTTCTAGTCATGTCCCCACGAGCCCTGAAACAGCCATAAAATTCAATGTGCTAATTAAGAGCTATGAGATTAAATAATAAAGAAAATGATATATCACTGCAAATGGATATTACTGCAAGCACTGCATATGAGTGGACTGCAATTCATCACACAGAGCATGACTGCTTGCATATTGTCATTCTCTTTCTCATATATATTAAAATTAATATCCCTCATGAATTTTGATGGCTCATCTCCATCTCCAGTTTGGAATATGCAATTTCCACTGTCCACTTCAGAACTGGCTGATGGGCCCCTGCAAACCACAGCCCAGCTGCAGCCCTGCCATGTTTTTCCCCAAGTACCCACCCAAGGATGCTGCCCCAGGCACACTGAGGGGATGGTCCTGTGTGGGAAATGCAGGCACAGGAAGCTCCCAAGACCTTGTGCATACAGGCTCAGAGATAGAAATAGATAAAATGTTTGACTTAAGACCTTGGAGACAGCTTGGAGAATTAGAGTATTAAAGAAAAACAGACATAAAACAAGAATATAAGTTTGTAGTTTAAGTAGAAATATGTTTTAAGCAAACAAATGTATATTATGTATGCAAAGCTGTTATGTTAAGTAAGATAGTAAAAGATTTTAAAGTTTAGCACTAGAACCTATTAGTTCTATTAAAGTTAGTTAGGAGTTTAAGATGTATCAATGTAAGTTTTGAAGTTTTATATGATAGGTTGAAAAATGATGCATTGTGGCAAAGCCACAAAAAGCAAAGCAATTAATGATTGGTGTAAAAAGATGCTAGCAAAATTTATAGAAGTTTTTAGATTGGCTAAAAAACTAACCTAAGGCATTGTAACTAAGAATTAAACAGCTTCTGATATTATGGTGTTGGATGTAACACCTTTAATGTCTCACCCTTCTATGAGACCGATGCCATAAGGCAATAAACCATCTCTTAAAGCGTCTCTCAGTTGCCCCATCTCTCGTAATATAGTCCTGGTGCCCTAGGGCAACCCTGACATCACTGCTGTTCTGGTTGGGTTGTGGTCACAGATCCTTGACCAGCAAGCCAGGAGCTGAGCTGCCATTGCTGTGTCCCTTACATGACCTACCTCTCTAGTCTAAAGCTTCTCCACAAATTGCTTGGGGCCTTCTGCCCTGCAGTCTCTCACCACAGCCTCTACTTGCTGGATAAGAGTTGCTGGAAGCTGTGTCTGAACAAATCCTGTACTTTTCTCCATTCAAACCCCATAGCAAATCTTATCCACTTATCAAACCAAGAAGGCTAGCAAAGATGTTGGGCCACAGGGCTCTGTGTGAGTAGGAGGCAGGTTGCTCCGGTATAAGGCCATGCCCCAGGCTCCTCCTCCCTCTCCAAGAACAAGACAAGACATTCTCACAGGGCAGGGGTCCACCAGGCCTTGCAACCTGCAACCTCAGGATGGTCACTCTCCGTACACTCTGGTGTATCATAGGCTCCATCAGGAGGAGCTTAAAATGTGCCCACATTATCTTTTTAATTGCCTTATAAAAAGCCTGAGCAGTGAGTGAATAGCATGGCACAAGTGATGCCAGGTTTACACATGGAGGCTTGGCTGGGTGTAGACAGTTGGAACAAGATGGAGCAGATGCACAGGAGTATATTTTTTTCTCCTTCATTGACTGACCAAAGGGACAGCTTTTGGTCATCAAAATCTTCAGATATGGTTTCAATTGGGAAACCTGACAACCAGTTAAGCACCTGTCAGGCCTTTCTTGCTACCAGTTCAGTCATCCTAAATGATGGAAACAGTCACTTTTGAATGAAACAGGAGAACCAAAAAAAAAAGCTAAAGAACCAGTTCACAGCAGCACCTACCAATAAACAGACCTCTCAAAAGCTGTTGAGATCTAGGTCAAGGGAATCTGCAGATGAATCTGCAAAGACACTGTCTTTCATGTTTGAAAAGCCTTGACAGACTGATGAATTTCCAGAGGAATCATAACCCCCAGTTTTAGAAAGGGCATCCTCTGAAGCATGCCCTCTAAAATTCTATTAGTGGTCCTCTTTAAGAAAAGGATGCTAGCTTTGAAGAAAGCAAGCAGGGCAAATTAGAAGTGAAAGAGTAAGCTTTGCAATATTTCCCAGTGTTATGGAAGGGCTGCTAGAGTATTGGAGTTTCCCTGCAAATTGACAGCCTAATTTATAAACCGTTGTTTCTATTAGTTAGCTCTTACAGCTGCACGGTTAGGTTTGGAAGGAAGGTGGCATAGTAAAGTACTTCTCTGTTCAAGACACTTCTTTAAGGTCTTTAAGACAACTTCATAAAATGACTCTTATAAGAAGGGTAGCAAGTTTGCACTAACTTCATGAATGGAGTCACTCTGCTGTAGATCAGCCGTGGAAATGAGAAATACCATTCTTCAGAATTGAAAAGACAGAGACTTGAAAGCTGTCCTAGAATACCTTGGAAGCTGCACAATAAAACCTCAAGCTTTCAAGTGCCTTAGGAAACCCTCCAGTGAAACATCATAGAATTTATTAATGTTGTTGATCTACTCACTTTTATGGCCTTCTGCAAAGCTGACCTGTTGGTCAGATCTTAAAATTAACTTCCTGCCGAGTTGCCTGTGGGGATTTTTGAATTGCATGTTCTGCTAGACCACTGACAAAAAGCACATGGCTTTCTTTTTCTGATAGTAGTATCATTTCTCTGAGTTGAGGGAAATGCACTTCAATTAAAAAAAAGCAGGCACTGAATTGATTGCACTGGAAACATATTACATTTGTGTTCCCATAACATGGCTGGCACTTGCCTAAAGCAAATCTTTTACTCCTCAATCAATTGCTTTTCCTGTTTCACCATACCAGGCAAAACTTTTTAACCAGTTGCAGGAATTCTGGCAATTTTGCCATCTGCATTGGGCCAAATATGCTGAGTTCGTTCATAGATAGCTCTCACTTCAAGTGCTGGAGAAGACAAATGACAAGACACAATGAATTTACAAATTGGCTGCATCCTTCCAGGTCAGTCAGAGCATTCCTGTTGAGAGATGCTTTGCTGTCTCCTCTGTTGAACCTCTGTGGTGGAGGAACATCATGACATGTTCCAGTGTTTTAATACTGAACTTTTGCTACACTCATTTCTTCCTAGTTCTACAATATCATCTGTGGACACTGATTTTTTTTGTTGAACTCATTCTTGGGGTTCGAAGTTATTTGGATCAAGCTTTTATGTGCCTATCTGACAATTCTGTAACCTCAATTCAGCAATGATACCTGAGTTTGCAGAACACTAGTAAGTTCATCATTCCTCATTTTCTTCTAAGGAAGGATCAAATTCCTCTTGGAGATATGTCTGAACTTGGGATCAATCTGGAGCTTCTTTTTTACTGTTTGATTTTCTCATCTCTTTCAAGCTGCAATTTTTTTCAGACTCCATCTTTCTTTTGGGCAACAATCAGAGCCCTCTCAAATTCTTCTAAAACAACTCTTGCAGATTTTTCTTTCTGGTGTTTTAATTCCTCACCTTTTATACTTGTATGTTTAATCTGAGCTTGAAGCTGGATATCTCCTGCTTTTTCTTTTCCAGTGTTTCATGGATTTGCCAGTTTTTCTCTGCAAAATGAAATGTCCTTGTCTTACTCAATTAAATTCTTTGCATCATACAGCTGCATAATCAGCAGCTTAGTCATCTCAGCCACATGAATCTCTGTACAGTAAGTATGAGGGCTGGTGGAGGCTCATGACCAGTCAGTGGATAACGATGATGATCCATCTACATCAGAGATGTTACCAGGATCAAAAAGGCCTGCCCCTGGTATCACAGCCACTACCACAATGAAGAAAAAATCCTTTATAGGTGATTCCCTTCTAAAAGGTACAAAGTATTCAGTATGCTGGACAGACACTCTTTTGAGGGAGGTTTTCTTGCCTACCTGGGGCCTGTGTTACAGACATCACTAGGAAACTTCTCAGTCTGATATAGCCCATGGATCACTATCATTGCTGTGTGACATTGTTTCATGTGTTGTTTCATGTGCGTGACATTGAAGTCACAACATTAAGTCCTAGTTGATCTTTAAATGTACCTTCCAATTCAAGCTGTTCTACAATTCTATGATTTTGTAACTTTTCAGTCTATCAGCTGGAGAAGAACCAGCACACATGGACAACACTTCAGAGAGACTGTGAAGATTCCTTTATCAATGCATTCCTGGCTCCCAATCTCAAATGGATTTCAATGTGGAAGACAAACTGACACTTGAGATGTTGATTGCAGAGTCACTGAAACACTTTTAGAAGTCACAGAAGCAGAAGACCTGGCCTACCTGAAAGCAGATGAGGAACTGCCTCAAGCAGAGTTACTGAGGTGCAGTAAAAGGAAAATCATGGTAGGCAATGTCATTGGAAAGGAAGGAGGAGATATAAGTCCCCCAAGAGCAAAATAGGCCTGTCTTATTGCTTCCCAGAAAAAAGATACAAGCATTTTCAGCACTAAAGAGCAAGACCTGAAACAGTCTGACTAGCTTGAAAAGGGCCTATAGCATTTTACATCAGCCCAGTGCCTACATGCTGGAATCTGCAATAGGCCACTATGTCCCATTACAAGACAGAAGTGTTTCTGGGTGTTCAGTCATCTGCTCAAGAGAACAAACCTGACAGCATTTTTCTTTTTGACCTGATGCTGTGAAAGAACTTACTCAGGTAACTGCGCTGGTTTTGTGCAACACTTAAATCAATACCTACAATACTCTAAAGCAAGAAAGGCACTCTCCTGTCTTTTAAAACAGGAACTTTTGGGTATACACCTATACCTCTCAGGATTTCCAAATGTTTAATGCATTTTATTCACAGTACCCATGAATGGTAAGAAGAATGGATTTGTCTTCCATATTCTTCAAATTTATGCATTTGTTCTTTTAATATTTTCTTTTATGGTATGGGATAGAAAAATGAGAGTGCTGAAACCCTTAGACAGTTCTGGACCAACATCTCCTTACACCAAGGCTAACCATCTAACTTTATCTGAAATCCCTATAAGGCAATGGGTCACTAGATCAGTAAGTGCTAAGATCACAGAGAGCTTAGCTTTGTCAGTTACAAGATGATTGATCTGCAGACTTATCAGAAAAAGAAAAAAGGGGAATCCCTTGCATTTTCTTGGGTCTTGGTGCCCCACTGTGATTCCCACTGTGACTTTAGACAAATCACTATATTTTTTCTATATCACTATATTTTTTCTAATTTTGTTTTTGTGAAAATAAATCAATAAAAGGAAAGTGAGATGTGACTTATGAGGATCCCAAAAGTTTCAAATTCTTTAATGGAATATGGTGTGTCAGTTTGAACCATTACTTATTAGTGAAAAGGTTGTGTATTTACAAGGACAAAAAGACACTAAGAAAGAAAATGGCTGTGGATCATCAATCAGATGTTGACTTGAGGTTGTTTTTTCTTTTCATTTGTTTGATTTTATTTACCTAGACAGAATTGGTCAGCTGCAAGGTTTTACGTTTGGGGGTTTTTCTTTTTTCCTGGGTAACTTTATTAGAAAGTATTGAATTTCTGCACTCACGTATATTAAGATAATTTCTACCTTTCTTTGCAACAATGACTACACAACATTACATTCACTCAGAAACCTTGACTAAGGAAAAGTCTAAACCCCATCACAGAAGAATCCAAAGCAGGCAGGTCAGTTTTGATTTGCATGTTCCATGTACAAGAAAGTTGCACTGGTACTTACCTGATATGATGTGACTGATATGCATATAAACAACTTTTTGTAGAAGTGAGATTATTTCTATTAATACTTTGGAAAAATAAGCTCCTGATTTCATTGCATGAGCAAGTTTAAAAACCAAAACAGAATGAGAGGTGCAGCACTGGGTCTTATGCCAATAGCCTTACAGCAGAGAGCAAGTGGGAGCAAAGAAGAAGGTGCAAAAGTGGGAACACTTTGCCCTGTGGAGAACATAGTGAAGGGGTCTCTCTCTCAATGGAGACTTCAGGGCTGTGTCACACCTCATTTTCCCAGGCCATTATCATTGCACTTGGTCACACAGCCTTGGATTAGGGCACCTAGTAGAGTTAGTGCTACTAAGGATCTGTTAATTCCCTGAAGAATAAGCTGCACTGCATGATGTGGGGTGGAAGCCAGCATATGGTTTGGAGACAATTTGAAGTCTTTGCTCATGAGTTTGGAAAAATTAATCCCTCTCAGCCTATGGCTTCTCTGGGTCTTGGGCTGTGGACATGCACTGAGCCACAGCTGCATGGGGGGCTTTCCATTGCCCCAACAAAGAATTCAGAAATCCAGGTACAGAAATATCAATGAAAATCCTTCCAGGCCCCAGTACAGTCTGCAAGGAAGACACAGGTCTTCCTTGACACTGTATGTGCACATCCCTGCAGAGGACAGAGCCAGGCATTTACCACCCCAGAGAATTCAATTTCAAGTAATCCTGCTGTCAGTGATGCCAACAACACTCCAGCTCTCAAAAATGCACATTAAATGGAAATTGCCAGGCTGTGTTTCCAACAATATCAAAGACAAGCAAGATGGTTGTGAACACCTCTGTCATGATCCTTTTCACATGGGCCATGGGGCTGCAGCCCAGCAGCCAGTTTTGCACCGGGGTTATCCCATGGATGTGATTTGGGAAGGAACAGGAAGAGTAAGAATGGACAGCCTTTTCAACTGCAGTTCATTTAGGAAACAGGCACAGCTCAGAACAGCTCCATAACCAGGGCTCGCTAAAGCATCCCTGTGGCAATTTTCTGTACCTCTGTTAACCACAGTCTTGGAGGATAATGAGCCAGGAATAACTCCAGAGTGCAGCTCTGTCACAAACTTCAGTCCCTGCTATTCATGTGCAACCCAGGAGCTAGAGAGAGCTGTGAGACTCGAGTACAGATCTCCCCTGATCTTTTCTCCCTCAACATTTTCTACAGGAAGAGTGGCAGAACACTCTCCAATGCATGTGTACCACAGTTCTGCAAATTTCACAAAGTGCTGCTGCCCTCAGAGCCTCTCTGGGCATAGCTGCTCCAGTAGAGGTCTTATGTCAAGGCAATGTTGCTGGGTGTGCTTGGGTACAAGTAATTCCATTAGAGATATTAGTGAAATTTTACAGTGTGGGATCACAGTTGTGCACAAAGAGTGCTCTGGAGATGGAGAGGCGTGGTTTCTTTCTGTAATGTGAGAGGTAGAGGACGGCAGCATGGTGGCTAAAGATCATCCTGGCATATGACCTCCAGATCAGAGTAGCCCTTCAGCCTAGTCATAAGAGAGGATGTGTCCTGAGCATTGCACACAGCTCTGTTTTTCCCATTGAAAGCTCTGAAGCAGGCACTGCTGAGATTTGTCTCCAGGATCTCTTGCTTATGAGTCAGATGCTTTAGCTGACAGAGCCTCTCCCTCAGGCACAGAGACCTCTCTCACAGAGGATGAGTGAGGCAAGAGAGTTCTGTAGAAGACAGACCAAGCCTTTCACTGCTTCCCCCAGTCTGTGTCCATAGCCCATTCTGCTTTCAACAACCTGCTCCTTAGTGGACTCAAAGACTGGCATGGTGCTCCTGGGCAAAACTTCAGAGCTGGTGATTACAGCACGACTTCAGGCTCAGGCTAACCGTGCAAACTCTGAGGATCAAGTTTCGTGCTGGTTTTCAGGTTTTCATGTTTTCAGTGGAGTTTTATAGGTTCCTTTTTCTTTCCTGGGAAATTCCTTTTCTTCCTCCCTCCCTCCCTCCCTCCCTCCTTCCTAGGGCTGTATCTGACCCTGGGTCTCCTTGCTATATCTGATCTTAAAACCACTCACAGGCTCATCTCAACCTGAGCTCAGTCTTTCCCTGTCTTTAGGAGGACACCAGCTTCCTGGGACTCGGGTTGCCCCAGCTGCCCCTCAGCTGCCCTGGTACCTTGTGGAACAGTGGGGCAGTCCTGGCTGCCAGGTCCTGACCTGCCATTCCATGGTGACTCTTTATAGAAAACTATTTAAATCTGTGCCTGAAAATTTTTATAAATTAGGTTAGGTTACGTTAGGTTACGTTAGGTTAGTTAAGTTAGGTTAGGTTTGATAGGTTATGATGTGTAATTGAACTTTATTACACAGGCAAGCTTTCAGCAACCTGATGTGATGAAGCACCAAGATGTAAGCTTCTGTTTAGCAGATAGTTCTGTCTGACATTCCCCACTTCACACACTGGTCAGTTCTCCAGCATGGAAAGCAACAATCTCAAAGTCCAGTTAGTTGATGTCCAAGCACAACCAAAATGCTATGTCACATGGAAGTCACTAGTGCCATGTTTTTCAAGAAGATAGCATTCTGAGCTGAAGCTGGTGAGTGGTTAACTTGATTTTTTTTCATCAGGTATCTGAAGTGTGACATGAGACTGTAGAAATTCGTAGAAGCTCTTAGATTGTCTCTCTTCTATTTCACTTGAACCATTCAAGGTCCATGCAAACATGGACCTAAATGGAAGTCAGTGCAACAGCACTGCTCATGAGTAAGCTGTAGTCAGGAGAAAGGAGAACTCATCAGGGACATGGTTTGCTTGTTGAGGGGATGACTCATTTACCTCAATCTACTAGCACAGATGTTTTAGCATACCTGTCATCCTTTAGGTGATCCATCTACCTCAAGGCCTTAGCTGCCTGAAACTTCATTTTTGTGATTTGTGGTTTTCTTGAAAATATGCTTGGAAGCAAAACCACATTAAAAAGAAATATATAAAATGTCTGCATCCCCACAGAAGTAATTTCTCAAATATGGTGTTTTCATGGCCATTTATTATGAACAACCATGATAAAATTACATGGATACTGGACACTTGCATACTAATAGCAAAGTGAGGGGACATGGTATCAATATATGTTTATTTTTATTAAAGTTTCATCTCAAGTCAGTAATTATTTAAACAAGGCTCACACTGGCTGGTTTCCATTCACTCAACAAACAAAAGATTTCAAGTGATTTCTTATAGGGTACCTATAAATCGAACCACAAGTAGTGAAATGAAAGGTGCTGTGGCTGAGAAAGCCTTTTACACTAAAAGAAAATTGGAAATGTTATAGTTAATCTCGTTTTCTTTCCTGGCATGAATGAGAGTGATACACAATAATGGAGATAATGAAGCCTTTATCAGACTGAAGGTCAGGTAACCTTATGTAATTGCAGAACTTGCCACAAGCCTCTCAAAACTTAAGGGACTCAGATATTCAATAAAATATTTTTCCAATATTTTTGAGAAATCATATACTTGGATGAATATGGACTTTAAAATTTTATTCATTTTAAGCAGTCTTATCTTGATCAAATTAATTTATATCTCAGTTAAAAAATGGTGGTGAGGAAATTTTGAGCTTCATTCCTTTGCAGAAGAACAGAGGCTTATGTGATTCCAAGGCCAAAGGCAGTGCAGCATGCATAAAGGCATATCAAACCTTTCATATTAAAGCATATCAATACCTGCTTTTGGAAGAAATGTGCGGAAGTGTAAACTTGCACAGATGTACATCTGGTTGTTGCCATCCACTTGAGTTCAAGCACTATATAGAAATGCAACTAAAGTTTGTGAATTACTAATTTTTAAAAATCTATTCAAACATACTTCCATTCAAGCCCATCAAAGATTGCTTCACAGATATCAAAGCTGTTTTTAAAAGTTTTTGAAACTCAGGTGCCTCCATAGCAAAAATGGATTTCTGAGCATTGAATACCTAGAAAAAAATCTGATCTTTTAGAAATTTCAAACCACTTATTTTAGGATGACTAATGAGTTTCTGGATGAAGTAGATCAATTTCTTCCTGTCTACAGTAGTACTTAACTTATTGAAGATCCTGATTCTGAGATATTAGAATTTTCAGTATAGAAGGTCTTTAATAATCAGTTAAGATTAGGATCTCTTGCACCAAGGTAGTCTTTGCCAGAGAAATACAATGAGTTATTTCAACATTCCTGCCAAGAAATTAAATTTATTTGCTTGTTCATAGTGCAACTTATGTAGTTCAAGAAATAGAAACTACAATTCAAGAAATAAAAATACATATATGCTAGTTTAAGCAGTTCCAGATGATGAAGCTTTGTATTTCAAAAATATACATAAATTCCAGTTATCCTAAGAAAAACTAGAATATTTTTAAGCCATGGGGAATACCAGCAAAATATGATGAAATATGTGGTCGTTGACAATAAAAACCTTTGTCTGGTAGACTGAGTACCAGAGTTCAGAGTAGTTCACACTTTCCTTGAGCTTAAGGCGTACAAGAAAATCAGAGATAAGAGATCTTTTTTTCTGTCAAAAAAGAGGTAGAAAGCTAAATATAAATGCCCATATGAAAACAGACGAGTCTTTCCAAGAAGGCAGCATGGGCTATATTAGCATGAACAGACAAATAATTGGAAGCTCTCTAGAAGGTTTGCCAAACATAATAAGTAAATCATGACAGCTTTCTCATTCTCAGTATTTCATTTGAATGAGGTCATGTTTATATGACCTTTCACTTCAGTCCAACATAAAAATATTCTTCATAAAGCATCATGGAACAAAAGCTCCAATTTTCCCCCTCTATTAATTTTCATTACTTTTCCTATTTTTTTTATTATTTATTTCTATTAGGTACTTTCTATGTTAAAATGACAAATATTATTTGCAGATGATATTTAACATATGGTCATATGGGATTTCTTAGTTGCAAATTTTATTTTACAATAACTATCTGCCTATGCATAATTTTTTCTTTCATCTACCTTAATTGACATTATATTGACCAGAACCATTTATATCAGGAAACAAGAAAATAAATTTGAAACTATTCCCCAGTGTAGAGAATAACCTTTTGTGCTCTTGAGGTTTGGGAAGTTCACAATGCAATTAACTATGATAAAATATTTCTCCTGACATTCTCAGCTGTAAATTAAACACTAGTTAGTTTCCTACATGCAAATAAACTATGTTTTCTTCTATCCCTTGTTACAGGATTAATTATAAACTTTTACAAAAAAATCCTATCCTCCACACTTAACATGTTTGACAGTCCTTCCAAAGTCTGACAGAAGGCTAAATACTCTAGCCTTCATTTAAAATACTCTGGTTTCAAGAGCATACACAGAAATTTGAGGTGAATGGCTGGGGAAATGAGCAGGCAGGAGCAGCAGACAGACAATGGCAGAGAGGAAGGGGGAAGGATTTGAAAGGAAATGTGGAAAACATTCTCCCACAGTACCCAGATAGAGGGATGAAGAAAAACCACTGCTAGTGAGTCAATTGTTCAAAATACAAACATACCAAGTGTCATACCTGTCTAGATAAGGTAGTTAAAACAGAAGGTCCTATTCTGCAGAATGTAGAGAAAGAATTGAGGCTAAGAAGAAGGAAACTTGCTCAATCAATTTGCTACAAATACTAATGTTGAGTCTCTATCTTGCTGAACCAAAGTCTTCATACACTTTGTAATGACTAGGATGTGTGTATTGAAGCAGGATTTGGACATCTTAGACTAGATGTAGAAGCACTTACTTGGGTTCTCAAGGCGATTTAACGTGGCATTTTGGATCGGCACAAAATAACTTTATAAAAAGTCCCTTACAGTGACAACTTTTGCAAATCTATACAAAGTATTCTATTTTCTATTTATAAACTGAAAGGAAAACTGTACCTGGCACTTTTCTAAAACCAAAAAAGGTAAAATCTTATATTAAACTTTTACATGTTCACAACCAGGAAGTTTGTTCAAACCCCAATTGGGAATCTCCTCACTTCTTTGCAGTATAGATGCACTGCTGGAATGCCACTCATTTTTAATGAGTTCATTGGCTTTGAAGCAATCTTCTTTGCTGCTGGATTTTCATTTATAACACAGATCTCATCTGATAGAAGAAATATTTAACTGAAGCCAGATAGCCCAGTGAGTCTACCTACAGGCAATGAAAAATGCAGACCCACAGAAACACACACAAACACACCCATACCAATGTAGATATCTATAGATTTCAGTCCTGATCTACAAACCATAGGCAGATTTAATCTTGGTTGAAATTCTCAGTCTTGTGCCTTAGAGTGTAGTGGTCTAAAATCTAAAGGGTACTAAATAATGCAGACGTCACTTGATTTTTTTGCTGTTTTATTTTCTTAAAAAGAGAAAAAAAAACCAACAAACAAAACAAAACAAAAAACAACAACAACAAAAACAACAAAGAAACAAAAAAAAAACCCCCACCAATAAAACCCAATCACCTATCTGGCATGGAGCAGCGGAGCAGCACCAGCGGGAAGGAGCCGGTGGGCGCAGGGAGCGCGTGGGTGCCGCTGCCTTCCAGAGAAGCCTGTTGCCTGGTGGCAACAGGCACATTCTCGCTCCTGGGCGGAGAGGGATTAGCTCTTTTGTGAGATCCTGGCTTTGGCTGGAGGAAGGGACGGCAGCCACGTGTGGTGATCCAAGGCGAAGTTTACTCTTTCTTGAAGGGTCCAGGGACGGAGTGGCTCCCCGGGGCTGAGGGAGCGGGGTTGATAAAGGAGAGCCAGGGCTCAGGGCAGAACAACTAACGAATCATCTGAGGGCACAGGAGCAGTACAAAGGGGGAAGGACCAATAGTTTACAAACATTCTACATGAAACAGGGAGGCATGGCAGGGGAAACCTTTTAACCATTATGAGGAGGGAGTGCATAAGGGCATTTCCTCCATGAGAGAGAGGCAGACCCTTTCTCTGCTGGGCTTTTGGCCTCCACAATCACCAATGAAAACCAAATTGCTAACCAATGTTTCAGTGTCGGAAGAACATTGGGACATTTGAAATAATATTGAAGGAGCCATTCACAATGAACCTAAGTGAAACAAACCGATACCTTTGGAAATTTTGCAGTATTTCCAGACCAAATGCTCCACAAATTCAGAGTTCTAAGGCAGGATATATGTAGGCTACATACAGGAAAGACAGCAATTTGCCAGAAGGAGATAATAGATGAACAACATAGTCTAGGCTACAGATGGATTGAATAAAAAAGCCTAAGTGGAATTTTAAAGCTACCTATTTTAGGACCATCTTAACACCACTATTAAAAACCATTTATACTACTATCTGTGTTTAGAAAACAAAACAAAAAAAAAAAGGTTAAAGAGTATCTGCAATATTACATATCTTTAACTGCAATTAGTGAACTTTGATAATAATTTATTGCATTTATTTCCCTCTCAGAATTCCTCTGTCTCAATCGCTGAACTGGAAATCCTCCACTGTTTTTAATTTTTTAGTTTCTTTGGACTCAGATCACAAAGGAAGAGGAGAAAGGATTTACCAAGGATCTGGAAAAGTTTTTCTGGACAAAATAACGCTAAAGCAGGGTGCCTAACACTTACTAGGATTCTGGAAAAAAAGCTAAAACAACAAATAATCCAAGAAAAACAGTTTCTTGAAGAAGATGAATCTGGGGGAAAAAAGGAACATAATTGCTGGTACCATCCTGTGATTTTTTTATATCCCAACACAAAGGCAAGAACTGATTCGTAAAAAAAGTGATTGCAAACTAAGTACGTGCCTTTGCAGAAGGGGCTGGTGCTATGGGCACTGGAGGATTCATCACAAGGAAGAGCTGTTAGCTTTTGCAGGTCTTCTTAGTGGTAGAGAAGAATATTTATACCCAGACATGTTCATTGAAAGAAGAGTCCTTAGCTTACATTTGTCAACTCTATGCAGCATTCTTCAGAGAGAGATTAAAGTCTGCTGACTTGAGCACCATGAATGATTACTCTGTTCTGAAACACATGAATGCAAACATCAAAACAGAATCAACAGGAGAAGACGATGTACCACCATCTGCAGGGAAATCTGAAAGGCAATCAGAACAACATAACTAAAAAGAGATAAAGTTGGATTGGGAATAGCCATAAACTGAGAAGTCTAAAAAAATGAAGTAGAGTCACACAAAATAGAATAATATAAAATAGAAGCTCAATACGGTGCTTCAACATTAAAGGATAATTTATTTTTGCTACAAGACAGTATGAAATTTCCTGATTACTTATTTTATACATAGATATAAAACTGGAACACTTGTCCCTTTTTTTCCTTTGTTGTTCCCCAGTTTGAATCACAGAACCAGAGATTAATTTATGTGGAATGGGACCTTTGAGTTCAAGTCTGACCAATTGCTATGGTAAGCACAGTCATATCAGATGTTTCAGAGCCTTGCTGAGTTGATTTTTGAGTGTCACTGGGGTTGGAGACTCTACAGCCACTCTAGACACATTTTTATCAGTTTGGCCAGTCTCACAATGAAAGAAAGCTTTTTCCTTATATTTTACTGGAAATTCCCATGTTATGACCTGAGTCCCTTGGGTTTTTGCCCAATCATGCTTCTCATTCAAGTAAAATGACCATGTGCCTTTTTAGATGAAGAGACTACACATCAGAAATGAGTCTCTGAAGGGGCCAGAGGCTGCTGATCCTGTTTTACCGCAGAAAGTAAAAGATTGTGGGGTTTGTTTTTTTTTAATTCCAAACACAGGAAATTAAAAGGAAGGCATGAAATATCTAGAATTTTTCTTCCTTTGAGTCCTATGCGACTGCCTGAAGATATCTTCAGTGGCTGTCTCTATTTCTATACATTTGTGAACTGGTGTACAAGGAAAGCTGCTTATTACTAATCTTGATAATGGCACTGCAAGGATTTCACTAAGGCAGTGGAGCTTCTGACTGAACAATGGTAACATTTTAAAAATACTGATTTGATTAAAATACAGGAAAGTGGCATATAAAAGGGTGTGTGTACTTTTTTTTCCTAACAAGTTCTCTACAGCAGACATGCTGACTGGCAATTTAATCCTGATAAATATGTTTACACAGCAAACCACTACAGCTTAAATAGCTCATTTTACGGACTGTGTTTGGAATCATGTAGGATGCATATAAGTGGTTTTAATAAAATTACAAAACCACAAAATAAACTGTCAACACAAATGCAATTTCAGAGGAGCAGTTTATCTCTTGGATTTGTGTTTTTCCACATGCAAAGCAAAGGAGATAAAGCTTGCTGATATTGATCTCAAGGTCTGATCATAAAAAATTAAAAGTAATCTGTCAGAAAAGAATAAAAGAATGTTTCCCATTTTGCCTAGAGAGCTCTTGAGTGCTTGTGTGAATGCAATTTACAGCATTAATAAAATCCTCTTGCAAATATTATTTTATTTTTATTGTTTGTTTTTCTTTTCTGATTAAATAAAATACTCTGCAGTTCTTGGTTGACTTTTCTGCCTTTAGTTGTCCTGGAATATTCAACTTCAAGTTTGCATATGTGTGTCACCAAGTCCAGGACACCAGTACCACAACTGGTTTGGGGCTATAGGAAAATGGACTCTTCTGTTCTTCATTGTCTTTTGGAACAGGAGGAAGGGGAAATAATTCTCCATGCATGTGGTGACTGGGACCTGGGCAGGTGTCTGAGGAGGCTACCGAGGCAACAAGATTTACTTTTTTGAGTTTTTAACATCTCAGTTTGAGAAATGTCCATTTCAAAGAAAGATTTCTTTGTACATGGTGAAGACAGCTGTCCACAAGGTGATGTTGTTTCCAAGGAAAGCAGGCAGATGTGCCTTGATCTTCAGGAGGTTAATCCCTGTACTTTATGTCATATGATCCATGATAATCAACTCAGAAACCACTGACACTGAATTTGGAAAAAAATTGCAACAAATTACTGATTGTAAAACAGTCTTTTTTCAGGACTGCAGGCAGGTTTTAAATACCATCAAGAAAGGTTCACAAGGAGCCCTCACTTCAAACAGTATGGATAAACACATCACTTACACAATACTTAGTAACAGACCAAGAATGGAGATAAACTCTTTGTGAAAGAAAGTATTCTGATACTACACTCAGAGACATGTAAACACAGTTTAAATGGGGTGGTAAAAAAAAAATAGGAGCTCTTTGGGAAACTCTCATCCCTCAAAAGCCTTCTCTGACCTCAAATACTTACCTTCCTTTTTGGTATCACTCAAAGCTGGTACAGTTTATATCCTCTCCGAGGGTAATTTGAAAAGCAGAGCCTTTAAAATTGCTCTGCTTCTTCTTTACTTTCCATTCTGGACTTACACAGCTTTCTCTCCTGTGCATTTTGTTATTTCCTCTCTCTCCAGTAAATATTTCCAAGGTAGTCTACGAAGTCACTGTTCTGTCATATGTTGTCACATCCATTTAATAAGGATCAGTTGTCTCCCTGCCACAATAGGGTTGCTTCCACAAATTTTACTGTAATGGCAATACTATCCATCCCTCTGAATCTAGAAACTGTTCTTAATCCTTGTTGGTTATGTTTAATTTCAGAAAGATTATTTAAAATTTTGTTTATTCACCAGAGCACTGGAATTTATTGCTAATCCCTAGAAAAGTTGCTTAACTGTACAGGTTCACATTGCTGAAGGGGTGATGGGCAAACCACGTAAAAGTAAGTCTTATCTACAATTGTAGCTGGAAGTTGAAAATTGGTTAATTTGATATAGGTAGAGATTGGAAACCTTTGAGAGAAATAGAAAAGTGTCTGCATTACAGATCTGATGTCTTGATGAGAACATATATCAGACATTGATGTAAATGTATTTCTACTCCTGTTGCATCACACAAACAGATAATTACAATTGCATCACAGACAATGGACCTTACAAATACTGGGGAGAGCCTGTTAATCTGCAGACACTGAAATTTGCTTTAATGAGCATTAAAAATTGCCTGAGTTTCTCTATCCTGACTCAGGGAGTGTTCATCATGTTGGCTGTGCTGAGTTGCTCAAACCAGTGTATTTTTTCAACCAGTTAGAGATGCAAAGCAACCTTACCACTGTGTTCATGTAGACTTTGTGTATCAGTGATCATGTTCTAACTCCTCCAGGCAGGGTAATTTGTTCCTACTAGTTTTGCCTTTCCAGACACTCAAAATTATCTTGTTTTTTAAATTAAATTAAACATAACTTTGCAAAGAATGATGAACTTGCTAAATACTTCCTTTGCCAATATATAGCAGACGTGGTGTAGAAATCCAGCTGATTAAAGCTTTTTGGGGAGGCAGCTTGTTAAAAGTAGGTTACAATGCCATTCTGATCTCCAGCACTAATTAAAATTTGACATATGGTGTGACAAGGTCAAATAATCACCTAATGTAAACCTGTTTGGGTGCTCTTGATGTGCAATCTGATGAGTGAAAGGGGAATATTTTAAACAAGCAAACATGATGGCATAGCCTGGATATTATTTCATTGAGTTTAAGACAAGGCCATTGAGGCCTAAGAACCTTTTGCTTAGTTTGCATGTATGTAATTACTTACATTACAGTTTTTGTTGTTTTTTCACAGTTTAAGTAATAGTTCACATGTTGTTTTTTATTAAACAACTTATTAAAGCAAAAAGGGTAGTATATGAAAAACTAGATATGTATTACATTAGAATAATACATAATAGAATAGATAAGCTTTAGAAACTTATCACTGAAGTCTTGTTACAGAATACGCAAATAAAGCACCACACAGTTCAAGGTGAAGTTCTAAAAACACACAAACTGACATCTCAGTTGGTTGGCAATTCCAGCTAACCTGATCTGCTTCTGACCCTTTGTGACAGCATCACCCATATTCTCCAGCATGGTTATTTGAATGAGATCTAGTCTAATTTGCCAGACATTCACAACTATTTGGCAAAGTCACAGAAAAGCTGGATAAAGTGCTCTAATTCAGCATTCAGATTCACTGACTAGGGGCACTAAGAAGGATCATAATTGCAGAAGCTGTCAGGTCATTGTTGGAATTTTTTTTTTCAAAGGTCCAAATATAGTACAGTGGCCACTATTTAGGAGCAGTGTTGATGATACATGTTTGTATTTTATGTGTACCTGTATTATACAGGCATGGAGTTCTTTTGTTATGGTAAACTACTTATACACTCAGCACCACAAAAACTTGAAATAAAGCACACACAATATAGTTAAAAACTGGTAGAACACCAACTTTCTATTGTCTTTAAAGTCATTACCCTGGACATCTGTATGATGTACATGAACATTGAGACAGTTGGCTTTGGGGGAGGAAGGACTGTTCAATATTTCCATTGAAATTAAAAGAGCTCAGAAATTTAGTTTGAATGGAAGAACTTTGGTGGCTGTTTATGGCACCCTTATGAGACTTGTGGAAGAGGGTGGGAGACATGTGAGGCCCATGGAATTTGTCACATATCCCAAGTATAATTGTGCTTAACTGGCTGAAAACCACTATCATTAAGTCCCTATGTCTATGTGACCATAACTTCCTGCTGTAACTTCTGGATTACTGGCAAACTTTTAACACTGGGAATAAGCCCTAACACATTCCACCAACAAAATAAAATTTGTGTTGCTAACTTTGCTTCCATGCTAGCATTGTAGTTAACCAGCTTGCCTTGAAACTGTGCCAGGTTAGTGTCTTCAAAATACTATAAAGATAGACCTCTAATATCCAACAGGCACCCAGCCAGACTAATTTGGATTTCAGATGGATTATTTCCTGAGAGCCACAGTAAATCAATCCTTGTTTTTCTTTTACAGTATGCTTATCCTGAGTCCATATGACCTGATGCCATATCCATTTCGGTTTCCTGTGTTTTCTCTTCTACTCCATTGCTATTTGGTAAGATCTGTCAGCTTGGAGCGGTTTTACCAGGGTTTTGGTGGTAACTGTGGGCAAATAAGAAAGCAGTTCAGTGTCAAAGTAATTCACTCTTTTCCTTGCTCCTTTTCACAAAACTTAAGTGCTCAAAGGCATCCTTAGGCTGTCTACTGGGGCTTATTTAAGGACTAGCAAGTTCACAGTTTTTACCCTGATTGTTCAGCTCACACTCGCACTCAAGTCTCTGTCTCAGATACACAAACATACACAATAATCTGCTTCTGTTCAGTATTTACTGCTTAACATTTTTCAGTTGTTGTAGTTGTTTTGCCTAGCACGTTGTTTTTGTTTGCATCATAGTGATCTTTGCTTCCATCATGCAGTAACCTCTAGAAATCCCATTCAGAGTAGGGTAGGACAGTTCTTAATGGTGTCTTGTTCTTTGTCCTCAAGAATTTGATACACATGTAAATACACATATTGGAGGGCAGGGAGAAAGGAGTAGCCAAGGCAGAGATTTTAAGGGATGATGTGCTTGAACTCACACAAAAAATGTGTGTTTAACAGGAAATCAAAACCATTTCCCATTGCAACAAGTCTTATACCAACAAGCAGCTTATCTGCTGTGTTCCTACATGCACAGTGAAGCTCACATTATATGTGAATGCATTTTTATTTGCCATCTGAATTCCCAAGGGCCACAAATAGGATCATACCCACTAAAATTACTACCATGATAGACATTCAGACATTTGCCCTTCTGTTGTGTTTCTTATTGTCTGGTGAATAAATTTAAACCATAGTTACAGTCAAAATTCACCAGTAATGTGAGTTAACAAGTTAGGATGTTCCCCAAATTTAGCTATTCTCCATTATCAGCAATAGTTACTCCTGAATGATGATAGTTTGGAAAAGACTTTGCAGAGTGTGACTGAGTAGAGCATACAGGGACGTAGAATAGTTTTAAAGTTAAAATTGATACAAAGAATTTTTCTCCCCTGTATTGCAAGTTTCCTGAGTAACATCAGGCAAGTCAAACACAGTTTTGACATTTAACAAGATAATCCTTGACTTTTCAGTATATACAACTGGAAAAATTACAAATATATGCATACAAACTTCTTGTCTAAAAGCATCAACATGCATAAAAAATAATCATCCACAAATTCACTCAGTAATACGGCTCTTTGGTCTGGAGAAAACTGGTCACAGCTTTGGTCTAGTGCCTCCCCAGTATTTGAGTAGAATTATTTCTTTTGAGAAAAGCCCACAGTGTCTAAACAACATTTAAATTGTAAATCATTCTGGTCTCTAAAACTCACCTCAAGTGAGATCACAGGTATCTTCTTCTTACACAGCTGAGTAGGACCCAGGGTCCCCAAATCAGTGTTGAACCCACAATATGTCCTCTAGGACATGAAAAGCACTAATTTTCAGAGCCTCTTTTGAGGCACTCATTTTCTGATAGTTGACAGCAAAGCCAAATAACACAGAGACTGTGAAAAAGAATCTCTCAAATGGAATGCTCACACTTTACTATGGAGTAAAAATGAGAGTAAGTATGCAAAATGTGTTTTTTTTCTTCTGTATAATACATTTTTTCTGCCCTTCCTACGAAGACTCCTTCTAACAGACAGATTACCTATGCAAAACAAACAAATTGCTTGAGTCCTAGAGATCTCTGCTTTGACCTGGAAGACATTTGGAGCCAGCAGGCCGATTATACTGGAGTGACAGGAGCGTTTCTCGTCTGTGAGACCACAGGGTGTGTAGAAAAATTACATCAGTACCTTGTACATGAATAATGTGTTCCCCCACAGAGTCATGGTTACAACTGTTTGCTCAAAATCTGTTTACTTACTGAGTAGGGGGGACTATCTCTCCTAATTATCACATTTAGTATGTATCCCAGTATCCAAAACACCCCGACACTTTATCAAATTTAATGTAATTATTTCACAATTGCATTGATATGGAGAATTAGGATCTTGAATTGAGAGGGTAAGTGCAGTCTGAGGAGTGGGTTTGAATATTAGGTTCCAGGTAAGTGTCCTGCACAGCAGCTGTTCTTTGCAAAAAGAGCTGCATTTTCCAAGCTTCTTTCACAGATCATCATAACCCTTTTACAGAATAGACAGCTGAAGAAAAAAGATCTTTCTTCAGAGACATCTTACCAGTTCAGATCTCTTTCTAACTTCTTTCACAAAGACATATATTGGCTTTTTTTTCATCTAACAGGTTGGAAATATGTAATTTCATTTATAAATTCTTTCTCTCTATTTCTGTGTCAATTTTTTTAGGATACAATAGCAATACAGAGTAATTAGTTTTCAAACAACATCCACATTTTCCATTGGATTGAAAATACCAATTAACCTTAGGACCAAATTTTACTGCAGTGTTCCTGTAGCATTTAGATGAGAATCTGGATTTGCAAACCTATTCATCTGGAGCTGTCCTGGTCAATGCTCACTGCTCACATAGGAACTGTAGAGGAGACGTATGAGTTCTACATTTCTTGTCTTTCCTGTTTTCTAAATAAAATTACTTTTTTCTGCACAGCAACCCCTGAACTACAAGCTACCAATTAATAATCTTTTAATCACAAGACATAGGTTAAAAAAGAGATTATGAAAAATTTGGTTGCAGCATATCTCTCCAGTTCTGGAATGAATGACAGTTATTGGAGTACACAGTGAATACCTGCCCTGTTTTAACTTCTATTCTCCAGAATGTGACAGATTTATCCTTTCTTTAGAATAGTTTTCTTCTTATAGTTGTGCTTAGGGATTTTCTCACTGTCCCCCAGGTTGCATATTGGTATTCTTTCGAATTTCATAAAGAGTGATTTTCCCCCATCAACCTCTACAAAAGGACTCATACAGAAATAAACATGTATTTCTTATCCTGTAGACCTTAACTAGCAAAGGAACCACTGAACATCATTACTACATCATGGAGAGTTCCAAATTTGCCTACAGCTTCTCCTAGTAAGAAAAAACTGTACTAAGATCTACAGCTTGACTAAATAGTAACCAAAAAAAGAGGACAAAACCTAAGCCAAAACAAAATAGAAAATAAAAACCCCAAAATATTTTAATTTTACATTATGTTTTATTGTAATAGATGAAATTAGCTTTTACTATAGTATGAAAATAAAAGCTTGCATATATATTTTCTCCAGATTTTGAAAGGACTCAAAGTAGAAACAGCCTTTTTAAATCTGCATGTTTACATTCAGTCTTGGACCAGTCAGTTAAAGACTTAAAACTAGACTTACCAAAATATCTTAAATACTTGCATAACAGAACACAAAATATAGCTTCCTTGTGATGAACTATAAAATACATTTTCTGAATGGATTCAGATGCTTTTATGCTGTCAATATGATTTGAATGACAATAAGTGCAACAACTGAGACTTCTATTATGCAACATCACTTTAGCACAGAAGCAAAATGAATCTGGGTTTGAAGAAATTGCAATCCTTCTTAATGTAACGTGATACATCAAAACTAAGCAAGGGATGGTGGAGGAGCTGAGGATGATAATAATTGCTTGAAATCTGTTATGCTTCATTGATCAAGTAGCTCATCCATGGGTTTGAAAAAGCTAGACAGCAGTTTGGGTTTTCATACCTGAAGGTACACAGTGTCTGTTGTGTGATGGTGCTCTGTATCACTACAGAATTGCTCTAGTAAGACTATGAATAGAAAAAATATGCAAAATGCCTTCTTAATGTTCCTAGAATAGCATCATTTGACTATAAATAGTAATTTAGTCTAGTACAACTTAGTGATAAATGCATAGAGGACAACATAAGCACCAGGTGATATAGTGCCCAAGAAATTCTAGAGGTAAAGATGTGAAAGAAGAGATTAGTGGAGAGCATTTTGGTGCAGTGGAAGGAACAAAGGGGAAAAAGTGGAGAAAATGCCATGGGCAGGCCTGAAGCACAGTTTTGCATTAATTGTATCTGAAAAGTACTTCTTTGAGAAAGACTTTTAAAGTGTGAAGTCCACGTTTTCAGTTATAATAATGTCTGTCTAGGCCATTTCACACTGTTTTAAATATGCTTGAGGTAAGAGATTTGGCTAGTGCAAGACGACATGTGCCCTTTAGGACCTGGGGAGCAAAGGTCAGAACCTAGGAAAGCAAAAGTCAACTAAGGGATCATTGTAACTTCAAAGTGTTCTCCACCTCATCACCCCACCAGCACACCAATATAGTCTTCTCTCAGCAGCTCTGTGTAGAGTTTAGACCAGACTTCAGTGAACAAAGTCAACTCTTCTTCAAAACTGCACTTGGGAAACCTGGTTTGCAAGGAGTAAAAAGAAGGCAAAAAAAGTTTCAGAAACCATATGCAATATGAACCTTTTTAAAAATGCCAGGAACTTTAATTTGGAAATTGTGATGGAGATGGCATAGGGAAGGTCATAGAATCATAAAATGGTTTGATTTGCAAGGGACCATAAACACAGAATTATAGAATCATAGAAAATAAAGGATTGTAAGGGATCTTATGGATCATCCTACTGCAACCTTCCTGTCAAGGGCAGAGACACCTTCTACTACATCAAGTTCCTCAGAGCTCCATCCAACCTGGCCTTGAACACCTCCAGGGATGGGGCATCCATAAGTTCTCTGGGCACTCTGTGCCAGGACCTCATACTCTCACAGTAAAGAAATTCTTCCTAATATCTAATCTAAACCTACTTTCTTTCAGTTTGAAGTCATTCTCACTTGTCCTGTCACTACCCACCCTTTTAAAAAATTTCTCTCCATCTTTCTTGTATGCTCTCTTCAAGTACTGGAAGGCCTCAAACAGATCACCCTCAAGCCTTCTTTAATGCTTCCTAAACAGGAGTGGATCCACCCAGCAGCCAGACTCAGATACTGTGTTTACCCTGAAGTAACCCCTTGATCTAAGCCTTGGTAGACCTCAGGCCTGAATGATGGGGCTGAAACTGGTCGAGGCCCAGAAAGTCTTCTCTTTCCTTTTATTCCATATTTTGAATTACTGGTACCTGTTATGCTCAACTGTAGGTGTGCAAAGAGCTTTTATCACATAACCTAACAGCTGTACCATATTCAAAATGATGCATCATTCACACCTAAAATAAGTGACAATTGGGTTTGGGTTTGGATTTTCTGTCTCCCCAAAAAGAAGCATAGGCAGCAGTTTCAGAGTAAAGCCATAGAAACTGCAGTTTATTTTCTGTTGTTGCTGAATTGCTCAATTTTGATTAAACCTTTGGGTTTGCTTGAAAAATTAGCCATGTGCTATCTAGTGATTGAGAATGCATTTTTAAAGTGAATAAGGAGGGATGCATTGCAAAAGCTTGGTTGTCCAGAGGGTGATTATAATCTTTCGTGCATCGAGTGCTGCTCCAAAGCTATTCCAGAATGATAACTGCTGATAGCAAGTCAATCAAAGCTCTCTGTGATAAAAAAATGGAAGTCTCACTCCGTTTCTTGGCAGAAATCTACCTCAGCAGTTGCCCAGCAGTAGCAGAGCTTGCTGGCACCTGTGTGGTTCACAGACGTGTGATCAGCCTCTTGTTTCTGCAGACGGAGGAGTCTCTGTGGGTGTTCACAAGCCTTGTAAAGAAGCAGCCTTGCAATAAATGACTGGAGCTCTCCAGGCTGTCATTACTGTGCCCAGCTCATTCACAGTCATAAAAACTGAAAATGCAGCAGAGTAAAAGCAGCAGCACAAGTGTACTATTTGCTAAGCTCTGAAAGCATACTTATGGTTCGGCAGATGAAACAGCAAAAGGAGCTGACTATTAGTGTGTTTGTGGAAAAGAGCAAGAATGAAATTCTAAGAAAATGAACTTCAGGGAATGAAAGGGGAGTAATGTCACTGTACTGAGGGACTGAATAATGGAAAACAATGAATTCTTTGATAGTTCAAATATCAGAATTTTCAGAAAATATTTCCTGAATTACAAGATTATACTGCAAAAGCCACCTTTCATCATGGCACAACATGGGTAGGGGTTGTTGTGCTTTTTCAGGCTGATCTTCCCTAACTCAAAACAAAGTGTGTTAGTCTTGAACATTCAAACTTTTGCATATTTCTCTTCACCAATAGTGCCTTAATTGTACTCAGTTACCAAAATAGCTGCGAAAAACCTGCCCTGTGCATAATAACATGAAAGATCCTTTGGGCATATCTTTCCAGTTTGTAATTTTTTAGAGTAACTGTAAAACAGATGTCATTTAGCAGTAACTAATAGCTGGTAGCTACCAGGGGGAATCAGTCTTCGAATTAACCATTGTAATGGATTCAGCACAAAAAAAGAGAAATTGGAATTTTCTTCATCAGTCACCTGTTCAGGTGAGCTTTCAGAAAATATATTTGTATTACCATTTTTCTGCTTTGGGTTGGGGTACAGTTAATTCCCCCTATAGTAACCAGTATAGAGCTATGTTGCATTTGTGCTGAGAAAGGTGTTGATCATATAGAGACGTTTATGCTACTGTTGAGTGGCATATACCCAGGCCTTTGCTGTTTGTTGTGCTGCCCTGCCAGTGGGAAGGCTGGAGCTGCACCAGGAGCTGGGAGGTGGCCAAACTGGAACTGACCTAAGGGATATCCCACACTGTACAGCATCATGCTCAGGACATAATGCTGGAAGGATAAGAAGGAATGTTGGACATGTGGAGTGATGGAACCCTTAGTCTGCCCAAGTCACCATTAGGTGTGATGGAACCCTGCTCTTCTGGGGATTGTTGAAAACCTGCCTGCCTGTTGGCAGCAGTGAATGAATTCTTGTTTCACTTTGCTTGTGTGTGAGGTGTTTACCTATTAAACTGTCTTTATCTCAGCCCATGAGATTTTTCACTTTTACTTTTCAAGTCTCACCCAAATCTTGCTGATGGGGGGGGGGGGGGGGGGGGGGGGAGAGGGGCTGTGGG
>VXBI01012041.1:64204-99637 GCA_013397375.1 Toxostoma redivivum
CTTTATGCTTTCTGAATGGAAATCCCCATATATGTTAACTTAATTAAATTTACTCTCTGATCTACTTGCAAGGGAAAGAGAGAAAGATAGAAATAACAATCTAGCTGATGGCTACAATTAGCCATCCAAGTAGAAAATGAAGGAGACATTGAATTTTCATGTTTAAGTTCACCTGTGCAATTTTCGATTAATTTGCCTAAGCAAAAGAAAGAAGTGACAGTCATTGGCATCATTGCAAAGGATTTTCACCACACGATTCTTATGAATTATGATCTCCTCTCCAATATTGGTTCTAGCTGTTTTATTTTTNCTCTGCTAGGCAACAGTACAGTAAGGCATTACCTTTAGATGTCCAATGCATTTCTGAGAAATTATTCAACCCTGCTGTTCATGTATTCTTCAGGAAATAGTTCAGCAAAACAGTGATTTCATTAAACAAACTCTGTTACTGTGACATGGTGTAAATCAGTTTGTTCAAATTCTTCTATACTCTCTCCCTGTTGTAAAACAGATTCTTAGCTTTATTAGTAAAATCAAATGTATTTTTAAATCATGGTAATAATTTTATGAATTTTGGAACTAATTTTATTTAAATAATGTGTATTAATTTACTCCCTCTAATTCAAGATTTAAAAAATCTGAAGTATAAATGTTACAAAACTAAGCTGACCTTTCAGCTTTCTATCAGCTATAACCCCACCAATGTCACTGAAAGACCAGTGACATCAAGACACTTTTACACATTTAACAGAATACTGGAATTAGAATGCATTAGGCATTGGAATTAGAGGGAAAAGTGAGAAAAGTCAGCAAAAGAGCAAAACAATAACAAGACAATGAACCAAAAGAAAGAAAGAACTTAGGTACAGAAACCTTATGGCACTCTTGGTGGTTTTAGAATGAGTTGAGCTTTTGAAAGGTGGTATTCTTCTGATATCCAGCCCAGAATGTGCCTGCAGAGGTAGTCTACAAGGTAAATGGAATTATAGCTAAGTTCTCAAAAGCTTACTGTTTTGTGCTTTTACACGGGTATTTCTTAATCTTAATGGAATACAGCCAATTAAACTTTATTGTCTCATAAACCTCCAAGCCTATTTCGTTTTTATGAGTTCCTTATACTGCTTTCACAGCTATTGCAAGTAATTTATAGTGATCTATGACAGGGAAATTCAAATGGTGTATTGCCTTATGTAACTAAGCAATTACTCAATTATTGATTAATCAGTTAATTATATGATGAAAAATCCTTCTTTTGTTTATAAGAGATTTAGCCCAACACTGTCTTGATTCACTACTCTGAGGAAATACGCAGGTTATATCTACATGTCCGAATTATTTCCTTCCAATCTTGACCCCACCTGGGAGAAAATATTTAATTCTATGAACATTTACCTATATAAAACTGTCTTTATTTCCATTTGTTTGTAAGAAAAAACAGTTCTTGCTTATTTACCTTCTTCTAGATTATTTTTGCACTATAGTTTTCAATGGAGCATTATCTTGAAAAGCCCACTTAACTGATTTCTATTCAATATTGCTATTCTTTTCAATTTTACACTATGACTTACTGCCAAATTTATCAGTGTTATCCAAAAAGAAGAATCTGGCCTATCATTATTTGTTTCCTGAGATCTCCAGAAGTTTATTATATGTAGACATTTTGGGTTGGCTGCATTTATTCAAGTTACTCCAAGTACTTTTCCAAGAAAGGGTCTCAGGGAGCCCTACTCTAGGGTTAGTCTATTACATTTAGTGCAGTTATCTGGTCGCCCCACGTGCAGGTGACCCACCACTCTTTCCTACACTGTCTCGCCACCACATACCCATATTTCCACAACCTGAACTATGGTATAAGTTAGTCATTCCAGCCAACACCATCTCAGTTGAAGATAAAGATAATAATGTTTCACCTGATTTGTACCCAATTCTCAGTGCCATCCAAAGCCTGTGACTCTTAGACACTTGGCTGCAGTGCTAAGACAATTAAACATCTAAATAGATGGAAGTACAGAAAATCTTTTAATGAGCCTGAAATAAAGGTCAAATTTTCAGCATCCTCAAGATAACATTTTCCTCTTTTTTTCAGAAAAAATAACTTAGGAGATGTAATTGTATCTCTTCAAAAATCTCATTTTGTGTTACATAAAGTGTTGGGGGTTGAAATTTGTTCTCTTTGTAGAGATTAGCAGAACTGTTATTTTCATGTGCTTTTTATTGGTCATGAGATTAACTATCAAACAGCTATGTAATGAAAGCACAATGCAGTGCTTGTAATTCCGAGAAAGTAACAACTTCAAGTCACAATTGCTAGACAGTATTACTGGTTTTTGTGAGTGACATAATCCAAATTCAGACCCAGCATGAAACATGCTTAACTCCTGCTGTTGTCAAGAAACCAATGAACTCAAAAAACTCAATTGCTACAAAATTCTGGAGCTTTGTATACTACACAATAATGCTTTTGTCTTCAAAAGTAACAACGTTCCAGATGCTAGAGAAATAGCTATTGCAACTAGAAATCTTTGGAAAATCTTCTTAATATATATTAGTGAGACTCTTTCCTCTTAAGGATACTGAGAGATTTGTAAAGTAAAGGCCAGATACATGGCACATATGGATTTTATAAGACAGTCCTGAAAGTTCATTGTTTTGGCAACAAACAATACGAAGTATACAAATATGGATTGATCTCAGAACTCAGAAAAATTCCAGTGATTGAAATATATTTTAAGAAATTATATGTCTTGGTTCACCTGCCACTGATAAAAACATACCATTCTGAAACTGCCTATACCACTTATATCCTGCCTTTCCATACTGCTTCAAAAGGGATATGTTATATTACAAGCATTTTGACATTTTTACATAAATAAGCAAAAGGCATGGTCTATCAAAGCAGGTTGCATCTGAAGTACCCCAGCAGAATACTTATTTAGATGAAACAAAACAAAGAGTCCTGAAGTTGGGCCAAATCTGATTATGTGAAGTTGAACAAAACCAAGTGCCAGTCCTGCATTTTGGCCACAATAACCCCTGCAGCACTACAGGCTGGGGACAGTGTGGCTGAACAGTGTCCAGGCAGAAAGGGACCTGGGGGTTCTGGTCAACAGCTGACTGAACATGAGCCAGCAGTGTGTCCTGGTGGCCAAGAAGGCTGATGGCATCCTGGCCTGTGTCAGGAATAGTGTGGCCAGCAGGAGCAGGGAGCTCATTCTTCCCCTGTACTTAGCACTGGTGAGGCTGCACCTTGAGTGCTGTGTCCAGCTCTGGGCCCCTCAGTTTAGGAAGGACATTGAGATACTCAAACGTGTCCAGAGAAGGGCAACAAGTATGGTGAATGGTCNAAGACAACATTTCAGTGTTGTTTCAGTCTCGGGAGAAGAAACTACATGAATTTCAGTTAAAACAGAGAGCCAATAAGAAATTGTTCCAAAACAGTATCATTAGAATATCAAATTTACAGTCATAGTAAGCTACAGAGGACAAAAAAAAAAAAATCACAGAATTGCAATGCTTTCCTACAGGTATCTCTTTCAAGTGATTGACCTCAGATTATATCCAACACAGCAGTTCCAAAAGCATTGATGCCATTGAATCTCCAGTTCAGATTCCCACTTGTTAAAGCTGGTTGGATCCACTTTAACATCCTGTTATCTGCTTCTGTATTCATGAGAAAGGTCCCAAACTATGTTTTTCTTCCACAGTAGGGAAGGCTAATTACAGATGCAGACTAACTAATATTCTCTTGCTTTTTGGCCCTCTCTTCACAGTACCAAATTTGTTTTATTACATTTGATGGAAGAAATGCATTTGACAGCACAAGAAATTACATGGAAAAAAACTCTTTCTTCCCAGATCTCTCTCTTTTATGAACAGTCAACGTCTGTGTAATCATTGTCCATAAAGTCTCGCAAGTGATCAAGCTGCCTTGAATTCTGGTTTTATGGGAAGTTTGGGTGTATATGACATCACAGATCATTTTGGTTGTCTGTGATTAGGAATGATCTGTAACACAGTAAGTCTACTGTACATTTTCAGTAAATTTGGTAGGCAAGCCAGACTATTTTCATGTGACAAGTTGATAGCATAGGGTTAAAATGTTTCTAAATTCGGGAGAACTGCATACAATAGGTTCAGGGGGTGGAAAAGAAGATTGGGTCTGGTAGGCCTGGGAAAGAGAACTAGGCCATGGGAACAAATACTGAGCTTTGATTCTTTCTAGATCATGTGAAGCTACACCTGCGTAATCATCATATGATAAATGATATAATTTTTAAATGTAATGATTGTTTGGAAATTGAGTATGATTATTGTTTAATCGTCATAAGAATCATGAGAAACGATGTAATTGTAACAAGAATCATGAGAAAGAATATTTGGGGGGCCTAATGAAAATTACAAGAATACATACTTGGATAAGATCAATATATATAGTATACAATAGAACAATATGGGTTTAATAACTAATACATAGTTATATAACGAAAAGGGTATAAAAACATGTTCATCTCGGATCCATGTCGGAGTCAGATTTGGGTCTGTACCCCTGACTCCCAGAGCTCTTCAATAAAGCACCTGCATATAATCATTCCGTGATTATGTGTTTTCAACGCTATCAAAGTTGACAGATATGAAAACTTTTGCTAGTTGTCAGTTCATATGCGAATTGCCTCAATTATCTCAAAATAAAGGACTTTATTTGAGTTTGCATCTTGGTTTTCTTAGGTTTCTAAAAAGACAAGACTGATGCAAACAAGGAACAGAAAACCAACAGTCCCAGGGTCTGTATGAACAAACATATTTAGATCACACAAGCAGTACAGTCCTGCCATCTGTATCAATACAGTGTTTGTTAATTGCCAAAGGGTAAAACAGGTTATGAAGATACTTATTCATGCTGGTGTAGTAGACATAAAGTCTTCACAGTGCATTACAAATTCACTTAATGTTGCTTTTTCATTTGGACTTCTGATTGAGCTGAGTGGTATGAAAAGTCCATCAGCATTTAACGAAAGATATCCTGAGCAAATACAGAGCTACAGATGATGAAGAACACTAATTATTCCAGCTGAGACTGACATTAAACTATATTCAATCTTTTACTCATCATTGACCCTTTTCCTGAAGGCAAAATATGCCAGAACTTTGTATATTTATTTGATTACTTATGTCAGTCTGCAAGCAGCTAAGAATCCTTGAATATAAATGCTCACCTACAAAAACAGAAACTTCGCCCAAATATAAATGAGTTTGCATTAGTTTCAATCATCTATGAATCATATAAAACAGATTCCCTGAACATCAGGATAGAATAGAAACAAAGACCAAAATTACTAAAAAATATTAAAAAAATAAAAGAACCAAAAATAATTTTAAAATAAATTCAAAAAACCTAAATACCTGTGTATGCACATATAACCTTTAGCAAGTGAAAGTCCTGAGCCACTGCTCTATTTTAATTAGAAAATTTTTAAGACTCAAAGGAGTTTACTTTGGGGTTTTATTTCTTTTTACAGTGCTGACATAAAATTAGGTGCCTTATTTCATTACCTGTCCACAGACATTTGATAACCTATTTCTTGCTGGCTACTTTCAGAATTTTGATATAGGTGTTAAGTCTTTCTGACCAAAATCAATGTTGATTTTAGCATAAATGATGCTTAAGCTATGCAGTGTGTTGTAAGACAAATCCATCATCCATTAAAATATCTCTTTCATCTTCAGTGTCTTACAGAGTCAGTGACCAGAGTAGTGGTCACTGATCACTTACCATCCTGTTTTAAGAAATGCAGTTCTAGATTTTGATAATTTGAGCTTCTTGATATCTTTATTTTTATTCAAGTACTCAGACAAATACACCTTCCTGTGAATGCACTAATCAGCTTCCACTGAGGCAAGTTGGAATCTGTTCAGTGAATTTGTTTAGATTTGCAGCGCATCCTGAGAATTTTTAGAAAATTTTCACAAGACCTCTGACTTAGTGTATAATGAGCACAGCAGTTGCGTTCCTCTGTAGAGTTAACCAAGATTTTAAAAAGCAAAAAAAATTTATTCTTTAACAGAGTTCTGATGATTCTCCAGCCACAGATCCCTATTAAAATCAACAAGAAAACAAGCAAGTATGCATGTGTTGGAACTCACTTTAAAGATCATTTATTACCTGTTTGTGTGCAGATAAATTATTCTATATTAATTTCACTGAAAAGCAAGATAAATAAGCATCTGACATGCAGAGTACTATGGAAATAATTAAAATCATTAAGAATGCTTTGTATTTTAACATAAATGACAACCTGGTATCAAGTAGGTTATGGCTAAGCAAAAGAAATGCCTCAAAAATATCCACACGCTTGCTACATAAATTACTAACACTAACCTGTAGGATTGATAGGTCAAGCTAAAGACAGTCCAGGAGCAACAAACAATAGGACTTCCACTTTAAGAAAAGAGGTCAAGAGGCTCCTAAAGAACACACAGATTACTGCTAAATCAGATATCTTTCACAATCAGAAGCAAAGTACATTCCAAGGGATATACTTCTACATCAACCATGCCTCCTTATGCTTTGAGAGTAATCTGAAATAATTTATTTCAGGAATTAAGACTATTGGGTTTTTTTTTTCATTTGGCCTAAATAGAGCCATTTCATTTTGCTTAGCAGAGTGGAATATATTACTGAAAAATCTCAATGATTCTTTCACACCCACTAATGCTTCTGTTAAGAAAGTTCCAAGAATCCTGCAGTTGTTTATTAATACAAAAAATGTTTGATTCATTGTTCAGAAGTTCTGAAAATTATTTCAATTTCTGTCTCCTTTCTATTGTCACAGGAACATCCCTGCAGTGGAAAGGTTTCTCCATGCCAAATGTTAACCAAAAAAGGTTAACATTTACTGGTATGAAAGATAGGTTTCACAAGTCAAGAAGAAAGAAAAATCCAAGTTTTTTTCATAGAGAAAACAAACCCAGCAACAAAGATTTTAAGCAAAAGAAATGCTAATACTTCATAAATCATAATGCCACATTTTCACAGAGATGGTAATTGGCAGATGAACTTCTATTCAAAGATTAATTTTCATTTGCCAGAACTTGAAAAGTGAAAATACATTCTGAAACAAGCTCAGCCTGCTAAAATTTTTCCAATGTGTTCCTTTTTATGTACTTCTAGTAAAACTGAAGGAGCAGGAGAGTTTGATTCACTTCTCACAGAGAAGCTACAACAGTTTTTGAAAGGAATATTTATTGAAACCTGAAGAGAGGTGAGTGCTGGTAGGCATTGCACCTCTCAGCAAGTTCTCTGGATATGAAGTTATCATTATATTCAGCACAAAGCTACAGAGCACTGAAATAAGAAATGACAGGTTGTGAAGGTCTGAATGTGGAGAAGACAACTTTTAAGGCACACAACCTGGAGGTGAGGAGATGTCTGTGGGCTCCAGGGATCTCAGACTGAGGAAATGAAACTGCTTATTTCTTATCCTGGAGGAATACTGACTACTTTCAGTATTCATTTTTCCAACCTTAAAAATAAGAACATGCTGATTATATAGTTTTTTTTATTTCCAAGATAGTTAGCAATTTTTCTTTTTCTAGCCAAATATATTCAGAAGATTTGCAAATACCTTCAGATGCTTTAGAGCTGCTGATTCCTTTGATAAATAGAAAATAATTTCATAGAGACAGGAGGAGTTAGATAGGACAAATTCTTGTATATTTTCTTAGAGCTGCTGCCTATAAATGTTTGAGCACATATTTAATGTGACTAATTCTGTTTATACCAACAGAATTATATGCTGTAGAAAGGTTGAGCACTGAGTGAATAAATATGGGACTAAATCCAAAAATTGCCAGAGAAAGGGTGCTTTTGCAGTGGGAAACTTGGACAGCCTTCTATAAAGCATGAGGGAGTAAAAGAGCAAGGAGAATTCAATTAATTTCCTAATCTTTGAAAATTTACCCTTTTTATAGGATTTTCCTCAAAAGTGCTCCTACTCACTCCAGGGACATATCTGCACTGAAAAACCTTCAATCATTCTGAGGGGATAGATGAAGAAGTTTGTGGGTGAATTACATTTCTCCTTAAAAGCTAAATCCATACAGGCACCTAACTAGCTTATTAGCCTCATGCATGTATAATTTTGAATCAATTGTGAATGCCAAAGCTCCTCTAGCTGCAGGAGATGTATTCATTCAACATATAACTATAACTGAATAACATGTGTGTGATGGTTACATAGATACTTTTAACAGCATCCATTTTCTTCCTCTTGCACTAGAAGTAGGTGGTGCATTAGAAGGGTCTGCCCTGATATCTGTAGTATCAGTGTAGAAGGACAGAAAAGAAAGTATCTAAAAAACCAGTGTTCTCAAGTTGAAGTCCACTCATACTAGATATGAAGATGACTAGGTCACTCATTACATCTAGAGGTGTTGAGGTAACAATCATATGGTTTTCTGGATGTACACAACTAGGAACATGAACAGGTTGCATGGAATTGAAGGAAACAGCTGCAACAAAGAGATTAAGACTATCATTTTAATATGATATTACCTACCCACAGTGTGGCAAAATTTTATGAGATTATTGCAAACAGTCAGTCATCAGCAATGGCTTCATATCTACAGTGGAACCTTAAGAGACACCCTTGCCAGATCAAGCTTATAAGGAGAAGGAAAGACCTTGGTTTCTGTTGAAACAATGTGCAGATAAGCAGATTTAAAACAGAAAGGTAGGTGGCAAAATATATGTGAGGTAGTTGAAATACGACTCTGCACCTGACACGGGAACTGAAGCATTCCTGTTTACTCTCTCAAATCAGTCAGCACTAGTCTTCTCCATTTTAAAACAAAAAAACACTCAAATGCCCAGAGCTTTGTAATCTCTGATATTTTGCCATTTCCTACAAAAGACAGTTGCTATATTCAACGAAAAGCAAAGGACATCCTCCAGATTATTGAAGAAAAAGAAGTACCTGGATTGTAGTGTAACCACTATCTGTGCCTCTATATCTCCAAACATTGTCCAGAAATTTTAACAAGGAGCAATAGTAGCATTTAATGAACAGTAGTTGGATTCATTTATTTAAGACACCTTTTACAGTCCAGACAAGGCAAAAAGCATACATACAGAGGCAAAAACATTATTAATAACATTGTGATACAGTTGAAAGATTGACTTTATGGAGTTTGGCTTGACTGTTCCTACAGCTAAATCATTTAGTCTAAAGGAAAAAGATATGCACACTCCCCCTAGTACATCACCCAGCATTACACTCCATATATTCTAAGTGATTTTTTACAGGATTTGTATACTGAGCTTTTTAAACATTGCTTAAAATGCACAGCAGTATGTGAAGAAATACATTACATATGTTTTGCTCTTAAACGGCAACCTTCAGAGGTAGTTATATAAAAGGCTTTGTATCAAGAGAGCCTGTCATGAAGTGAAGACCAAAGGAAGTCTTCAATTCAAGGTTGAGAAAGAGAAAATTGCTTGGGAAAGGACAGATTTGTCTGTGAAGACTTAATAAGTTCAGGTTGTACCTGAAAGTTAAACCTCTGGGGATGGTGTCAAAATCAGTGTAAATTCATGCTGCAACATATCCTCTCATAGCTATTATGCAATGGACAAAATGAGATTATTGTCCTCAGTGCATTGATTTTTCCATTAATTTTCAAATACCTAGCCTGGTCTAAGCTGGAATAACATCAAAGCTCTGGGTTTCATTGCAACTTCAGCTCTGATTCGGCTAGTGGGTCCAATTTTCCAGGTAACAGCTGAGCAATAAAGAAGCTAAATGACGTATCTGCTGAGAAATACCTGAACTAAAATCTGAATCAAGATGTCTTGGTACTCAGATGAAGCCTATTGAGGCTCTGAACTGTTGAGAGATTAAATACTCTGCAATTTTCTGTGAAAGTATATTCACTTTAGGGGAAAATAATACAAATAAGGAGTCCTATGACAACTTTGTGTTCTGTTTTTAATCAACTTTTGCTGCTATCTGTGTAGCAAGACTTACAGCTCCATGACAACCCATGGTGCCACACCAAAGAATCATCCTCCCACTCCTCCCATGTATTTCTGGAACAGTATACAGGGTTCACCAGTCTAAGAGGTCATGCAACATTGTGTAAGAACCTTTTGTCTTATATCTTGACCTGACTCATCTTCAGGGTCAGCTCTTTTCTTTGGAGATCTTTCATCCTACTTTGCAGCTAGCTAAACAAACTTCAAAAGTTGACACCTGAGTAAAGAACAAACTTGCATCTGCCTTCCTAAATTACTTTAGGCTGATCTCAGCACATATGAACTCAGAAAAGCCAATCATTCAATTCCACTTTCTCTAAAGTCTGACTTCTCCTGTCCTCAGTGGCCAGGGTCCTGACAGTTCATCCTATAGATTTCCACCAGGTATTTGTTACAGAGCAAAGAAGAGTGAAGGATGTGGAGTTTCTGACTGAGAGCCTGGTGTTGGTTAGGTAGTACAGAAAAACATACAGAAAAATCCCACAGAGGATGTAACATTTCTGTCTAACTTGACTGAGGTAAGCAAGACCTTGAATTTCTGTTATTCACACTGAGAACCTAAACACTTACAAGCAAAACCACTTTTTTTTACCTCTACCTATAGGTTTATTACCATGGAAAGTCATCCAGTCATTGATTTTGACCAGTGGCCAGTTGCAGTTTATGAAACATTGGAACCACACTTTATTCCCCTTCTCACTGCTGAAGAAGTGATCTAGTGTTAAAGGGTCTCTTTGAACAAGTTATGCATAGCAGCCTCACTGAGGAGGAGCTAAAAATTGCAATCTGCTGGAAAGTGGAGTAAATTACTTAAAGCAAACATTTGCAAGCTATTTGCAGAGCACTGGGGCAGTTATAACCATAAAAGGCAGGCATATGCACAGAGACAGATGGAAATGAGGGTGGCTTAGAGTGGAGGCAGTTAGAGTTTAGGTGTAAGAAATAAGGAAGCCATTGATATAAAAGCTTGAAAGTGGATAAGGGATTCATGGTTGCTTTTATAAACCATGTAAGGAAATCTTGAATAGCAGCATGAAGAAAATAACATGATAAATACATGTATATGGAAACAGTCAGAAATGGAAAAATGTCAGCGAAAAAAAAGCCTTCTTGTAACACTACAGAAAAACTGCCTGCATTATAGAGAAAAAAATATGTGTTAATATCACAGCAAGCTACAGAGAACGCCTGTTTAATCCCTCTCCACACATTTCTTATCATTCTCTATACTCTTCACAGGTGATGTGTTTCTGTAATAAAATAGTTTCATGGGTGGCTTGTTTTGAAATAACTAAAAGAAGTATTTGAACATGATAATAAATTTTAAAAGTGGAGAGGGGAAAGATATTCATCACTTGGTACATAATCTTTATTTTAGAGATGAAAACACAAAAGCATAGAGAAATAAAAATGAGTATCTGCAATCTCTTATTGAGCCAATGGTATAAACTGGAAAAAATACTGTGTCTTTAATTTTTGAAGGCCCACAGGGTGGTTGAACAAGATGAATACCAGAAGTAGATTCATTTTGAGATTTACTATTGCTTATGATATACAGTGTTAAATAGTTTCTCCATTAATTCATTTTCACATCAATTTGGAGTCACTTTCTGGAAAAAAACCTTAGCAACCAGAAGAGTACCTCTCTTTTGTAAAAGCCTTTTACAAGTTAAGAAACTAAGGCTTTGCATCTGGGTACTTTAAAAGCTGACTTTGAAAAGATAATATAAGCTTGCCCAGTCCTCCCTTTTACAAAGTCCTATTATTTGACATATCTCTAGTAGCATGTACATTTGAAGTTATACTGTCCTCAACCATGACTGCCTGCAGTTTACACAGGACCATTATCCTGTACACAATGAGATATAACATTAAAAATGCATAGCACACCTTGCCCAAATTATCTCATTGCTCTGCCATGAGCGAAAACATGAAGCATCCATTTGGAAAGTAACTGTCTTTGTTCTTCTGGTATATGTATCCTTAATTCCTTTATAAGCTAGTTTGTTTAAAATAAGAGGATTTCTCCAGAAACACAAAACAGTATTCTGGATGCACATAAATATTCTTTGGCAAGACCTGAACTCATTTTTTCTGCTCCTAAAAGAAAATCCTTTGTTTTGAATCTCCATATTCTACTAAATGTTTTAAAGAAACAAACAAAATAAAGTTGAATATACCACCAAAAATTACTTCCAGATGATGAATGGCTTTTTGAATTTAGAGAGTGGAGCTAGTATACCAATCCTATCGAAAGTCAATGAGCACTGAGAGTCAAATTCTAGTCTGAGTACTTTCTCCAAATCACACACAATTACCACTTCCTAGGTTTCTCTCACTGTGCTGAAGTAAAGTATCAGCATCATTTTTTCCCCCAAGATAGACTTGGGGTTTTTTTCAGTTTAGAATCTCATTTAATCTTCCATTCAGATATGTTATGTTATTAGGTTGTCTTCTTATTACTTCTTTATCCTTATTGACATTCATACATTTTCCCCATTTATTATGCCCTGTGGGTTTCATTATCATGTAGTTTGCCACAAGAGAGAAAACAAGCTTGTGTAAATGAATGGGAATTCTCACTTCAGCGCAGCTATGCTGATCCACACCAGTGGAGGCTCTATCTGACGGCCCCTAGAAGATTGTTAATTGAAACCAGAAGTAAGCAATTGACTGCATTATCTGCACAGAATCCCTACAATTATACCCTGATCATAATCTTTCAAATTCAGCTCTCAATCCCCATAAAACACTCATGCACTGTCTCCTGCGAAATACAGTGAATTAGTATTTTCTGCAAGAAATTCTTTTGGGATAAATTGATACAACTGTAATACATTTCAGTGAAGCTGTATCAGAAGACAGTTCAGCTTGGTCAATCATATGCTATTCTAAACGTCATGTGTCAGTGAAACACATCAAAGAGATCATTTGTTTTAAGGCTATAAATCTTTTGATGCACAGGCAAATAGAACTGTAGGATAAAAATGAAGTTTATTTTACACATGAAATAAATGCACAGCTGAATCTGGATTGAAAGCAGTATTTGGTTCTTGTAACACTTTTCATCTAGGTCTTTAGTTGTTCCATTAAAAGGAAAAAAAAAGGTAACACTTCTGGTCTTAATAATGATTAAGACAAATATTCTCATCTCTGGATCACAAACAGCAAAAAAGCTGTCATATGAACAGTTTTATGTTCCACAGCTTGGAATTCACAAGATGAAACTCATTTACTTCATCAGTTAGCCACAGTGAAAGAAAAGCTACAACAACACAGAAGCTTTTTATTTCATTTTTATACTTTTTTAAAAAAGGAAAAAAAAACAAAAACAAAACAAACAAAAACCCAAAAAAAGAAACACCAAAAAAAAAAAAAAAACACAAAACACAACCAACCAAACTCAAAAACTCTAGATGTTAAACCTACTTAAAGTGACTAATATGCTGTAAGTTGAGACAGCATATTTCTCTGTTTCAGTGACTGCCATAAGGACTGCCAAAACTGCCCTCAGAATCACCTTGTGAAGCATTCTATCTGATTCTCCAAGGCTCGTTAGATTTAGTTTCCTTACAATCAATAAGGTTCCCCTCAGGAGCAAAAAAAACATGATGCCGAGTTCAAGTACGTAATTTACATACAGGAAGAAGACTGCAGGACTTTAACATTTATCAGAGGGCAATCATCTGTCACAGGCATTTCTAGGCAAAGTTCTCAATTCTTTAAAAGCAAATTATATAATATACAATGAGATAATAATGATAATTTTCAGACAGAAAAGAAATTGATGTGGCAGGTCTCAAACTGTTTCAAAACAGCCACTTTTGGGACTGCAGCTTTCTCTCTGTCAAATAGAAAGAATCAAGTGGGTAGTAAAGCATATGGTGAGCATGCCATACAACAAACAATAAGGAGTGCTTGAAAAGAGAAGGTGATCACAGAGAAATGTATTAGTGAACTCTGGTTGCATCCCTTTTGTTTTTTCAGCCCTCAGAGAGCCTCCTTGACTTCCTTGATCTCAATGTATCAATAAATCTTTAAAATACTTTTGGGGAAAAAATAAAAAGGAATTCTCCAGACTGATGGTATTGGAGTCACTTACTCTTGTGGGTTAATCTTGGAGAGTGACAAATCTCAGCACCAAGAAACATGAATGCTCCCAGCCTCAAGGAGCAATGATCAGTAGGGACATTTCACTGTTGCTATGCTGGCAGCAGACCCTGGAGGCAGAGAAAGCGCTCAGGAGATAAAGGGGGAAAGAAGGTGAAAAGGGAATGTTATGTGCAATGCTCAATAATCACTACTGGTACCATACAAACCAGAATTATGGTGCCTGATATTCAGCACATCCCCTGACAGTTTAACTACAATCTAACTGGGACAACTAATTTTCAAATTCCAGAGGTAGGGCAAGCTTTATCTCTCACATCAACATATTTGCAAGTAAGAATCTGTTTTTCTCAGACTTTATTTCCTTTTTCTGAAAGTTCAAGACTAAAGTCTTTTTTTGTTGGTTTTAGCAAGGCATCACACACACAGAGTTCATTCAGGATATTCTTAATTGTAGTTCATCAAGTCTTACATGACAGGGAACAAGAAAATACTTGAGAAGGCTTGGGAAATCCAATTGTCTCCCATGTGCTCCTGCTCCACACCAGCACCTAAAGGTGACTGGTTCTGAGCATATGAACTAGCTTACATTGACACTGAACTTAGAATCATAGAATCCTAAAATATCCTGGGTTAGAAGGAGCTGACAAGGATCACCAAGTCCAGCTCCTGCTTTTGCACAGGACAGCCAAAGAACGATACCATGTGCCTGAGAGCATTGTCAAACACTTTTTGAACAGTCAGGCTCGGTGCTGTGACCTCTTCCATAGGGAAGCTGCTCCAGTGCCCAACCACCCTCTGGGGGAAGAACCTTTCCCTGATATCCAAACTAAATCTCCCCTGACTCAGCCTTCAGGCCATTTACTCAAGTCCTGTCACTGGTCACAAGAGTGTAGATGTCAATGCCTGCCCCTCCTCTTCCCCTCCCACAAGGAAGCTGTAACTGCAGTGAGGTCTGTCCTCAGCCTCCTCCAGCTGAACAGATCGAGTGACCTCAGCCACTCCTCATATGGCTTCACCTCAGGGCCCTTTTCCACCTTTATTGGCCTCCTTTGGACACTCTTCAACAGCTTAATGTCTTTCTTACACTGTGTCACCCAGACCTGCCCCCAGCACTCGAGGTGAGGCTGCCCCAGTGCAGAGCAGAGCGGGACAATTCCCTCCACTGCCCTGCTGGCAGTGTTGGGCCTGATGCACCCCAGGATATAGGTGGCACTCCTGGCTGCCAGGGCACTGCTGACTCATGTTCAACTTTCCACAAACCAGGACCCCCAGGCCACTTTCTGTGTTACTGCTCTCGATTGTCTCATTCCGCAGTCTCTGTTTAGGGTTGTTCTGTCCCTGTTGCAAAATCTAGTACTTTTCCTTGTTAAACTTCCTAGGGTTGGCAATTGTCCAAGCTTCAATGGTTGAGGTCTCTCTGCAGGACCTTTCTGCCCTCAAGGGAGTCAACAGCTCCTCCTAGTTTTGTATCCTGTGAACTTGCTCAGTATCCCTTCCAGTCTTGTGTCCAAGTAATTTATGAAGATGCTGAAGAGCACAGGGCTGAGGTTGGAGCCCTGTGGAACCCCATCAGTGACAGCGCCTCAGTCTGATGTCACCCATTCACTGTAACCCTTTGTGCCTGATCTGTGAGCCAGCTGCTCACCCATCCCATGATGTGTTTAACCAGGTGTGTGCTGATGTTTTGTCCAGAAGGACATTCATAGAGATATAAGCAAATGTCTTCTGTCTTGCTTGCTAGAAAGCTTTCAAGCCCTGAAAGAGCTATATGCAAGCTCATAAGCATCTTCTTGATTTCGTAAATTGTTCAATATTTCTTTCTATTCAATCAGGATTTCCTTCTACACAATCTTCTCAACCTTGCAATTGTGATAGCATTTTTTAAAAGCAGACCAGATATATTTAAATCTGATATTTAAAGTATGAGGCAGAGAAGAATATCCCACCTCACTTCGTCTGCACTGAGCCAATTCAGGTCCACATAAGTATTGCTAACTTGAACTTGGATCCTTGTTAAGCCTGAGTTACTTTGCACCGTATAATTGCAAATAATCAAGTACGTGAAAACTGTGAGCATACATTTTTCTGCAAAAGTAAATGTAGACCCACTCTCTGTCAAAAAAAAATTGAAAAAATGAAATTAAAATGCACTTGATCTCTCTTGGTGTAAAAAATCACTACCTCCCATGAGACGAATAGGTCCCAGTACAAAGCTTTGTTCCTACAAGGAAGCAAGAGTGTAAAAAAGAAAAGAGATTTTGCAGGAAGGATCTGTGATCAAAGGGGAGAAAGAAAAATAAAATTAAGTTATGACATTTGAGAATCACGGTGCACTGAAAGCCTGGGAACCAGTAAATGGAGGGAAAATAAGGAGTAAAGAGGGAAACTTTGCAGAGAACAATTCTACTGGAGGAAGGCCAGAAGTGCTCAGAGGGTGGCTGGGAAGCAGATTAGCTTTTCTTGGTCTCTTGTTTTTGCTGATAAATAATTACTGTGCACATTAAACTGGTCAAGGAAAAAAACCAGGGCCCGTATTTGCCATTCTCAGCGTGAATATTAGGCATATCAATGTCAGTTGCCAAGGTCATGTTTATGTCTTCCTCCTTCAGTCCTCAGGAGGGGGGACTGTGCTTCCCCTCAGCATTTTGGGGGCTTGGTTGAATACACCAGGCTGCAGCAAGATGCAGACAGTAAAAGAGAAAAGTCATCCCCTGCTGACACCTACATTTATTGCAGTTCCTAGCAACAATGGGAAGAGGGATCTGGCATTTTCGTTTGTCAAGGTGTTGTTTCTTTATTAATGTATTTTAAACCACAACTTCTTCTGTGGCCTAACCAGAGACTGCTAGTTCTTACTTCAGATACAGATTTTTACTTCATCATCTGTGTTTAACTATATTTGCTCTTCTGGCCAAAGGATGCATCTAGGGACAAATACAAATCATCAAGAGCCCTGCTGTTAATGTAGGAATTACATAAAATGAGCAGAGACTGTGGGTCTTTCTCCACACAAAATTCTTCAAATCACTTTACAATAAATAACAGTACACACAAATGAATAAAGAAAAACATCTTGATTACTGGTGCCTTGTTCACAGATTAAATCCTACATGTACAGGAAATGTGGGATTTCTTCCCCTCATATGATTCCCTAGAAAAGCAGACTTTTATACTTATATATGCACATATGATGCATATATATACAACACTAATATGGGCTAAAGAAAAAAACAGCAAAGGAACAGCAAAGACTTTCATTTAGGCAAATACAGCAGACTACTATATAAGCTGTGTGTAAATATATAGATATAAGATATATAATATAATAATATGAGGCTGCTTAGGATTCAGAGACTGTGGAAGACCAACACTATTACAGAGACTTACTTTTATCAGCTGAGATTAGCCTCTAGATGCATGTGGGTAAAGGAAAAAATCCTTCCAAAAGGAGCTTTTAGTAATAATCATATTTTGAAAACATTGATATTTTCTTTTATGTTTTTAATTAACACATCAGATTTCCATTGTAGCTGATCATGCATCTAAAATAGAGAAAAATGAAAATATATATTTGTAAAAGCTATATTTCCCCAAGGGTAAAATAGTTCATGTTAGAGATGGGATAGCTATGAATGTAGAAATGCTAGTTTTTATGAGCACTTTTGCTGTAAGAGTTTACCAAATATTATTGGTGACTGAAATATGAAATATTTTATGTTCATCTGGGACAAAACAACTCAGGGAAAAAAAAGTAAGTGAAGCCATTTTCCAGTAGTCTTTAAAATAAACATAAAAAAAAAGTCGTATTTCTTTACAGCTCTGAACTAGGGGCATGAATAATTTTGTTGTTCGAAAGCAAGTCACTTTTTCACAGCTGAATTCAAGTTTTACTTAGAAGGGATTTACTAGCTTTCAAGTATAAAGGAGAAAATTCTTTTCATCAGGGATTTCCACAATGCACATAGGATGAGTATGTTTATAAGTGGAATTAGTGCAGTGTGGAAACTGTGGCAGACAGCCTGTGTAGGCCAAGGAATTGCCCCTCCTACTCCTCCACCTGAAAGAACCTTCATTTCTTCTGATCAAAAAACTGTTTCCATTTTGCACATAATCCTGTTAAAGTTTATGTCAGCATGGAGTGGGGAAACAGAAATTAAAACATCGGTTTTGCAAGTAGGAGTGCATTTTTTTGAGATACAAGCCCATCCACAAAAGTTCTGTCTAGAGTGGTTTACCCTCCATCCACAATAAACTCACCTAAATTTCTCAGCTAAACAGTAGCCACTGTTCCAGCCGGAAGATTTATTTTGGAGTCTGGACATTGCTGCAAAGAGTAAGTATTTCCATGTCTAAGTATAGCAGGTATGGCAATTTGTGGTAAAATGAGAATAGAAGTTAAAATAGAGGAAAGGTGAGAAATTACAATCCAAGAATTATATGCAGTTACACCCCACTTCTCAGAAAGATTAAACTGCCATTCATTTTAGGGAGAGTTTTGGTGGCTCATCGTCTTTGTTACAAAAATTGTAAAGCTGAATCTGTTGGAGTTCCCAATTAAATTTAGGGCTCTTGATTTAATCTTATTTAATGCTAGTTGTTGTGAAATTATTTGAAGTGTCATGAAAGTATTCTCCAAGTTAGCAAAAAGACCAAATTACTTTTCTAACTGAAATGGCAAAACTAAACAAATTAACTTAAACCAAACCTCACCTAATAAAGTCAGTTCAGAAAAGATTTTCTGACTTGGTAAGTTACAGCACTAGGGTTGCCACTGTCAATATGATATAATGGTAATGCTTTGGTAGGAAATGCACAAAGCTGTATCAAAATTTCAGCACCATCTCTTTGTCAATATCCTGACCAAAAAGCTTTATAGTGGCTTGTCCATTGCAGCTGTGTCACGGCAAATTACAGCATGAGATTGTGCTCAGTTACTGATCAGCCAGCAAAAACACAAGTGTTTTACTGTCTGTCAGAGAGTTAAAAGGATTCTGTTACTTAGGTGGCTTTTTAAGCAATAGAGTTGTCAAGTAACTCATCTGGTTTTATTCCCTTGCAGTATTGCACTGAATTAATTTGCCTACTATTTTTTGCTCAACATGTTGTTTGCAGGATTACAGCACACACATCATAGAGTATTTGGGCCATTGCCTATGTTTTTGGATATAAAAGACAAAATTCAGAACAAAGTGAAGCAGAGCTTTTGCAGTAAAACATCCACCAATTAAATTGTTGCTCTCAGTGGCAATTGTATTCTCTAACCATCTCCCTCATAGTGTAAGACAGAGAAATTTACTGTTAACAGCTACACAGCTACTGCCGGGTCTGCATACGCAGATGGAAAGGATTGCAGAGAGTTCACAATGAGATGGAAAAATTAGGATATGGAAACATAAAGAGGAAGACAAAATTTCAGTAGAGAAAGATTGAAAATACAGATCACTGTGAACAGCTGAGTTGTGCAGTGAAAGATTTTTTCAAATTATCATGGTTTTGTCAGTGTTTTTCATGCAAAGAAAAGCCACCTGACTGAAATCCCCAATGGTGGGGAAGAATTTCAACAGCAGAGAACATAATGAAAATAAAACAAAGGGAAAAAGCCAAACAAAAAAAAAATACCTAAAGAAACAAACCAAAACCAAAACCAAATTTTAAAAAAAGGAAAAAAATTTCAACCTGAAAAAACAACCAAATCAACCAGGCAAACACCAGATTTCTATAGCTTCTTTCCATCTTCCCCAAATACCAGTAACTAATGTTGAAAGAAATTATAACCTTCTAAATATATATAGGAGAAGCATTCAAGTAGTGTAGAAATTAAGTCTGCATGTGCTTCTTTTTATAATGCTCTCTTACAGTATATCGAATAGTTCTTTATATGTTCACTAATTTTAGTGAATTAGTATAGGATTCAAGGTTCTTGAGACTATGACTTTCTCTAAACAGGACTCATAACTCCTTTAGGTCTTGATTATGAATGAAACTGAAGCCAATGAAACCATTTGTCTGGGGACCAGTGAAAATACTTTGTACACAAGAGTCATCAAGTAAATGTAATTTTTTTTAATAGAAAAGGACATAGGAAATCATTCTCACTGGAATAGCACATTGTTACTACTAACCTAATTGCCATTTCTACAAGTCAGTCAGTCATTTGTATAAGCATCTAAATCCCTTCAAAAGTAAAAGGTATTTTTATTTAGTAGACACAGCTGTTTATGTTCTTGAGACTATTTCTTGTCTTTTTGTTTCTTGTCTCCTGTCATCACCTCCTTTCCTTAGATTCCATATGATCAAGACTTGAGTTGCTTTCTTGAAAATTCAGTAATGTTATCATAAGTATATAAGAGATCACTAAAGTCACTTTCTAAATTTAGCCCATAGCTGTTACGGGCTAAAGTCCTTTACCTGGACTTCATAGTCCACCTTGCACATTGATTCTTCTTCTCTTGATCTGAAACATGAGAAGCTCAAGAAAATGGGCATCAGATCCAGTAGAGCATAGGTTTGGGAAAAACAGAATCTATTTCCTACGGTCTCCAAAATGTGACATTCCTTAAGTCAAATTTGACCATATATTAGTTTTTTACTCTCTCCTTCAAAAGCTGTCATGGCAGATGAGTCATAAGCTCATTGTTCTAGTAAAATACATAATTAAAAATAGGGAAAAGAAATAGAGAATGAACCACAACTACTAAACTCAATCTTCAACCTTGTGGATGCATAAGTAGTTACCTGGAGAACAGAACTACTTGTGTTATTTAAATTATATTCTCATCAAAGGAATTTCTGAATCAGATCCCTAGCATATACCAATATGTCATCTTGGAACTAGAAACAAAAATCAAAGTAACTTCTTTAATTTTGTGAGGTCCTTTAAATATCTCTTACCTCTGCCTTTTTTCATACTTTCTTAAGATACTGAAAAATTTATGTTGCAAAATATGATTGTAACTCTATCTTGCATGAAGTTACAGAAATTTGGTAACACTGACTTTTTTTAATAGTTTGAAATAGTCAGAGAAAACTTTTGGATGTTTTATCCTGTTTGTCATCCGAAGTTTAGGAGTTAATATTTTCTCAAGTAAATTGGCAGCAATCATCATTAAACATAAACCTCAGTGCAACTGCCTGAAGCATTATCTGGGATTTAGACTCACCTGCTCCCTTATCCCAAAGTTATTAGTTGTTTCCCCTCATCTGTCATGTGTCAGAGAAGACTTTGCTTTTTTTGAATGAAACAGTAAAAATGCTTGCCAGGTAAATGTAAAGTACATGATGTCCTGTTTGACTTGTAATAATTAATCAATAAATTTTCTTCAGCTTTTAATAACACTCATCAATTTAAAATTTTAAAATCTGAATTGAAAGGTGTAACAAAACAAATTAACTTTTGTGACAGGATTCAAACCACTGTTGAGTCTTGCATTCATGTCAAAGTGAGTGTCAAGTGGGCATCAGTTTTTCCTCCCTGCGTGTTACTCTCTGATGGAAGGAAGGCTGTGGTTGTCAGGCAAGGAAAGAGCTGAGAAGTTAATCCTAGCACAAGGTCCACCTTTCTTGGATAGCTTATAATGTCCCGAAACTGCTGAACTCCTACAGTACTAGACAGTCATGATGCAGCCAGTCTATGATGGGATCCTGAAAATAGGAGACTCTTTAACCTTACAAAAGCTTTTTTTGTTGGTTGGTTTGTTTGTTTGTTTGTTTTTAAGGGATACAGGCAGTGAGTTGGCTAGATAGGTAAAACTGAAGTAGCATAAGATAATGTCAATTATGCATTTCACTTGTGCCATAATTGGCTCAGAGCAAAGAAAGTCAAGATTGTCCCCATATAACCCACCATTCTTAGCTAAGACCAACACAGGTCAAAAAAAACTTTCTATTAGAGTGAAATGACAAGACAGTACAGGTAGATGCAGAATGCCTTCAGTCAGATTGCCTTCAGAGCAATCTGGATGCAGCAAACCCAAGGTACAGAAAAATTGCAGCTCACAGTTGTCATGCCATGAAATCTAGTAGGAAGAAAAGAGAAGCATTACTACTAGTATCCCAAGGGTATCTCCAGTACTCTGGAGATACTTCAGGAAAACTTGACACAGAAATGTTAACTCCTCCCCACCAGCAACAGTTCTTTGCCATCATTAATACCAACCAATTATCAAGCTAGAAATAGGTTCAGTACAGCACAAAACAAAAAAATCAAGGCAGCATTTAAAATCAGGCCTGTGTTTCATCAGACACTGTAAATATATCTGAGAGTAGCACTGAAGTTCAAAAGGAATAGATAATCTGAAATAATATGTCCATAATGAGCCCTCCCTTTCAAAAAGCTCTTAGATTTAGGCAGCCAAGTGATGAATCACCAGAAACTAGGTCCCTTATTCCCTTTATTATTTTTTTCTTTTCTTTACTTAAAACTTTAAAATGTTATGAATAACTGCCAGCTTTCAGCACATACCAAAGAATGAAAAGAAAAGAGAAAAAACTCCTAGATAAGTATAAAGTTAAGCAGATGCGAAGGGCACAAATGCTGTTTATTAGCATAATAAATTAATCATTATTTCAGCAACAAATGTATTTTGCCTAATAAAAATATCAGAACACAATCTCAGAATAATTAAACAAATAATGTTTAACATATCTTACATTCACATGGTTAAGGTGAAACAAACACATGAGTGGGTTTACAGAGAAAGTACAGCTCTATTTATTGCTTAAGTAATGTTTTGTCATACATAATAATCTTAGCCTGGTAGTACATTCAATTCTTTGTGATCTTTCTACTTTTTATTTCTATGTATTAGTATTAGATTTTCAGTTCCTCTGTTTGATACTGGATCTGAGCAGAAGAGAACTCTGCCAGGCCAGATTATGTAATAATTATGAACAAAAGTATAAGTAAATAATGATATGACTTTTAAAACGGTGGTTGTCAATAAAGTGGATCCATATGTTCTATCCTCTAAACAATACAAAATTAGTATGAATAAATATTATGAGCTACCTAGATAATAAATACAAACTCCCTTCTATTCCACTGCATGTCACTTTACTGTGATAAAACTCAAGTGTTTGCACACAAACTTCTCATCCATTTCACAAATCTCAGAAAAAAACCCAGCAACCCAAATCTTTTGATAAAGGTCATTTGAGAATGTGAGGCCATGTTATGAAATGTTAAATCTTGAGTAGAAATAACCATGCAAAAGTATTTTAGTTTACAATTTCAGGTGAACAGCCAAGACAGGAAGCTATATTCTTCCTGGGTCTTGTAGGATAAAAGTAAAAACTTCTGTTATTTTTCCTACTTTTTTTTTCATTTAACAAGCTGAGGAATAGAAGCTGTGATTTGTCCCCAAAAAATCCATCATTCACAACACTGATTCAAATAGAAAGAACAAATAATGGTAAATACACACGAAATTGTAATGTCATAATATTGACAGTCAGCTACACCAGTATATAATTTTACTGTTTACACAGAGTAATGCAGACTCACCTGCAGTGGTATTTTGAAACTGCAGCAGTAGTTTGCAGGTGTGAAGGGTGTATAAATGCTCTATTGTATACCAGTGCCTAGGCTGGGGAGGCAGGTTTTTCCCCAAGGATTTGATAACCCCAGATAGAGAAAAGTGTTTTTGCTGTTTATCTTTGTACTTGGTTTCCTACTTCAAGCCAATTCATTTCTTAGGATAGCAGTTCATGTAAATTATTTCAGCTTGGACATCCATATCCCAGTGTACTGAAAACAAATCAATAGTTTACTTAATCCATTTTGAAAGCATCACTCCACTCACTTTTACAATGAGACAATATATTTTAGCAAGGGTAATATAGTACACAGCTTTTCTTATGCCATGACTAATTTCTGTTTCTTGCATTCCCATTCTTCAGTCAAAATCCTTTCTTTATTAAGATTTATGCAACTGAGAATAATAATTTCTTGTAATTATTATGTATTTTTCTTTTGATCTTATGAAGAGAGTTGAAATATATATTAATTTCTGTGTAAATGTGTATCTAGGAATTAGAAAGGGGAAGGCAGAATATTTTGCAGTCCCTTGTGCAAAAGGGATGAATGAGCAGTTTATTTTTGTTTCAAGTATTATTTTGACATTCCACTAGTTACATCTCAATCCCTTTTAAAAAAAAAAACTTTTCTGCAAAAAATATATAGGCTGTCTTTCTGATATACATTGATTCCAAACCTATGGTTTCAGCAAGGAGAAATATTATGACAGATAAAAATGGTTTCAGATATTAATGGCTAGAAGAAATAATTTTCTGTGATTGTTCTGTTGTAATATCATTTCTATTTGAAAAAAGAATATTTGTTTTGAGGAAGCAAGTTTCTTTCATTGCTAGCTTCACACAACCCTTATTTTCTTTGGGTCTTTCTTTCAAACTTACATGGAGGATACTACTCCATGTAGAAATTCTGTTGACATACACTCCTTGCTATTTATCCAGCTTATAGAACGTGATTAAATTGTTGTTCAGTCAGAATAACATCAGATGCATTTTTTATGTTTGAGGGTTTCAGTGACTCCAAATGCAGGCTTTGCTTCATCTTTTACAGGCATCTACAGTAATTTACAAACAATATCCATGTTAATAACCTTGTTTTGTTTTTTAAGTCTCCCCCATTTCAGTTTATCAGACTGTATTGAAAAACATTACCTTCAAAAGCCCAAATTAGAAAAACTTTTGTATTGGTAGTTTATTTTATACTTTGTAATTTCATACTTTGTTTATTTTATAGTATGCTAGTATTGTCCTGTCATCTAAGCTCATTCCAATGTCAGCATTGCCCAGAGGAATCAGCAGAGCAGTTCAGTAATCTTGTACAATGGAAACACTAGTGTGTTTCTGAACCAAAGTTCTCTGCATCAGCCCTCTAACAAGAGAAGTGGAGAAATCTTCTGAATTTTACTTTAAACTGTTTCCAACATCACTTTGGTCTTGCTTAGATTCACCAGAGCAAATCCTTTCTTGTCAGGTGCCTGAACCTTCAATGGAATCTAATGTTCAAGTAAAGACAATGGTTTTGTCAGGAATTAATATGAAATTTAATTGAATGTCATCATTGTCCAGCTGTCTTTGTAATACTGACTTTCCAGTACATTGTATGGATCTCTTTAGGTTTCTAAACAAAATTTATCGGTTGCAGTTAAATTGTTTTAGCTAGGCAATGCCATGTCATGATTCTACATTCTAAGAACAGAAATAAGCCAATCTGATGGATCTTGAAAGAAATAGTTTCTTAAAGATACACATTGAACCCCAAAACTTAAATCTTATAAGTAGGTTGTGCATTAAAATTTTACATGTCAGAAAAGGAGTGTGATATAGAGAAAAGGGTAGTGAGTAAGGTGGGTAAAGCTTGATCACCTCCATCCCGTTTTTGTTTTAGTGCTTTAGGGTAACTTAGATTACATAATTTGTTTTTGCAGAAGGTCTTGTAAATGTTGAAGCCATTCCTAGACGTGGGATTATGGTAACTGCAAAACAATATCTGATTTTTTGACAATTAAAATAAAATCAGGTTTTATTATCATGCCTGAGGGGAATATTAGTTCTTCTCAGCGGTATAAGCTGTCCAATCAAGCTTTTACCACAAAAAAAGTTCATTTGTCAACACTTGTAGAAGTTTGCAACAACTGTCTCTATCAAAAACTAATTAGCACGTGCATCACACTTTAAAAAACAAAAAAAAATCTATTTTTGTTTTAGATGTAATTCATAAGCTGTTGTTAAAATGACAGGTCTGTGTTCCCTTGTTAAATCATCCACTAGGTAAACAAATGCTAAATTCTGCACCTGGGGAGGAACAAATCTGGGCACCAGCATATGGATGGGGGCCACCCAGCTGGAAAGAAGCTTTGTAAAGGAGGTGGAGTTTCTGATGGACAGAAATTCAAATATGAGCCAGCAATGTGTTCCTGTTGCAAAGACAGTTAACAGTATTGTGGGATGCACCAGGAGGCATGCATCCTGTTATGCAGCCAGCAGCTTGAGGGAGGTGAACCTTCTCCTCTGCCAAATCCTGTGAGGCCACACCTGGAGTGATGGGTCCAGTTCATCTCCTCAGAACAACAGAGACATGAACATATTGGTCCAGTGAAGCTCCATAAAGATGCTGAAGGGACTAGAGCATCTCTCATATGACGAGAGGCTGAGAGAGACAGGACTGTTCACCCAGAGAACAGAAAGCTGAGGGGTACCTAGCTCACTGGCATAAACACCTGATGAGAAAATGCAAAGAACATGAAATCCGACTTTCTTCTCAGTGGTGCCCAGTGATAGAACAGAAGGCAATGGACCTATTTGGGAAAATGGAAAATTCTTTTCTAAGGCAAGAAAAACAGGTTTTTTACTTTGTGCCAGAACTCTGGAGCAGACAGCCCTACAAGTCTGGGGAGTCTACAGTCTCCCAAACTTGACCGGGACACGGTTCCAAGCATGTGATTTGGGTGATGATATTTCTGAAAAGCACATGAATTTACCTGGAAAGTGTGCTAGTTTCAGACTAGTCCGCCAAGCACTGAGCAGCCTAAGAACTCAGGTTGTAGTCAAGAATCCTGTCTTAAAAGAATGTCCTTAAAATGATGCAAAAACATGTAGGAAAAAAAAATGCTAATGCTTACAGAAAAAAAAAAAGGCATGAGAAAAAAGTACACATCAATACACCATTTTTCTGTGGTGACATTGTGCTTTGTAGCTTATATAGTGCGAACAAATGTGTTTTCCAGGACACACAGACACATTATAAGAGAGGCATATGCCCTTATGGTTTTATTCCTGCCTGGCTTGCAGAGCTATACAGCTTTTATGAGCTTCTTCTATTTTGGTAAAAGTAAACTTCCAGACTCCAGAGGAAACATGGTTTACTTCCTACTAATCTGACTTTATACTGCCACAAAACTTCATTTGATGTATGTTTGCTACATGATCTATATAGCACTACTAATACCTCTGGTCCCTGGTATAAAAAAAACATTAAGCATTACTTTATATAAATATATAAGAAGTTGCAATTCTTTTCTACATTCAAAAAATACATTTATTTTTCTGTAAAAATATGCAGTTTATTCTGTGTAAAGGCAGTAGGAAGATATTTTCTATGTTAGATTGCATTAGACTAACTTACAGTGACAGAAAATATATAAAGTCCATTGATGTGTAATATGCATTGAAGGCATTTTTGTCACTCAGTAATAAGAACACAGAAAAGTTGGGAAAAGTTACATTGTGCTAAAAAAATTCACATTTTATGAATAGTTTGTTATTAGCTTCCAAAACAAGACATCAGTTCTCATGAAAGTGACTATAACATCATTTGTTTCACTATGCCTCAGGTAAAAGTTAGATGTAATCTGCCACATGCCTTGAAGGCTTGTGATACAGACAAAGACATTTTGTTTTGTTGACTTTGTGGGCAATTTTTCTGGTTTGGAGTTGCTCTGCTTTTATTCCCAGAGAAAAATGAGGCAAAGCATAGCTAATGGTAATTTTCAGCTATAGATTCGGACTTTTATATTGCTCATAGACACAAAATAAAAACTTGCGTATCTTGGTCAGGTTTTCACAAAGCATAAAGGGACTTATATTACTACAGATGAAGATTTTACAACCCAGCTACTAAAAGCCAGCTCCTAGTCCAGCTCAGACTTCCAGAGATTTCAAACAGCAGCTCTTTTTGTTTTCTGCATGAATACGTTTTAAAAACAGGTTTTGGGTTTTATGCCTTGCATGAGTATGACAATCTCACTTTAAGGGCTGAATAAGGGGAAGTTAGGGCATCTTGTTCTTTTCTCCTCACAGAGGGGAAATAAAATTTCACATAGGTGAGGAAAAATGGGTCTTTTGGGACAGGATTACCCTGTATTGGTAATTAGGCCATGGACTTTACACATGATCCTCTTAAGTTTTTGAACTGTAGCTGAAATATCTAGGAATGTTTTGGTGCTCAATTTCACTTTATCTCCTTTGAGAATTTCCAGTCTAGTTGCTCCTAATTTGTCAAACTATGAATATTTTTAGAGGTGGACTCATATGATCCCAGAATAATTGGAAGTGACCTTAGAAGGTCATCTGTGCTCAAACAGGATTATGCACAGTTAGTTGCCAAGATTCACCTCCAGTTGGCTTTCAAGTATTTCCAAGGATGGACACTCTGCAACCCCTCTGGACAACCTGACACGTTGAAAGTATTTTATAAAGAACTTGCAGATCAATGGTGTCTGAAAAGAGAAGAAATTCTAAATAAAACACATAGAGTCTTTCCATCTGAAACAATGGATGTTGGACTAAATTGTGGGTCAGTCTGCATTAAGAAATATAATCAGTCTGTCTGTTTTCACTAAACAGGGAAAGTTAACTGTCAACTAGTAAAAATGTTCTCCCTCTACCTTCTGTAACTCTCTGCCATAAGTATGTCAAATATATTTCACATGAATAAATTCCTTTAGATTCTTGAGATGGCCTATAATTCCTTTTTTCCTCTCGTAAAAAGAAACAAAGATCCAAAAAATCATGTTATAGATTTGTTAATATAATTTTCCAGTCTTCATTTCCACCGATGAAATAAATTATTAACTGTATAACCAAGATATCTCAAAAAGAAAAAAAATCTGTCATAGCTCCAGAGGGTAATCTTTCTGTACAATCTACAGATCAGTAAAGCTGTATGAAATCCTTTCAATGAAGAATAGGAGGACAAAATCATGTAATATCAGGTAATATCCCATAGTAGTAGATGAGAAACAATTACTGAAACTGTTCTAAGTATGATTTTAGTGCTAAGACCACTAGGAAAGCAGATGTCAATGTTTTTCTGTCTTTTTTGGTTGGTTGGTTGGTTTTTGCCTCGTCCAACCATCTCCATACCTGTGTGAAATGCAAAGTGCTACCTGTGCCTTTTTGAAATGAGTGGTAGTTAGCAGAAATGCACAATCACACAACATGACAAAGTTCTAGTCAGTGTACACTGTTTTGGATTACAATGGGTTCTTCAGGCATGGCAAGGCCCCTGTAAACTTAAAAATGCTGGAAACTGCCCACTGCAGCATAGCTTCACATAGCTTCTGAGTTTTGCAGTACAGAGCAAAACAGAAACTTCATATGTTTTAGAATGCAAGATATTCTTGGCATGAACTTCAGTGGGAAGCAAAAGTATCAGTTATGCTTTCCATTGCTTCACTAGATCTCCAGTGTCACACTAGATTAAGTTAAATTATATAACATTTCATATCTTAATACATTTTACATTTTCCATTTATGATCATGTAGTGAAATTTTATTGCTGCTGATTTTACTATGGGAAGATTTAACTGAGTTCAGATTAATGCTGCTATTTATCTGCAAAAATATGAGTCCCCTACAATTATTACCAGTAAAAAATACTGAAGTTCCAAAATAAAATTCAAATGTCACCCTCCTATGTAAGAAGCCTCTCTTCTTCATACAAAACATTCAATAAAAATAGTGTTCTTTTGTTTTAAAACCTGACACTTACAAAAGATAATCCATAATGGAACAGGAGATAATGAGATGTCCTTCACTTTAAAAAGTGCCATAATGCTTCCTGCTTCATAAAGCTTTGGTAGATATGAAACTTGTCTCTTTTATTGTGTATAAAGAACAATTCTTTGCAATTGTACAACCTTTTCTCATGTTAAAATCTTAATGCATTCGATATTCTCAATGAACAGCTTCTGGACAATTTATTTATTTTTATAGTAGATAGGATTTATTTTGTCTGTTCTGTTGTCAAGACATAAACTAGCTTGGCTTAAAAAGCCTGATATTTTTGTTAATACAGCTTTCTTTAAAAAAAAGAAAAAAAGAAAAAAGAAATCCAAACAACCTTAAAATGCTTAGATTCCTAGGTTTTTTTCTTATATTAGTTTTACTTTATAGTCATCTGTCTGATTTAAAATACCCTCTTGAAAAATAAAAGGAAATTCACACTTGAATTAAATGTAAATCAACACTCCCTTTGCCCTTGACAGTGAAGGCCTAGTGTAGTTTTTCTACATGGAAAACCTCTTTAAACTAAGAGACTGATAAACAAATATTCATAAAGTTATTTGATACATAGCACCCTCCTAACTCCTTTTTCCTTTCCAAAATATGGAGGCTATATGTTTTAGCACATGCACACTCCATCAGCAGGTCCTGCAAATGGTATAAAGTCATAACAGCAGGCAAAAAGCAAGCCTTGGGAAATTATTTTTATAAAGAGATTGTTCACTGCCCATCCATCCACTGCCCATATCATGAGACTATTAGTCACTAAGGGTAAAACATCAGATGGAACTGAACTAGATAAGAGCTCAATGGGATCCAAATTCAAATTTTCTTATTACACTTTTTCTAAAAGTCAAACATTCAAGATGATTTCAGATCAATTTGGTGCAGATGCATGATTTCTGTTAGCTCAATTATAATTCCTTTGGTGGATGTAGATTTTTTGAAAACGCCTTCATCTACCACCCACGTTTTCACATTGTTTATCTTAACAGCTCATTAGCAAATTTCACTTTCTTCTATCATATTGCAGTTCAAAGCATTCTGCTCTGAGTTCCTTTCTGTATGCTGCATTGTTTCTGTCTGAGAAAAAAAATTGCTTTCTCTATGGAAAACAAAATGGATAAATGGATACTCTTTTGCTGGGTCTTCTTTTTTTTTTTTTTTCTGTGAAGATCACCAGTCTTCTTAAGCAGCCCAGTTCAGAAATGTGTACCCAAATTCTCTTATTCTTTGTCTTTGCAGCTCAGTATCTGAAGATCAAATGCAATCTGTGAGTAGGAGCTCTTTTAGATGATGCTACTGTATTGTTTCATTTCTCTAAACAAACTGCTACTAAAATCTGGGAAAAAATGCTACACTTCAACAAAAGAGGGCAACTGTCCTTTTCATGAAGTATTCTTACAAGCACAGGCATAGAGAGAAACTTTCTTACCAAATTATTTTTCTATAGTCTGTGGTTGCTACTTAGAAAATTTCATATGGCAGAGTCAGTAATTTTTATTTCTTGAAAATGTATCTTAATAAGATGAAATATCCAAATGAAATTGAAAGCAATTTTGGGGAAAAAAATTAAAACTATATTAAAAAGGAAAGGTGTCACTTGAAAAATCAATGTCACACATTGAACAAATATCTTTGACATTGCGTTCATTTTTGAATTGTTTTTCTTCTGAATCTGCCTTTCAGGGAAATGAACTCAAATTTGGACTCTGATTACAGTGCAGTAGAATATGGGATCCCTAAACTTTCTCTAAGTAATTATCCAAAATTACTAATGATATTCTCAGATCCATGAAGTTTTGCACTGAGAAGAACAGCAGGTGGTGAGGAATTTTTTTTCCAGCTAAACATGACAGATTTTCTCTCCTTTAAGCACAGATCAAAGACAGAAACCAAAGGAAGTACAAATAATGCTAGTCATGCTGAATAGGAAACATATTGTCTTTTCATAAGTCAGTCACTGTAAATAACGGCTATCTCATACAACACTTAGAGTGCAAAGTATATCACACAATTTGCAAATTTGGGAACAGGATGTCAAGGAAGTCTCAAGAGGAAATTCAATTAGCTGGACATCTCCCACCATCTCCCTAGTAAGCTACAGCTCCATTAATCATTGCCATATACCTCATGAACATGTTTGTACCTCTCCTGCCTCTTTTGTGTAAAACATTAGTGTAAAGCAGAAGAATGAAGGAAATACCCTTAAACCTCCTGGCAACGTGGGATGCATTTTCATATTCAGTTTGGGAAGGGCTTGTGCAGGATATGACACTGAAAACCAGCAGCTCCACGCTTTGAAAGTTCACTAGATGTTCACCTTACCTTTTAAACAGAACTAACAAGACACTCATTGTAAGACAGAATGAAGATAAATATGAAAAATAAAACAGGAAAAAGAAACAAAAACAGGAAAAAATATTTGAGGGGGAACTGGTCTTCCTGTGAATATCTATAAAGCAAAAGGACTGATCAGTATTAGAAATTACATAACAAAGAACAGCTGATTCCTCTTTTTACAACTGAAGATTTGCATGCCTGGTCCTCAGGTATGCCCTTTAACCTACAAATATGCTCAGATTTTCCCATTTTTGTCATTCCTCTCCACAGGGTAAGTGGTCATACAAGCTTACAGAGCTAGAATGGGAATTCTAAGTGTGAAAAATATAGTGATTTGCCACACCATTGATTTTGCTGGTTATGAATCTCAGCTTTGCTTTCTTGCCATAGGATAAAACCAACATGCAGGTTTGAGAGGCAAACAATTAAAAATGTATTATGTATTAGAAATTCAATAACAAAAGCTGTAGGCTCTGGACCACTAAAAGGAATGTTGCAGGAAGACTTTGACAGAATGTTTTACAAGTGTTTGTTTTTTTGGAGAAAAAAGCCTAAAATATGGGGAACAGATTTATTAGATGACTATAAAGATTTCACAATTCCTACAAAGCCAAAATCCATTTTAAACCAGAATTACATATAAGAACTCTTTGAGCCCTAATATGCCCTAATGCCATGTCAGGCACAGGTCATACTCATACCTAACAATTTAATTAGCTTTTGAAATCTCTGCTTTTTGTTTTGTCTTGCCTAAACACAAGTCAGCAGGGTCAAAGCTGTAGACCTGTGGCTGTTTTTAAGATGCACATCTTTGTGTCAGAGACCTCAGCCACTGTGGCAGGCTGATCACTGATCACTGCCTGGAGACTTCTGCTCCCTGAAACCTTCCTGCAAACTGTTCAATGTGCAATTGCTGCTTCGATGGGAAGGAGTGGTCTAGGTCATCTGAGTGGAAGCCTGAACCTCTCTAGATTTAACTGAAGCACTGAAAACCAGATCTAGAAGAAAAGCATGGTGCAAGCCCCCTTCTCTGATGCTCATTTAGTACAAAGGCAGATTACCCACCTCCAGGCTGCCCCACCAGGAATGGGAATTCCACCACAAACTGCTAGTTGTCTGCTCAGATCAGAAGACACAAAGATAGAGCTGATGTTTGGAGCAAAGTCATTCCAAGCAACATGCAGGAGTGCACTAACTGGGAACTTTGGATGCTTGACAACTTGGCTGTTCCCACTCTACTTTCAGCCCAGGGGCATCATGCCTAGAGCTGCAGCCCCCAAAGAAAGTTTGAGGGGACAAAGGCTGTCAGAACCCAGCTGTGAGTGCCTTGGTTATGACTGTGCCCAGACACTCTAACTCCACTTACTTGGAGCCAGACAGTCGGCTTTTAATCCTGACACCAAGACAGTTGGCCATATTCTCGGGAAAGAAATCTCAAAAGTTTCAAAACATCACTGATGGAACCCTGCTTTTGGTTGAAAAAGACTGTGTTCATTTATTTTTACTGTCTCCAAAGTTGGAGGTCTGAGCCTTCTGCTAGTGAGATTGTAAGATATGGAGGACTTTTATTTCCTGGCAAGCCCACTACAGCAGGCCTGTCACTGCCAATATTTTAGCATATAATGAGGTTGAGTTTATTATGCTTAATGCTGAAGTGGTCTATAGATATATATGTTACATCTGCACGAACTTACTCATTTATTCTGGAGGGAAAAGAATATTAAATATATATGTAAACATAGATCTGCAATGAGGCTGACATTTTGTTCCAGAAAAATATTGGTGTTAAGAAATATAAAATTTATATAAAGGAATAGAACTAAGTATTCCAGGTGTTTATGTTTTTTTCAATTCTCCAGAGCTGTTTAAACTTCTAGAAAATTAACTGTGATACTTTAAATCTGGTTTGGTATCTTATTTTTGAACCTAGCAACAGTAAGAAAAGGCCATTGTGTGTGAAAAGTTTATGGTGCTCTTCCTACTCTATTTCTACATATCTGAGGAAAACATGAAAGAGAAAATATAAAACTGGATTTTTAATCTTCAAATAATGCAGTCATAACTAGTGTAAAGAATATACTTACAACTATCACACATTAGAATTATATGGATGCAGTAAGTTTGGGTTCATGGATTACACGTTCCGTATAAACACCAGCTTCAGTAGTGATTGGACTAACATCTTATTGGGCTTACGCTCATGCAAACCTGATGATGCCACATTAATTTGATTATACTTCAATGAGAGAAAGAGAAATCCATGAAGAGCAAGTGGTTTGCAGCTGTCTTTAAGGTCCAGAGCTCAGTTATTCCAGCAGGTGTTAAGAATTTTTAGGAACTGACTACGGTCTTTATTTATTATTTGAATACGAATACACATGGTTTGGTGCTAACTGCATTTGTCAATACAAAAATCTTCTGAATCACAAACTAGTTAAATAATGTATAAAAATAGATACCCTGTTTCTAGTCTGGAAAATCTGTTTAAAGAATACTTTTGCTGTCTGCATATACGTATGCATGTGTAGCAGTGAAGTTTTTACATATAAAATGTACTTTGAAACATCATGTATTTATCATATTGCACTGGTTAAATCCCTTTAGCATTAACTATTCATTTGACAGAAAATGCCTTTTCCTGTGAGAGGAATATGTTGTAAAGTCACTTACCAGTTGGTGGATTCTGAGCTTCTAAATAAATAATTTTTAAAAATAATTTTTTTCTCTTCTCTGTGGGAATCAGGAGAGACTAATTTTAAAAAACAGTGGGAGTGTCAATAAGGAACTATCCCTGCCCTGAAAAAGAGGTGTTTTCTCCCTGAATTCTATCAAATCACTTTATCTCTCAAAGTGATCGATTCTGTTAATTAAATACTCTGCAGGGTATCAGCAGGCTTGTTCTATGTTATCTCTTCTGTTTCAAAAGTGGTTTTTCCTCTTCCAAATTCCACACGATTGTGCTATATAGCAATGACGCAATTGTGTGGGAAAGCTCAGGTGTGGGTAGTAACGTCACGGCAACAAACACAAAGACCTTTGCAGCAATGGAAAATTATCAGTAACAGAAATAGTTGGTGGTGTTTTTTTTTATAAAGCAACATTAGAAAAAAATAAAAGTGAGCATCCAGCACAAACAGCAGGATGTGTAAGCTTCAGAATGGGAGGCTTTGTAATGAGAGTAATTTATTCAGTTATTCCTAAAATCTTAATCAGAGTTATATATCAGCACTGATAATGAATTTACTTTCCCAGTATCTCTCTTCATAATGGGACTGTTTCCCAGAGGAGAAGCCAAAGTTTCTTGGACACTAAGAACTCTAGAAGAAAGCAATCTTTGCTTCAAAACCTCTATACTTCCAGACTTGTAATTCAAAATAATGAAAGGACAATCAGAACTTTTTTTTTTTTTTTTT
>VXBI01012042.1:0-17790 GCA_013397375.1 Toxostoma redivivum
ATTGAGTGCACCCTCAGCAAGTTCGTAAATGACATCAAGTTCCATAGTAGTATTGATCTTCTTAAGGGTAGGGAAGGGCCTGCAGAGGGATCTGGACAGGCTGGATCAATGGGCTGAGGCCAATTTTATGAGGTTCAACAAGGTGAAGTGCTGAGGGAGTCCTGTACTTGGGTCACTCTCTGGGTCTGGTGGGTTTTTGCTGCCCCAAGATTCGTAGGAGATCTTATTTTCAGCCCGTGCGTCCAAAGAATAAGTCAAAACTCTTCAGTGTTCGGTCTCAAGGTTGTTTATTATTCATTATCTAAAACATTTTTCTTTTCGCCCAGCTGAGGTCTATTTAACAAGGCAGCCAGCAGCACTCTCCCCCTTCAGGGCGGTGTTATCTTTTTATACTACAAACTACGTATACTATGTTTACAATAATTTCCCAATGCCTATCATCTATGTTAGACAGTGAAATTCTACTCTAAACCAATCCTAACGTGCCAACATCGCAGCAGAACATGGAGACAAAGAAGAAGAAGAAGGACTAGACACGCCCAATTTCCTCCATCTTGTCCCTAAAACCCCCATTCCCAAAAATCTTAAAATCTACATTTTCACCCTGTGATAACACTACTTAAACTTTTGCTACTTTCAGGTCCTCAGATAAAGCTGGTAACTTATTCCACGGGCTATAATCAAATCTACAGGTGGTCTTGGCTGCTTGCCAGGGTCTCAGAGCCCCCTGACAGGTGTTCCGGCAACTCTGGACACCTGGAGGGATGTTCTGAGTTCCGACAGGTCACAACATCCCTCTGCAGCCCTACAGGCTTGGGGCAGAGTGACTGGAAAGCTGCCTTGTAGAAAAGGACCTGGGTGTGCTGGTTGACAGCAGCTGAACATGAGTCAGTGTGGGCTCAGGTGGCCAAGAAGGCCAATGGCATCCCCTCTTGTAATCAGGAATAGCGTGGCCAGCAGGTCTAGGGAAGTGAAAAATTAAAAAGCTTAAATTGGACAAAAAATATAAATGTTTTCAACAGTAAATCTGTACTGCTTTCAGAGCTTGAACTGAATTTCAGGAATCATATTAACTGAACTCGGTTAATTTGCAACAGGTATTTAAGTAGGCCTTTGAATTTTTAACTGATAAATCATTCCCAATTGCTTTTAAAGATTGTCAGATACTTCTGTCTTATATTTGGATCCATTTTAGGAAAAGAGAAGAAAACTGATGTTTTTTTGGTCATTCATTCATGACCTTCATTTGATTCAACCAGGGAATATCTGTGGTGTTATTTCTATTCAAACTAATTTGCACATGTCAAAGGTACAGTTCTGGAACCTTACCTTTAACCATATCTAATCTGGAACACATATGAACTCCAAATCTTTAAGTCTACCTTTATTAAAATGTTTAAATCTCTTGGTTTAGATATTTCAAACACAAGGTATGTAGGGCTTATTTATTTGACTCATACTGTTAATCATAACTATGAATCATTTGAACTGTAGTTCTAGAGTGTAATTATATCGTAGTTATGATTAAAGCATCATTGATTTGTACTAGTACACTACGGAGAACAAGAAATTTTCTCTGCTTCTTTTTTAGGTGCTGTATGTCTGCTGTATGTCTATCTGTATGAAAGATTGTTAAAAAAACCCCTTCCAACACAAGTGATTTGCATGATTGAAAGGGGTTATCACTTACTTGTATTGCATTCAAAATGTCAAGTTCAGATCTGGGAGATGAGCACTAAAGCAGGTGACCAAATGACTATTTCTGAACTTCACTTTCTCTACATAAAAATATAAAATATAAAAATTAAGAAATAAAAAAGTATCTTCGTAGTTTGTCTTTGATGAAAAGGTAGCTGCTTTGTTAGTTCTCAGTCTTACAGTGTCTGTTTTGCATCCAAGTTCCTTTGCAAAAACAATAAATGTTTAATCTGGGACCTCATATGAGGAAAGTGAATAAATGAAATAATTTTCACTTTTACAGATCCCTCAAGAAAAACAGCAAAATTCACTCTCCCCTTCATGCCAATGTCTAGTCTGGGTTTGTTTGGAGTGGGTGTTTTTTGGGGGGGATGGGGATTGGTGAGGTGTTTTTCTGTTTGTGTTTTTTTGGTTTGGTTTTTTTTTTGTGTGTTTGAACTGACAGCGAATTCCTTCGGGGGAAACTTATAATATTCAATGTTTTTAATTTCTATAGCATATTATTAGCTTGTACTAAACTTATTTTCTGTTGAAAATAAATCCAGCATAAGTCAAATATTTAGCACAATAACACCTACATACACCCATGTGAAAACCCCTATTAAACACATTGTGTTCTTTATACCCTTGCTAGCTTGAACTAATACTAATTCTTACATTATTTTAAGATGTTGTCAGTGAGCTCTGTGCAAGTGCTTGTTCAACACTTCATTATACCAGCAATCAAACTTCCCAGATTGGGAGTTTCTCCTAAAGCATTCATTGCATGTTTGTCCCACCATTGTTCTTCCTTTCAGCCTTCCTATCCTCCACTAAAGTTCAGTTTAATGTCAAACACTCCAACCTGTGTGGTGTAGTTGATCCACTTGAGAGAAGGGATACCAGCCAGAGGAACCTTGTCAGGCTTGAGAAGTGGGCTCATGAGAACCTCATGAAGTTCAACAAGGCCAAGTGCAAGTTGCTGCACCTGGGTAGGGGCAATTCCTAATATTAGTACAGACTAGGAGATGAATGGATTGAGACCAGCCCTGCAGAGGACTTGGGGGCACTGGTAGATGAAAAATAAGACAAGAGCCTGCAGTGTTTGCTTGCAGTCCAGAAAGCCAATTCTGTCCTGGGCTATATCAAAAGCAGTATGGCCAGCAGTGCAGGGGAGGAGATTCTGCCCCTCTATTCTGCCTTCGTGTGACCCCACCTGGAGTACTGTGTACAGCTCTGGGATTCTCAGCACAAGAAAGACATGGGCCTGTTGTGGCAGGTACAGAGGAGGCCACAAAGATGATCAGACATCTGAAGCACCTCTCCTAGGAAGACAGGCTTGTTCATACTGGAGAAGGTTCTCAGGAGACCTTATTGCAGCCTTTCAGTGTGTAAAGGGAGCTTATAAGAAAGATGAAAGGAGACTTTTTACATGGGCAGATAGTGATAGGATAGGGGGAAAGAATTTTAAACTGTGAGTAGATTTTGATTGGATGCAAGAAAGACTTTTTTTTTGTTTTTTAAATATTATGAGGGTGGTGAGACAATAGAAGAGGTTCCCCAGAGAGGTTGTAGATGTCCCATCCCTGTAAGTATTCAAGGTCAGGTTGGATGGGGCTTTGAGCAACTTGATCTAGTCGACCACTGTACTGGTTTGAAAGCAAAACTAGTGAGAGACTCCAAGTCAGAAATACAATTTCATAGGAAAAAAGAGGAAAAAAAATAAAATACTTGCAATAGTACAAAAGAAAACTACTGACAGAGTCAGAATACAACCTGACACCCTGTCAGTCAGGGTGTTGGTAGCAGTCCAATTAAATGGTGGCTGCAGTACTCCTGGAGTGACAGATGCTTCAGCTGAAGAAGTGGTCCTGTAGAAGAGTGCAGTTTTCCTCCGAAGGTTCAGTGATGATGTGGAAAGGTCCAATTTTCCTCTGGGATCCAGTGGAAAAAGGCTGCTCTGATGTTCCAAATCTCAGTTTTTATCTAGATAGGAAAGGCTTGGCTCCTCCCCGACTGGAGCATCTCACAATGGGATGATGTAATTTTACCAGTCATGCAGTGGGACCCAATGGCCCATTAACAGAAGATATCCTCCTGGAGGAAGGATGGGTTGTGGAAAAGATAAAGAACACTGCCCCACCTGGTTTTACCAGATGGCCCATTAGCAGAGAATATCTCCCACAGAGATAAGGATCACTGTCCCACCTTGTTTCAACAGATGGTGATAGAATACATACTTTTGGGCACATCTTTACATCATAACCCAGGACAATCATGTTCCTACAAGTTGGTTGGACTAGATAATCTTTAAAGGTCCCTTCCAACACAAGACTATGAGTCTTACCTCCTTCCTTCAGAAAAATCTTCTTTAACATGGGCTCTCCTCAGGCTGCATCTTCCTTCAGTGCACATCCACTTGCTGCATTTAAGGGTTCTCCATGGGCTGCAATGTGAATATGTGCTATAGTGTGAACCTCAGGCTGCAGAGCAACAACCTGCTTCACCATGGTCTTCACCACTGGGTGAAGCAGTATCTCTTCTACAGTGCCTGAAGCATCTCCTCCCCCTGCTCCTTAAGTCACATTGGTGTCTGCAGGATTGTTTATCTCTTTTTTTTTTCTCACTTCTCTCTCAGAGTTGCTACACAGTTTTTTTTAACCTTTCTTAAATATGCTATCACAGAGATGCTATCAACATCAGTGCTTGGCTTGGCCTTGGGCAGTGGTGGGTCCATTTTGGAGCCGGTTGGAACTGGCTCTGCCTGACGTAGGGGCAGCTTCTGGTGTCTTCTCACAGAGGCCACCCCTGCAGACACTCCCCCCACACACATCCCTACTGTCAAAACATCCCCATATAAACCCAATGTACAAATATTTTTCTACACTACATTTAAACACCTTTAATTTACAAATATCTATGTATTTGTAATCTGTGCTGTTCAATTTTTCTTCTGTCCAGTAAGAGTTGAAGATATCACTTTGGTGTTTTTTAGGACAGGAATGCAGATGTTAAGGTCTGGTTTGTGTAAGAAAAAATGCTGGTTATGATTATTCCATAACAGCTGTTACAGATTTTTTAAAGTTACTTTTCTTTTTAGAAGAGTAGTTATCCTTAGTAAAATAATTTAGAACACGATTCTCATAATTGTAATGACATAGTGACCTTTTTCCAAAATACAGTCTTTGCTGTGGTTGATGACAACTTGAAAAAGGGGTGTTTTAAGAAGCACAGTTGCTTTCACTTGAATGGCGTGTTGATAGTTGCAAACCTTTCTAATTATGAGCATGTGCCTTTTATATTGGAGACAGTTGAAGTTTAGCTGTAATTGATCAGCTGAGACAGTGTTGGTACTTCTAACACAAAGGTATTTTGGTTAGATGCTGGAAAATACATGGTTTAATGTGTGTATGTATGTGTGTTGATATATAGTTTTACTTGTAAAAAGCACTCTGAATTGCTCATACTGACATTGTTTTACTTGAGTTGTTTTTTCCTCAGTTTACAATGGTATCGGCATCCTACTGAAGAAGATCTAAGACTTTTTGCAGGGAAACAAAGAATCAAGAGCAAAAAAGATAGGTAAAAACTTGTTTTAAGTGTTTTGTTTTGGTTTGGTTTTTTAATTCATATAAGTAAGTACTTTGCTGGCAAAGCTCTGACTTTGTCTAAAACTTCTTGCATATGATTGGCCTGCTTGCTTTGATTACCACAGCTCTGTACTGAACTGTGTCCTTTTGGCTTTGCAGAGTGCTTAACATGCCCAAATTGTACTGAACTGGGTAATTCCCAGTCTTCAAAAGTGATTTGCGACATTGCTAGTTTGATGGCAAAAAATTCTTGATGGATCTATTCAAAGACTGAGAAAAGGAAATCTTGTATACAACTGAAGCTCTTCAGCTTGAAGCAAGATGGAAAAGATTTGAGTATATTAGCTGAACGCAGGATTACTGTGAGCTGCCATTCTTATGCAGTTGTGAAAAGGGTAAATGTGCTCCTAGGATATATTGGGCGTCGTATTTTGTCATGGGAAAAAGGGACGCTTCAGACAAAGCTTATTAGAGAAGCCCTCCTGTTAAGTCACAAGGTTCAGAAAGGATCTCCTCACTTTCTAAACTACTCTTCAGAGAGGAGCCTGGGTGCATCTGGATCCAATCCTGGACTGCAGACTTAGTCAACAGTTTATGTCTAAAGGATTGTATATGTGTAATTGAGTCTTTACACAACTTTGTCCCACAGGATTAAGGATGGTAAACCAAATATATGTGTAGTGGGTTGAGCACTGGCCAAACGCCAGTCCACCCACTAAAATTATTTATTCATTTTCTGCTGTGAGATAAGGATTAGAAGAGCAAAGAAGGTTCAAAAGTTTAAAGAGTATAAAGAAAGCCTTATTAACAAAACTAAAAGGAGAATAATAAGAATCAGAATAAACCTTCAGAACACTTTTCCTCCCCCCAACTCCTCTTTCCCACTGACAACGTAAAGAGACAAAACCTGGTATTTTCAGTCAGTTTACCACTCCTAAAATAATCTTTTTTCAGTTCACTTAGGGAGAGGAGATTCTCCTGCCATGTCATGTAGAAACAGTTCTCTCATGGCTTTAATGTCACAGCAAATCAGCTGCCCGGGAGATAGAAATCTGTTAGTCATGTGAAAATCCCTCCCCTCAACTTACAGCTTTCCCCTCAACTGTTTTCGAGGGTTTAATCTTTGGCTAATGGGGTGCACTTTTAAGGATGAGCTGTTCAGAAGCAAAGGGTCTCTTCATCTATCTCTGAGATCATCTTCATCTCTGGGAACGGAGGTCTTCTTCCCTGGGGGCAAAGGTTTTCATCACTTACCTCTCTCTGTTCAAGCTTCTCATTGGATCACAGTTACTTCAGCATCTGCTTGCCTCAGCAGGGGTGCCTTTGCTCATATCTACAGTTTGAACACTCCACCCCCCCCATGATGTTAATGAATTACAGGGATATTCTAGTGTTTCATAGTCCATCACCATGGCCTTACAAAAGAATTTCAGCTCAAGACTAAGGCATCTCCTCATTCTCCTCCCATCTGGGATTTGACTGCTTCTTCACTGACCTTGGTGTCTCTGTTGGTTTTTTTATATCTTCACCCTTTCCTTTTCTCTTACTTGAGAGAGGATTGATGTCTGTAAGTTTCATCTGTGCACTGAAAGAGTTAATATCTCGCCCAGGCCTGTGGATGGTCAAGTGATCTCTGCCGGGCATCAGCCAGGGTAGTTGAGGTGTAGGATTTCAGGCCTTGCTGGGGAGAGGAACAGAGCCGCCTCTGTTCCTAGCCGCATGATCTCCAGTAGGATGGTTCTGCGACTCGTGGCCGGAGCAGGGCCAGACTCGGCTCTGCCCAAAGCCGAGTGGAGCCGGCCTGACCTGCTGGCTGCGGTTGGAACTTGGCGGTGGCAGAATCTCAGCCGAGCCGCTCCATGCCACAGGCCGACCTGGCAGAGCAGGGCCCGGCCCGGCCAGCACCGGCGGAGCATGCTGGCTCCCAGTTACCTGTTCAAAAGCCAAAAGCAAGGGTTTGTTTAAATGTGATTTCACAGAGGCATATTCAGCTTTCTTAAGTGGTTAACAGGGTGTCAATATTCAAAACTAGCCAGCTGATTGGTTCTGTTAAGTCTGGAGGAAGCTGTTAGCAGCTCCTCACAGAGAATTACTTCCATAGCTGATGGATTTCTCCTTAACTAATAGCCAAGATATGTTAAACCACGATAGTATGATACATAATTTATTTAAATTGATGATGATAATGATCAGACTAAAACATCTTAATAAGTATTTACTACACAGTATAGGTAGCTATAACTACTAGTTTAGTACACTTATTATTCAAGCAATATTGAAACAATGATATTAAAGCCAGCAAAATAATTATGAAGTAGAGATTGATGTTACTTACCCATACCAGTGACCATGGGCAAATCTCTTGCTCAGCCTCGAGGAGTAAATTTTAGGGGTATTCCCACTCAAGGGAGGAATCTCCACAGATACTCCTAGAAGGGATATGTTAGAAGACCCTACTGTTAAAAAGTGGGACTGGGCTTTTATAGTTGTGCTAGTTTTGCATTAAAGCGAACCCACAACATTAATTTTTCTGAAAAGACCTGCTGAAAGCTTCCTCTATGTCTAACAAAAACCAGTCAGCGATTAGTTTTGAGAACTAACAACCTGTTAAACCACTAAAGAAGTTGAACACACCTCTGTGAACATACATTTTAAAATGAACAAACCCGAAGAAACTGTCTTTTCCTTTCAGCCTAAATGCAAGTAACAAACTAGCCCAACCCCTCCGCACGGCTAGGCTGGGCCGAGTGGGCCCTGTCCCGTTCAGGCCGGGCCCCAGTGGTTGCTAGGAAGGGGGAGGGAAGGCCATCAACAACTAAGATCCTAGCTGCTTCCCCCTCCCCCAAGCATGGCCAGACCGGCCTGCGGCTGGAATGCTGACACTACTGAGTTTCACCAGAAACCACCGGGCCCCGGGAGGAGCTACAAACCAAGCTAAGCCCCCTCCACCTCGACCCCCAGCGGCTGCCAGGCAGTGGGAGGCAAGACCATCGGCCTACAGCTAAAATTAAATACAGCAAAAGACAGAAAAACAACCATACAACCAAAGCAACCAGCAACATTTCTCACTGGGCCCCTACTATCCTAATCCAACCCCCCAGCACGGCCTAAAATACTCTACCACAACTATTCCAACCACTATCCAAACAAAATATTAACTCTTTCAATACACAAATAAAACTTACAAACCTCCCATCCTCTCTCAAATAAAAAAGACAAAGACACATGAAAAATCTGCATAAAAACATCAAAGTCAATAAAAAAGAAGTCAAGTCCCAAATAAAAAAAGAAATTAAAAGATACCTTAAGCTAAAATTCTCTTATAAGCCCTAGTAATAAACTATAATATATTAAATATCCCTATAACTCATTAAAAAGCATAAGAAGTAAAACGTTCACATTGTAGACATAAAAAAAATCCATACTGAACAAACAAAAATTAAAGTAACTATAATCCCATAAAAATTTAAACAGAAAAAGAGTAACGAAAGCCCTTTGCCCCCCCAAAAAGGACAACCTCTATTCCCAAAAATAATCTCAAAAATAAATAACAAAAACCTTTACTTCTAAACAACTCCTTAAAAATATACCACATTAACTAAAAAGTAAGCCCTCAAAAACAATTATATAAAAAACTATAAGTCCAAAACAGAGACTTTTACACAATACTCAAATTTCCATTCTTCCAAACAACTAATTCACTATAACCTAAAAGCCACAAAAATACTATTTCTTATAAAAAAGTCTCCATAACATAACAAAAAAACCTCATCTCCCTAAGTAAACTTAAAAAAGGCTATTTTAAAAATAATAAACTGACTAATTTGTCTCTCTATGTTGTCAATAAAAATGAGTATAAAAGAAAAAAAAGTATTCTAAAAATTTTATTCTTCTTATTTTTTCTCTTTTAATTTCTATTACTAAAGTTTTTCTTTATACCCTTTAAAGTATAAACCTACTTTACTTTTCTCCTAATCCTATCTCACAACAAAAAATAAATAATTCTAATAAATACACTAACAATTTAACCAACACTAAACCCACCACATAAATTAATACATTAGCAAAAAAATCTCAAATTTGCAAACCAAAACCACTACACAAAACTAGTGTTTTCACCCAATTTTCAAACTAAAACCACCACAATAGTTCAGGAAACACTGTTCTTCCTCAGAATATTTAACTTTGGGTTTATTGAGTTGGGCTAGTCTCAACATTCTTCAACACTGAAAGCAGCCTGACCTCCCCCTTCTCCATCCAGCACTTTTGCAACTAGAGTATTGTTTGAGCTGTTTTACCCCCACATAGGCAGAGCATCCTGCTATATATTTCCAGTAAAGAGGGAAATGTTTATCCTGTTGCACAAGGCCACTGATGTAGAACTTCATCTTGATTACTGTGTACAGTTCTGACTGCTCATGTTCAAGAAAAGCGAATTGACTCAAACAGGTGAAGAGAAGGACTGCTAGGATGATCTGGGAAGCAGAAAGCCTGTTTTACAAGAGGAGGCTAAAAGAGCTTGCCTTGTTTAACCTAGCAAAAAGAGTCCAAGAAGGATAGGCTAACAGTATATCAACTTAAGCTGGAAACAGATTTCTTATCTTCACTCATGAAGCTCTGGAACAGCCTCACCAGAAGTGTAACTGGGGCAAGAATCAAGACTGATCTTGAGGTGGTGGAGCCGGCTATGTTTATGCAAGATTTCTAAACTGAAAATGTTTAAAACAAATACTCAGTGACTTGCTTTTTTGTGAAATAGGTGGTTTCTTTTGGTCTTTTTTTTTTAATAATTCTTCCAATATAAACCGCTCTCTTAAAATTGTAACTTTTGTGTTAATTCATAAACTGCACATATAACCTGTTCATCATAAAATCAAAGATTTTTTTAAATTTCTTACTTAAACTACATGAGTAGCAACCTTATTTGCCAATTGTTGGGCTAAAAAAGTAAGCCTTTTCTTTAATATATAATTCTTCAATATTACATGTTTGTCACAATATTCTTTAATATTCAGAAAGTCATTTTATCCAAGTTTTCTGTAACAAATTGAAGCAAAATTGTTAATACTATTGCAATTTACAGCTTTGTGTTTAACCAGTGATAATTATGCGTATTTAAAATAACTTCAGTTACATAACTATAAATTACATGTTTCACCAATATGAGCCTTAAACAGGAAAACACAATTGCATTACCTAATAACGTTTGCAGTTTACACTGAATGCCTTTCCTCAACCTTGACAATCTTCTGCCATCCAAAGCATGCATATTCTCACTTTCACCAGGACAATCATATGCTCTCTGCTGTGTGAAAGTATGGCATGATAATGTGTACTTACATATGTGTTTAAATTTTGTAATCGTGGAAAAATTTACTGGGAAGCTTGGTAGAAAACAGTATCACAGTTCACCTATTTGCATTGTCCTTTTTCACTTGTTAAACTTTTTTATGTAATGTTTCAAATGTGCTATGTTTTTATGTCTACACAGTCAAATTCTATTAGTGTCATTTTGTCGCTGGTGGGTTTTTGGGGTCTCTGTGTGATCCCCAGACTGCTTCCACAGCTCTCAGCGACACAGCACGTTTCCAAGTCTTGCCCAGATAGAATTTGGCTTGCAACGTGCCTTCAAGCCATCAGAGTGAAGAGATCAGAATATGAAGAGAGGCACAAATCCATAGCTTTATTGCACGAAGGTATCCAGTCTAGCATATTCAACGGTTAGGGTTTCTAAGGGGTTTTTATATCTTTTGGGGGTTTTACATTTTGCACCAGTTACCAAGGGGATTCTAAATGCTAACCAATCCATGAAGGATTTTACATTTAAAACTAGCCTATTAATGCTAAAAGAAAATGAACCACTAATATTACAGAAAGATAACACAGAGGGTCCGCTAATGGGGTTTGCATTCCTTTTGGTATTTGTCATTAAGTAAGCAGTTTCTTATCTTTAAGGTATAGTTTTTCATGGGGCCCGTTCTAGGCACACAGAGAGGTTTTCTGCTTTGGGAATGTTTTCTGCTCCCTCTACATCATTTCATTATTATGATTGGGGTATTTGTCATAGTCCATAAATATCTAACCAAGAAAATACAGTTTGAATATGTATGTAGTTATTTGTAATAAGGTAAATTTTATTGACAGATGGATATGAAACTTCAAAGGGAATCAGGATGGTAATGTGGACACTTAAATGCTGATTTCTTTACTTTGCTAATATAAAATAACATGTATAATAACCTTAAGTTCCACTCAGTGGATATATCTCTTTGTTCTCTGAAGAAGCTGATTGTCAGGGCAGGCCCAAGACAAGAGACAGAGACATAAGATTCAAAGGGTCTTACAGGCAGTAGCTTGGAGAAGCCGAGCTCTGCCTGCTAATGTTTTATTAGCTCTCCTGATACCACAACAGTGGCAGCTGAAGACTTAATATTTACAGAAGATCATCTCATTTGAAAGCACATCTTTGTAACCCTGACACTATCTCCTGCCTTCACTCAGGGTGTGCCCCCACATCCAGTCGAACAAACTTAGCAGGATAACGGGTGCCCAGGAACCTCTAGGCCATGACCCACCCGATCAGTCAAATACTGCAAGGTACCCCAGAGTATCCTGGAATCCAAAATAGCCCAGACACAATATTCTCTCTGCCCCTGGACCATAAATGGAGATGGAGGTAGAGGTTGATGAGGTCTGATGACCACTGTGTCCTGGTGTCAGTGCATCATGACAGTGCTGAAGGACCTTACATGTGCAGTGGGTCGGCAGGGATATGCAGTCCCTCATCACAATACAGACAACCATCCTTGTCCTGCAAATTCTGTGAAGTATCCCCTGCCCAAAACTAATGGCCAAAGGATCACCAGTCATCAGGTGATGCACAGAACTAAGGAACTGGCTAACATAGCCACGAAAAAATTTTGCAGAGAGAAAAGTGAGAGGGTAGCAAATCTGCCTCAGCATCTCCTGCTGAGTCTTCCTGACATGACAGGGCATCTGCCCTGTCATTCTGTTTACTCAGCCTGTAGGTGACAATAAATGGAAACTGAGAGCGAAAAGTTGCCCAACAATTCAGCTGGGAGACAAGTACTTCAGATTCCTAAAATATTCCAAATTTCAATTGTAAGTCAGAACCAAAGGGGGTTCAGCAGGTTCCACAAGAAGGTGCCTCCACTCAGCACATGCTTCCATGAGGGCAAAAAGCTCTTCATCCCAGGCATTGTAATTCTTCTCTGCGGAGAAATAGGCATAAGAATGAAGCTGTCCATTCAGTGAACGACACTGAGAAAGTACTGCCCTGACAGCATGGACAGAAGCATTTGCCTCCATCACAAAGGGATGACTTATCCAGGTGGGCCAAAACTGAGACCATCATAAATGCCTGCTTCAAGTCATCAAAGGCCCCCTGAACCTTGTATGTCCTGTAAATGGACACCCTTATGAGTTAATGCTCTGAGCGGAACAACCTTTTGAGCAAAATTCCAAGTAAAATGCCAATTAAAAATTAGCAAAGCCTAAAAAGCACTGCATACCACACACCACCAAGGAAGACTGCCAAAAAAGAAGGATATCAGTCTTTTTCATGACCATGCTCATGCCCTTGGGGGCAATTGACTGCCCCAGGAAGTCTGTATGCTGTTGGAGGAAGGCATACTTCAGCTTTGCATAAAGGCAGTGAAGCCAAAGCTGAGAGAGATCCTCTTGAATGTGAGCATGTTCCTCCCACATCCTAACTAAAATGTCATAATTGTCCAACAAGTCACAGAAAACATTGGTGACAGTCCTGAAAGGTATCAGGGGCATTAGAGAGACCAAAAGGCATCACACAATACTCAGAATGGCCATATGTGCAAACAAAGGCCCTTTTCTACTTGTTGCCCTGACAAACACAAAAAAGATTATAAGCCACTTTAGTAAACCAGCATGCCCCCTGTAAATACTCCAACAACTCCGGAATGAGAAACAGGAGGATTGGGTTCTTGATGGCAATATCATTCGATCCCTGATGTGCCACACCTGGCCTCAAGCTGCTTCTTTATAAAATTTAGTGGCATCAAGGGAGGGAAGTGGAATATTGAATAAAACTTCAGGCTAAACTGTCCTCAGTGTGTCTTCAAGGTGTCAGGAAAATTAATCCATTATATGAGAGGTTTATGTCCAAAAAGGAGACAGAGGAGTCCTGTAACTTTATTTGAATAAAGGGAGAGGCCATGGGGCATTCTGCTGGGGTGTCTCAAGTTGTTGGAGGATGCAGCCTCCTTTTTATCCTAATTTCCTGGGTGTATTTCCCTCTCTCTTTCCCCATTGGCTGAGGTACTTGAGAGGTACAGACTTCCCAAATCTCCTAAAATAGACTCCCTTCTAATGTGCATCCCCCATCTCTGCCCCTTTTTTTTTTTTTGTGTCTCTGTTCTTTTTCTCTAAGTCCAGGAATTTAGCATGACCTTGGTTGAGCAACAGTCTGTGTCAATTAGTGGTATTTGTATGGAATTAATGGTTCCTCCCATTGCTTCTTTCACCTCTCCATATCTGGCCTTACCTACCATCAGGGCCACAGTTTGTTTGTAATGACACCTCCTTCTCATTCCTTTCAATCCCTCCTCATTTTCACAATAATTGTCTTTACAAACCTTAGTTACCTGTGGGCTATTTGCTACCACGTTATCAAGTTCCATGGGGATTCTTTCTTATTCCAAATGAAGCAGAGAGATGGGACTTTTAGTTGCTTAGAAAGGGTNTTTATTAAGCAATAAAACACTGCCAACAAGGATATTTATGTTTCTAATCCAATACTAAGAAATTTCATCGAATTACAGTGACCTTTCTCAGTCAATCTTGTTCTAACACATATATCTATTCTTAAGGCTATTCTATCACCTTTATACCTACTTTATTATTTCCATATCTTAAATTTTATAGCTAAACTTTTCTCTACTTAACATGTNGTGCCCTGGTGCAGCGACCTTCTAGAGAAACGTCTTTAGAAAGAGGTGGTAACAGGCACAATCCCGCTCTTGGGAGGAGAGTGATTTTAGCTCTTTTGTGAGAGCCCCGCTTTTGCTGATGGTGGAGAGAGGGACGGGAGCCATGTGTGGTGATCTGAGGCAGAGTTTATTCCTTCTTGAAGGATCCAGGGATGAAATGGCTCCAAGGGGCAGAGGGAGCGGGGTTGATATAGGAGAGCCAGGGATCGGGGTAGAACAACTAACGAATCATCTGAGGGCACAGGGGTGGTACAAAGGGGGAAGGACCAATAGATTACAACAGTTTACATGAAACAGGGAGGCATGCTAGGGGAAACATAACTATTATGAGGAGGGAGTGCATGAGGGCATTCCCCCCAGGGGAGAGAGGCAGGCTCTTTCTCTGCTGGGCTTTCAGCCTCCACATTTATTAAGCAATAAAACACTGCCAACAAGGATATTTATGTTTCTAATCCAATACTAAGAAATTTCATCGAATTACAGTGACCTTTCTCAGTCAATCTTGTTCTAACACATATATCTATTCTTAAGGCTATTCTATCACCTTTATACCTACTTTATTATTTCCATATCTTAAATTTTATAGCTAAACTTTTCTCTACTTAACATGTCTCTGCTTTAAGCTTTAAATCTACATTCTTACTTCTAGCACCTAAGCTTGGAAGCTTTTCCCAAGGCCTCAGTTCAAATCCTGTGTTCTTTTCCAGGCTTTGATTTACAGGCTCAATGTTTCGAGAATTTCTTGCATTCTGAATTCCAACATCTCCCCCTTCTCCTTGCACCAAAAGCACTCCTTTGATGGCTTTGTCAATCATCCTTCATATGCATTGAAGCAGGCTAGGCACTGCTATAAGTATAATTATGATGACAATCAGTATATACATGCCTATCTTTAAAATCTGTTTCCACCATGGTGCAAAGCTCAATTTATCAAGTAGATCATCCAACCATGTTCCATCATCAACTTTGATCTTAGCTATACTTTCCTTCAGTTGCTGTATACCTTTAAGAATGGATTCTGAATTATCAGATAGATTCATGCAACACATTCCATCAAAGTCTTCATACCCATGTCCATGCACTAGCAAAAGGAAATCTATTGCTGCTCGTTTTACAGAGTTGCATGTCTTGCATCTTTGACATCGGCTAACAAACCACTCAATGAAAGAGAAGTAGCATTGGTCTGATTACTTAACCAGCAACCTAACCAATCAAATTGCTTTAGGGCTGCTGCTGAGGCAAGTTGAGGTAAAAATACAGATGCTGAAAATCTTTTTCCAAAGCCCCTAGATTCAAAAACATCTTTACAGTCAGATTTATACTGATGGACAAACCTTTTTCCTCTGCATCTATATTCTTTAATCATATTTACACCAGGTATTAGCAAAGTAAGCCTTCCAATTCTACATGGACCACCTTTGGTGTTTGATGGAATGGCTGATCAAGCTCTATCTCCACAAATAAGAAACATCCCCCATGGTAAAGGGGTACGACTAGGTGCTGAAAACATAATTGTGCTATAATTACACCAAGAATCTGCAGTTTTGTACATGGGATTATAAGGAGTAACATCTAAAATTTTCCCTTTGTTTTGTTCAAGCCCAGGAATGTCAAATTTGATGTAAAAATCCATTTTTACAGAACCGAGTGTTTCCAGTTCTTGGGGTTAAAGGGATGCTTTGGGAAGGAATTTGGTCCAAACACCCCATCCATCAGAAGGATTTATAACAAATCGTGAAAGATGTGGAGAAATGGGTTTTTGTATCGACCAAGTATTTACTGGCAAACCAACTAAACAAGTTGAAAATTGCTTTTCAGGGCTTGAATGAGTTATACATATGGTGTCCAAGCCTGATGCAATGGCTAAGGTTACCCAAACATTAATTTTTGTCTGAGCAACGGGAAAAACCGCATTGCTGAGGGCAAACAAAACAAAAGGACATAAACATGACATCAAATTCAACACCTTGTTCACAGTTCTTGTATGTAAAGCAAAAGGTGTTTGTCTTCTGCTGCAGTCTGTGCGTGCTCACTTCTCTGCTTTTGGAGTTGTCAGTGTGTTGCTGTGCTCTATACAGCTTCACGTTCTTTGCTGGAATCCACTTTGTGTCCTGTGAGGACACAAGCATACACTTTACCCCAGGTTATTAGCAGAAATGGGCCTTCAATCTGTCCCGTTTCTGGATTTCTGATCAAAACTAAAGGATTTTCTTTCAATTTCGCCTGTTTACTATTAGAAAAATGCATAATGATTGGTGGATCTGGTTCTGCAAAAGAACTGCTCAAAAAATTTAAAACATATAAAACTTTATTTAAATGCATCTGAGGCGTCGCCTTTGCCTCCCCGCTCTTTTGTTTATCCAAGAGGGATTTCAGGGTATGATGTGTTCTCGCAATGATTGCTTGACCTGTGGGAAAATGTGGAATACCAAAGATGTGATGAACACCCCAATCCATTAAGAATGTAGTTACTATTTTTCCTGTGTAAGCTGGACCCTTATCTGTTTTGACTTCTTGAGGCATACCAAGCAAATTAAATGCTTGCAAAAAATGATGACAAACACGCTTGGCTGTTTCTCCTGTATTCAAGGAGGCAAAAACTGCACCTGAAAAGGTGTCTACTGATACAAGGATATTTTTGAATTTTCCAAAGGATGGATATTTTGTAATGTCTGTTTGCCAGAGTTGCAGACTGCAATCCTTGTGGATTGACCGCTCCTGTGGAAACAGAAAGTTGCACAAGCTGACAGTCAGGGCAAGCATCTATGATTGCTTTTGCTTGATCTTTGAAAATGAGAAACATTCGCATAAGTGCCTGCATATTTTGATGAAAAAATGCATGACTCAGTTTTGCCTGTTCAAAAACGTTTGGCAAAGTATTTGCAATGGTCATTGTTAATTTATCTGCTCTTGCATTTCTTTCCACTAAGAATCCTGGAAGTGAAGAATGTGCTCTAATATGTGAAACAAAATATTTGTTATTTCTCTGCTGTAAAATCTTGTGCAAACATGAAAGGTTGTCCTGGTTTGAAAAGACAGGTGTGTGCTAGGGAAGAGCAGGGCCTCCCCTCAAAATGGAGATAATAAATCCCTCCCTCCGAATTAGTATAATTTTGAAATTAAGGGTCTCTCAGGCAAAGATATGGGGATAGGAATAACAGTTCTTTACTAGTATATCTAGCAAGACAAACAAAACAACAGTAATTTAAATTAGCAACAAACAGAACAGTAATCCAGTTCCAGTCCTTCTCAGCCTCAGGCACCCTTCCCTGTGCTGCAGTTACTGGTGGTGGACAGGGGCAGGTCCTGCACAGCTGCAGGGGCGCTGGGGGTAATGGCAGCAGTGTCCCAGATGGGAAAGGGATGGAGAAGAGACTTTTGCTCACAGCGTCGGTCCCGGTGCTCCGACAGAATGCTTGGAGATAGCAGGCTGAAGCGGGAAGGCAGCAGTGCAGGGTCCAAGAACAGAAGAGGCAGCTCTCGGCGTTGGGATGGCAGGGGTGGGGTAGCAGTAGAGGCCTTCCTCCTCCGACTCCAAG
>VXBI01012044.1:9538-147175 GCA_013397375.1 Toxostoma redivivum
ATTTCAAATTATAGTGATTGAAAAGGAGCAGGTTACTGGAAAAGGGGGTCTTGCCTCTCCTTGGCAAATACCTGTCTCTTAAACCAAGACGTGCCCCTATCCAACTTTTTGAAATATGCAAGCAGTTTGCATTTTTTTTTTTCTCCAAATAAGTAAGTTCGAAATATCAGTTATATACCAAAGCCAGTAAAACTTCCTTGATTATTTCAAGTCTGCTATATTGCAGGGCTGGAACTAAGATATTGAAACAAAAGCATGTATTTCATTCTCAAAGGAAGTTTAACCTAGCAGTGCTGTCATACATCCACAGGCTGATTTTGTGCAAATAGTCCTTACTCCTATCACTTTCCAGAAATCTAAATTAAAAAACTTTATAATCTATACCAGTTAATATGATTTTCCCAGCTACTGCTTATCTTCATTTGTATTCAGCAATACAAAAGTACCTGGTAAAAATACTTCCAAGAAAATTCATTCTTTTTCATGTTTGCACTTATACAGTATTTTCCCTTTGCATAAATTTGCTCATATTTTAAAGTGTAATTTTCGTGATTGCACTTAATAGTTAGAGCCATACAAACTCTACAAAATGGCACACATTATGTTAAAACTAAACAAATGGGTTATGTTTCTGATTTGAAATAAATCCTCATATCCTATTTCAGAGTTGAGAACTACATAACTAATTTTATTTTATTCCACATCTCATGCCACTGACTACAATAAAATATATATTATTTAGAAAGAGACAAAAATGTTCCAACTTCTGTAGGAAAGTAAAGATGCACACCAAACATATAAATCACCTTAACCTTTTCCTCAGAAGTGGAGAGTATAACTGAAGACTGTATAGTAATCTGCAGCAAAATTTTCCAAGAACACGTAAGTGTTCTAATCTTAGAACAGTTTTTCACAATTTGTACATTAAAAGCTTTTAATCACTGTTATAAAAAATACAAAAAGTGAAATAAATTTAGTAATATAGGTGAATACACATGATTTAGAATCCACAGAATAATTTTTCCATTAATTCACAGCCTAAGTGCTTAGCAATATTTAAATACACTCAAAGATTTAATATTCAATGTACTATTCTGTGTGCTATATAAATAGCAATGCAAAAATTTTCTTTGAATTAAAATATCCTGTTAAAAGCTCTCTCTAATATGAAAGAGAAATATGAAAAATATGACACAAATAGGAATCAATGAAGCAATTGCATTTTGGGTTACAAGTGCTATTTCACTGAAAATAAATCTTGCAGGAAATACACTGACTTCACTTTTGCAAAAAATTCAAAGGAGTTTTCTAGTAAAAACCATGGCTGTACATCTTCTTATTAGAGAATCCCATTTCTTCTGCATTATTACAGATGCACAATTGACATTACTTCCAACATTTGTATTTCTTAGGGTTTTCTCTCCTCTTTCACCAAATCGGTAATAGCTACTCAGTAATCCAGATCATTTACTGTACTATGAGACACTCTTGTGGTACATTAAGGAATGAAGTGATGAGCCAATCATAAACAGAAAGATACAAACTCAGAAAGCATCCATTGCAAGCAAGCTTTAAGAATATTCACCATTTTAGAATATTTTATTAAAAAGCAAGCAGGAGAGATCTGTAGCATTCATTCTCACTGAAATCCTGTTCTATCTGACACACTATTTGACAGAAGCTAAACAACGGAAAAGCTGGAATTGCAAGTGAATTCTTGTCTTTGTTGGCTGGAGAACATTAATACCACATCACACTATAAAAGTGAATGTAATTTCATATTATCTTATGTTAAAAAGGGTATGTATTTCTGCAACAAAAAATAAGTATTTGATAATCTAATGTATCTACCTAAGCTGGAATATCAGACAGATACACTGTAAATATAGTTTTCAGCTAATTCTGATTAGCATGTATTTACACCTCTGTCCAGAAAGCTTCTCATTCCACTAGCAATTCAGACAAATAAAATTTGTATAATTAAAGATAGTTGAATTCCTGCGTCTCAAAGTCTGTGCTAGAGTTCTGTGAGACTGAAGATGATGTAGTCTGTATTGCAGAGATTCTGAATAATTAGTCTATATGCAGATTTGGTTATAGCAAACATCTTTTATGAATAAAAATATAATTTATCATATGAGAACAATAATAGTAGTCTTTCTTTACTATCTCATCACACATCTTTGCATTAGCCACAAATTTTTAAATGCTGGAAAAAGACAATAAGTCCATTTTGCACTAGTTGGAGTCTTTTTCGTATTGTTTAGTTAGTATTTCCAAATGCTGTAGAATCAGATTTTATTCCTTTCTTCCTGTTACATTTATGTACACATAATAGTTGACTACCTAGTCACTAGACCTTGCAGACTTTAGAGGAATTATTCTAATCTTAGATGCATAAAAACTACTTAGTAGTTATACTAGTAACAACATACTCATTCTATTTGACCTAAATATCATTGCATGTAAATGTGGGTCCTGCAGCAGAATTATAATTTGATTGAATCTCTATGACTTCCCTCCCCCTCAGAAGGTGGAATACAAATATTAACCTCAGTAAACAGAAAACTTCAGCTGGTGATCAAAGAATAAGTCTTAGCTTCAGAGTCTGGAGTGCTGTAAGTACAAAGAGCTATGTAGACTGTAGTCCAGAACAAACACCAAGAGTGGTACAAATTAACAATTTGTGTTACTATTTTTAGAAAGTTAAGCATAATGCAATTTACATTTCACCCTAAAGGCAAAGATGAGTTCTAGTAAAATGAATCACATTATATTCTTGACAAATCAGAGGCACATTAGCACCTTCACACAAGGAATGCTTTGTCCTTAATTTCTCCTACTCTTTTCATATTCACTTATTTTTGCCACTGTAGCTTCAGAAGGGCTTTATATAGTTTCAAATATGCTTCCTACTTTGAGTTTTGGCCTATACTCCCAAGTTCTCAGCAACAGAAACCTGGAGATCCAAACTGTCTATTTCCAGTGCATATGAGCATCCTGTTCTCAAAAACCTATTTTTGTTGCAGTGGTTGAGATTCTTTTTGTTTATTATAAAGCATGAATCTGCACAGCTCAGCTTATGTCCCTATTTGTGCCCACTTGATCACTACCTCTTCCTTATTCTGCTGAATAAGGAAGAATCCCAGATTTATTCTGAGTTAACTGCTAGCAGCAAATGGATTCTATTTTCCCCATGTTAAAGTTTGAACAAGTCCATTTATCACTACTGCTTCTCTTCTGTAGAGCATTAAAACAGGAGTTCACAGAACACTAGTTCACACTACTAGACGAGTACTGAAAACAAACTTTCTCTTTTGGTTTTTTGCAGCTAAGATGATCTAACCTGGTTTGGTTTTAGATACATTTATCCATGTTTGTTTCTTATCACAGCAACATTAGAGATCGGCTGAATTACAGATGCCAAGATTTTTGCTGCAATGTGCAACCATGCCCTGTTTCTCTTCAAGCAATCCAGCTACAGCTGCCTCCTATTTATTCAAACAATCTTGCTGAACACCGATTTGATTTTTTCATCCTCCCACTGTTTCAAATAGATGACCCCGTATTTCTCAAGAACTTATACTGAAACACCAGCAACAAAAACCAATATTCTGTTCCATGTATATCAAGTACATTGCAGTCAAATTTTAAGCACCACAAGACATTACACTGCACAGTCTAGGGAAGGCAAAGATAAGCAGTCACCAGTCACCCTAAGCAGGCTCTTTCTAGCTTCTTATCCTTGCCAGCTATACTTATGCATTTATAATTTTAGAAAAAGGCATTTCTATATCAGACAAGTCAGATTGCACAGCAGGAAACATTTAGTCTTTACAACTGTTAAGCTGAGTAATACAGCAGATGAAATTTTTAAGTTTCATTACTCAACTGATGTTAGAGGTGCGTAACGTTGTAGAAGAACTATCTCGTGAGTTGAAAAGTAGACTTCCACTAACTTGTAAAAATAGGAAGAGTGGAGCAGCAAAGCCATAAAACAGAAATATGAAGTTGTTAAAAGCAACAGGATATGCTGTCTATGCCCTCATTCTCTTAAATTTAAATGACACCGAATGCAACGAACTCATCCAGAAAAGAATATATCTGAAAACACAACTATTTCACTGTAAATATTCAACTATTGTGCCAGACAGCTACAACAGTGCAAACACATTCTGCCCTATTACAAAAGTTTTCAGAATGTGGAATTATGCAAAAGAATATTCTGTTAAAGCTCTGATTTAACCCCCAAAAGTCCTGTGATTTCAGATCAAATAAATTCTCCCAATTCTTACATAACCTGCAGAACCTGATTGCTCTTATTGGGGGGTACATTATCTACAGGACATTTACAAAATTGCTTCATGGTGATATTTATTTAATTCAAAAAATTGAAAGAGCACTGTTAAAATATCTGTCAGCAAACTGTCACAACAAGGTAGAGACTGGAAAAACCTACTTAGAATGAAGAAATTATATGAGAATTTTATCAAGTTGAGATCATGCAGAGAACAGCAACCCACAATGGAAGCCTCTTTCACTTCAAGTACTCAACTTACAGTTTTTTTTTAAATTAAAAACTCACTTTCATTAAGAAAATAAATTACGCATTAGATAAAGCCAGGTCATATTTATACAAAGTTAGTAGATAATGAAGAGTATGTAATCTTATTGGGTAAGGAAAGAAAATGTCTACAGCTACTTTGTACATATGAATAACTTATAACTGTTTCAGCTGAACCTGATCAAATGCAAAAAGAACCAAAGACTGCCAAATATAATACTGCTCAAGTCTGCACGGCATACCACTACCCAAGTACTGTCTAACAGCTGCCTAATCGGACATCATTGCTCCATTAACATATAAACTCCTTGATTTTTTTTTGTTTTGGTTTGGGTTTTTTTTGTTTTTCAAAATGAATTGTCCTTGAAATTAATTTCTTCTGAAACAAGTCATTCACTGAAAAATCGAATGACAGATTTTATAAAGGACAAAAACTAGTGCTTGTGGAAATTTAAATGATAATAATTTTCATCAACAGTGATTTTGAAGGTTTGCCAAATAAGGTTTGTTAAACATTTCTAGCATGTAAATTATTTTTCTCAGTTCACAATGAAAAAGGCTGTGATAAAAGCAGTGCTGTAATGAAAATTTTATTATACTCAAATACAGTGTTACCTTTAGTCAGATATAAATAGTTGCAACATTAGATTGGAAATTCATCAAAAGCACTTAGTGCATAAACATGTAGCAAAACCAAATAGGAGGTAAAAACCCATGAAAATAAGTTTGTACCAGGTGTAGAGTTTTATATTCCTGTGTGTACACTAGCTAATTCATGCAGAATCCTCGCCAGTATAGTGACAATTATATTTAAGTTCTTAAAGTGAGTGTTTTCCATTAAATAAACAAAATTATCAGACTGAGCAGGGGCACTGGAATGGCTTTCCGTAACTTGCATTTTAGGTCCCAAAGTTGTTTTTCTATTCTGTTGGTATTCATCGTTTAGACCTTATGAAACTAAGCAGACTTTTTTTGATTTCTGGATACATTAAAATAATAACTACCTCCTCTAAGATCTTACTTGTTCACACTATGGAAATATTTTCTAGTAGAAATCAAGAAAGGAACACTTTTGTTGCGTCTAAAACATAAAGCCTTCAAATGCTTTTCCTACCCCAGTGTTGGGAAATGGGAGTGGAGTGCATTTGTTACCTTGAATATACTGTTATATTTCCATCAAAAATGAAGTGACTGCAGACTGATATTGTATTTTGTGTAGAAATCAACTATTAAAAAAAAAAATTGTTCGAAAAAAGAAGGTAAAGGTGAACTAAAAGAACTACTCTGTCCAGGCACCTCACTGAGGAGAAAATGTGAGCACTTAACTCAATCTGGTTTGAAGCTGACAGGAAATAACGGCCTGTATGTAAAAGGTAAGAAACAGCTGTTTAAGAACAGCACATATTACAGCTTTGTCAAAAAGAAGAAAAAAAAAAAAGTAAAATAAATTATAGTTAATACTGTTCTTAGGTACATGCTTATGAATGCTGTAACAAACTCTTCAGTATCTTTTCACTATCTGACAAAGTAGTTCCTAACTACAAATACAAATCAAAGTACCTTATCTAATAAAAGTTTTTCTAATCCTATTAACAACATCAGCTGCCATACTCTTTTCTACAGTCTTACCAGAAGAATGATCTGATGTTACTGATGATTCTGACATAGATTAGGGCACTGATGACACAGTCGTTCAATAATTAATTAGTTCAAGGGAGAATTCATCCTAAGAAATTGTCAAAGAAGGAGAATAAAGGGGGAAAGCATGCCACCATTTCAGCTTCAAAAAAACAAACCACAAAAAAAATATGCTATTGTCAGGATATTTTAACCCCAGCTATGTTATATTTATATTTTTTGTTTGTCACACATTCATGGAGTTATTTGGATATCAAAATCAGGTATTAGGAGCTATTCATATCCCACTTCTTTAAATACATTTAACAATCTGAACAACTGAATGTTTCTCCTCTCCAGGAGACAGGACATCAGAAAAAATAAATTAAGCTGAATTTCCTTTCCCTAAATTGGGTTTGTTTTGCTGTGACAGTATTTGGTAAGTGATCTCCATGCTTTTAATTCAACACACAAGCTTTTCTATTTTATCAGAGAGCAGTGAGGTGGGCATCTGGCAGCCAGCCAAGCTCAATGCCCCACAGAAGTATATTCAACCACTGATTCCTATACATCAATCTCTACATAGCAAATATGATTTGGTACAAATATTTTAAAAGTATAAGAGCAGATGACATTCTATTTGCTGAGAATATAAACAACTAATACAGTTACTACCAAGCAACACTAAATATACTATTCACTCTCTGCATGTGAAGATGATATACTCAAGCTGCAAGATACCACTGACATTTCAATGCTTTAGTTGCTGCTCCTCGCAAATGCTCCTAACTTGCTCCTGCCTTCTTCAGAAAGAAAATGTTTTTCCTTATTTCATTTTATATGCATAAATCTTTTTGAATAATTGTGCTTTCAGGACTGTTAGGATGATACTGAAAGGCAGCCAAACAAATGCATAGCAGGCTTTATTTACTTCTACTTGTACAGTTACATTAAAAGGTAACTCAGATTACTCAGTGCTGCATTATAGCAGAAGTTCCTAAACAATATTGCTGGCACTCTTACAGGTTTGTAATAATAAGACTCTACAAGAAGTATGTTAGGAGCTACCTCTGATAAATCCTCTGGAGGTGAAGGAAAATACAAGGTTCATGGGCTCTACCTAATCTTTCAGATGGATGACAGCATGTTCTCTTGTTTATGCAAGGTAGGCTGTGGTGTGTCAAACACAGCACTAAACTGATTTATATCAGTAATTTGATCTTTTCGGTAACATTTACTCTCTTTTCTGATTTAAAATATTTGAGATTTAATTGGCACTATAGCACCTTAGGTCTTGATTTTTCTTACAGAGTATACAGAGGAGAAAAAAAAATCAGAACTATATTGACCTTTTCAAGTCAAGTGCCAACAGAGATAGTACTCCCACAGAAGTGCTTTATTTCTGAATAATCAAGTCTGGCAGGAGCTCTGGTGTGATGGGATCAGACACTGCCATTTCCAATAAGATTAGGATGAAAATCTGTCCTAGTTGATAAAAAAAAAATAGAGAAAGATCATGCAATCTTTCTCTCTCAAGTTTACTAGATTAATTCCCTTTGATATCTAGAAAAGAAAGAAGAGAACATTTCTCATTTTTTCATGCCATCTCCCATTAGCTGCAGTTATCTGCATATTGCTAAAAATAACCCTCAGTTTACAAGTGAGTTCTTGTATGCTTGATGTGCAACTTCTAATCCTCATTTGGACTTTATCACTTTAAACATAAGAGTCTTTGGATCAAGTCAAATAAACTTATTGGCAGGATATTTATAAATACAGCACATTAATTATAAAGCACATATTTAATGAAACTACTAGCTTTCTTATATTTTGCATACATGAAATGTCCAAATTGTCATTTTGAACTGAAATGCTTCAAGATTTCTTTTTTGGTTAGAGGATGCCTTCTTGTGTACTCTATACAACCTCCTAAGTCTTGGAATCACCTTGGCAAACCTCTTCAAGCACCCAAAGGATTACTCTAAGCAATATGTACCTGGAACTCTCCTGTTATCTTGAACATATATCCCACATTATGCCTAACCACTACAGCCTCACTACATTAATTACACTTACTCACAGACTTCAGCAACTTAATGCAATTATCTTCTCCACACCAGTACTCTTCAAAGCAACTTCAAAGCATATTAAAATTTATCTTATTTCAGTATTGTAAGTCTTAAACATAGCAATTTGAAGCTACTCCAAGCAACTTGGCACTCATATCAATGATTGAAAAACAAGAACTGCAATAAGAGAGGTTCCTAAAAAAGATATTATGCCAGCCTTACCACGTCTTATAGTCCATTCTCCCCATTTAGCAAAAGAGAAGGTTCCTTCCTACAAATATAACCTTTCCTATTTCTTTTGGACCATTGTTCCCTGAATTTTTCTAATGTTCTTTGAACCTACTAAACTTTTGAAATTGTCTCCAAGTGGTCCCACCAAGACCTTAGCTAGCTTCATTTACAAAAAATTAAATACACATTTCAAAATTAGCTGAAAGGTCCTTTGTAAGAAATTCAAGATTAAAATGAGTATGTGAAGAACAGCCTGTTTATATTTATCTAGATACTTCTAATGAGTTTTCCCATTATCTTTATACTTTTACATTTTAATGCTTTTTTATTGAAATACTATCTTGAACTTCTCTATCAAGACACATGCATTTTTTTACCCCATAGCTTTAGCTGCTGGCATTTTTCTGTATTACAATACAAAGTTTATTCAAATCTTGGACAGAGTTAAATCTCACGTTTTACTATCATTAAATATTTAGCTTCTCTAATCTTAACATTTTCTCATCATATATGTATTGTGATCTGATATCATTAGAAGGAATTTCCATTTACAAGGTTTTGCACCGGAAGTTTCTTGTACCCCACAAAATTTTCATGATTCTACTGTTCGTGCTATCTTTTATGCAAAGTGTCACTCCCCTGATTGTACATCTCAGAATTCCAGCAAAGTTAGCAGCATGTTAGCTTTACAGACCAGTGATTATTCTTCCATCAGGCTTCCAGTGCAGTACAAAGCAGTTGACATTCAATAATGAGCATTTGTGCTTGTTCATCTTATCGCTTAGGATTAAATAATATAAAAGCAAATGTAAGCTCCAGCTCTGCTATTCAGTATTTCACATATCAATTAAGTTATATACTCAGTTAAATGTTTTCCAAAAATTATAGTACAAAATCATTAAAAAAAATATATATTTAAAACCATTGTTGCCAGAAAGGCTTTACACAAGTTTTCTTCATTGGTCTGAGATCATGAGGATAACCCTGGTTGGTAATTCTTAAGCTCTTGATATTTCATTTCTTTGTCTTTCATGTTTCCTCTAACCACCCTTCATACCAATCCTTCTTCTTAACTTTAAAACGTACCAGATAACCAAAGATGATCCATGCAAACTATTTACATTCATCACCTTATTTTCAGAACTCGCCAATTACTTTTCTTTCCCTCCAGCCAGTGAATAGTCGTGGCACTGTCAGAGGTACACAAAACCAACTCTACTCAAAATCAATAGTCAAAACAAACCCACAACCGTAACCACAATGACAATCCAGTGACATTTCACAAGTTATGGGTCCACGGCATCCGTCAGGTATATCACCACGACATGGACAGAGCAATGACCTAAAGCACGCACTCACACACTGACACACACAGAGCCCTCTCACTCAGGCTTTTATAACAAAGGAATTGGTTTGCCATTATGCTCTTGACTAAATTCTAAATCAATGAAAAAAAGATCACATTTCATCTTCAGTAAGTTGCTACCAGAACCATCAATACCAATCAGGAACAGATGCTTTGAAACTTCCCAGTGTTCATCTCAAGGTTTTATTGTTATAAAACATGTTGCTTTCACAAAATTATTCAACTTTTGAAAAGCGGCAAAACCAGCTTTATAACATGCTAAAGAAAATACCCTATTAGCATCCATAGTCTATGTGGACTTTCCATTATCACCATCAGCAAGCAGCACAGTGAAAACATTTCCTCCAGTAAAGTACCGAGACTGCTGCCAGCAACAAGTCTAAGAAGTTGTTATTTCCCTCTACTCCCCTTCTCAGGGAGATACTTCCCCACTCTCAAGGAGAAGTGCCTAGAGTATTTTGTATGGGTTTCCCCACCTCCAAAAAAAACTAATTAAAAAAAAGGTACTTTGGAATGAGTACAGCAGAAAATCATCAATAACATTAGAGGGCTGAAGCATAAAGATGCAGACAGAAAGTTTAAAAAGTTGTCAGTCTTGAGAAGGATAATAAAGGACAAGGAAAAACTTACTGCTGTCTCAAATGACCTGACATAAAGCTGGAAACAAGAGGGAACCAGAATTCTTGGAGGTGCACAACAAGCAAGGAGAAATAGGCAAAAGTTTCAACAAAATATATCCCAAAAGATATTATGAAAAGAAAATTCACCACAATGACAAACATGGGGGCAGATTGTCCATCCCTACATCTTCATCTTGAGAAATACCTCAAACTCAGCTGAAGAAAGGCCTGAGCAACATGAACTAGACTGGTCCCTTTACTAAAAGCTGTTGGACATCAAAAAGATGACCTTCAGGGGTTTCTTCCATGGTTCTTATCTCTGAAATATTACTGGATATACTCAACAAACGTTTCCTACAGTCTGAAGCTAGGCCCTCTCTTACTTCTTTATTCTTGCAGTAGTATTTCTTTCATACCTCCATAATATCTTCAGTTTTTCAATTGCTTCAATGCCCCTTCAGAATCAACATATTTCATAACTCCTATACAAACATCTGCTGAATCTTCAAATCTATTCTACACTGTTCTGCATTCTTTTTTCTAGCAAAAATTCCTTAGTGGATTATTTACATAGACATCAGACTTCCTTTTGTAGATCAACACTGAACGCTTTTGGCATATTAGCAGGCAAAATGCACCAACTGAATATTTGACTACCTCAATTTGATTTTACTTAATGATAATAAAATTCAAGTAAAGCATCATTGAACATTCTGATCCCCACTTCCTCTACCAGATACCTCTTCTTATGCAAAGATTTTAATGAAAAGAGTGCATAAGCAGACCCTTCAGCAGAGTGGAAACCAGCTCATTCTTTGCATGCCATCATTTGGCTACAGAATCATTTTCAATTTCTCATCTTTCTGGTATTAGATACAAAGCTTTAGAAATAGTCAAGGACTGTTCCCAATTTGAGTGTAGTGAATAGCTTGCTGATTCCACTTTAGAGAGCCTAGTGTTAAATCTCCTCAAGAATGTGAAGAAAACTGTATGCCTCCAATTTCTTTGGTAAGTTTTGTTATAAGCAGTAAATTAAGTATCAACTATAAAGAAGTATCCCCTCTCTCCATGGTCATGAGAACAAAAGCAGTTGCTTTGCTGTCCTCTGTACTGGAATTCATGCTGTCAACAATAGACCTTGAGGTCTGGTCTAGCCTACTAACACACTTAAGCTTTCATTTAAAGTTCTGTAAACCACTCACTTGAACAAAGACGAAATTTAGTTCTATGTTGCCCTTTAAACACCTACTTTCTGTTCTAAATAAAATCTTTAGTGTCTCCACTTCCCTTGAAAAATTGAGATGATGGCACACTTATATCACCCATGTGAGATGAGAGAGATTTCAAAACTTAAAAATAAAAAAAGATTAAGCAATAAGCTTCACTTGTAAAAAAGAAATAAATTTGTCCTTGGAGACTACAGTCTTTAAATTGCTACACACACACACATACACATTTGGTTTAAAAGTGTAGTTCACTGACTTTCCAACCGCAGATCCAGTAACTCTCTTCTATTGGGTTTTGTCAAAACAATGTATTCAGCCCATTCAGTTAAATATTGAGGGATGTTAATCTTGTTAACTCTAATGTTCATGCTGTCTGTAGAGACTCACAATCCTCTTCTGAGCCATTAACATGTTTGGCCTGAATATCATCTTGTCTCCCAAATTTTACTGTTTAATTACACATAGGAAACTATTTCCTCCAGTGGCTTTTAAAACTTCCAGCCTACTAATTCAGGGAACATTCTTGGGAATTCTCCCAACATTATAAAGGCACCATAATTAGCTTCTAGACTTATTTTAATAGATTCAAGCAAACATGTCTATGGTTCTATGGTGAGGGTTTTTTTGCCTTTTTATCTTTTTACAACATTCTTAATATTATTAAGTATCAGCAGCAACAAGCTATAATACTTAAATCAGTAGAAACAGTTCCAGGGCATAAAAATCATGCTTTGACAAGAGTGGAATAAAGTTCTTGGTTATGGTATAAAAAACACTGGATAATATACACCAGAGCATACCCCAAAAAACAGGAGAAATTTAAGAATGCCATGCCATTCTACTAATAAAAATATCAAAGTAGAATTTGTAAGAAAAAGTAAAAATACAATAACCCCTGTTCAATTTGCAAAGAAATTAAACATTACAGCCTTCTGGCCACTCTACAGTATTACATCTCTGATACGAAAAAAGTAGGGAGAAAAAAAAATGTGCCAGGAAATAACAGGCATTTTATACGTGGGACAGAATAAACTACTACTAAAATTATTTACTTCCCCGGAAAGGAAAAAAGTTTTAGTTAGGAACACTTCCAAATATTTTGTTCCTTCACAGTGCTTTAAAAGCTAAAGAAGCTAAGCAATTATCAAAGGAGATCTATGCTCCTACAACTTTATCTGGAAGTAAAAAAAAAATACTGAAATACTATCATCCATCATGGATCCAACACACATCAATTGTCATATCAATTCTGAGGCTCCAGATTAGATTTCAGTTATTTATTATGGTATTCAGATAAAGTCTTATAAATATTTTTTTTTAACTGTGATAAAATCTGTATTATCCAGAAGAATTTCCTGTGTTTTTTTCTGTGAGGTTTTCCTACAGGTCACATAATTTTTATCATGTGCTTAAGTAAAATAGTTCAATATTACATATTTTTGTTTATACATCCCACTTAGAAACAAGAAAATTAATGTTATATTCTGAGGGTTTTTTCATATATTTAAGTCAAAAGAATGTTACAGGTATCTCCAAAAGCTGAAAATTAAATCAGTCACCTACTTACCCCTTTTTTGACAACAAAATGTAAGTTCCAATTTGCAAAGCATGTCAGCATTCTCATACTTATCTTCTTCTGCCTTAACCCAAAAACAGGATTCTGTCATTTCCTGAGGCCTGATCTATAAGCAAGAGACAAAAGAAAATTTTATTAATTGTTTTGATACTATGCAGAAACTGTGCTCAGTAAAGTCTAAAGCACATTAAATATTTAAGAGCTCTGTAAAACGCGAACTTTTAGGACTCAGCTCATCTTCAGAGTTGTTAATGTATTTCTAATTAAAAACAATAACCTTAAAATAAGTGAGTTTGGGAAAAAAATTATTCTAACAATGCAGACAACACACTCTGTTATCCAAGATCTAATAGGAGCAAATTAGCTTTGGTCTAGATTTAAAACTTGGGCAAACTTCAAATAATCTCTGAACACAGTTGGTTTAACAAGATTCTAAGTACCTTTCTTTTCAGAATGTAGCTTTGATTATTTCATAAATTGTGAAAATATCTTTACTGACTTGTTTTCGTCTAAATAATTAGTTTCCAAACTCAGTTGACTGCTATACTTAAATCTTGTCACAATGGAGAAGAAAACAAAACCAAAACCAGCCGAACACCAAATTGAGTCTATTTTTTGTCAGCATTAAGTTTATGTAAGTACATTTAAGTACTACAGACAAATGGAGAAACCTGCACTCCTTCTTTCCAGTCCAGCCTAGATAGATTCAAGACACTTGTTTGGAAACTGTATAGGTGTGAGTATAGTTCAGTGACTGATCCAACATAAGGAGTCTGCTGAAAAACAAGGCAAAATAGGACCCAGGAAGCATAAGAAGCATCCTGCTATCAAGGTTGTTTTATTCTAGACCAGAACTGACTTTTCCAGGCTTCTCATAGTCAACAATACCTGCCCAGATGATTCATGGGTTAATGAAACACAATTTTCAGAAAACAGTGAAAAGCTAAAGACAGAAAGTATTCATATCTTACATAATTTTAACTAATGTATAAACTGCTTATCTAGTGTTACTTCTGACAAACTATTTTCCCCAAATTTAATGTCAGATTTTACATCAAGTATTTGTCATTAATCAACACTACCTTAGACCAGTTGAGTCTTTTCATGGTAACCTCAGGTTTGAATTCTTTTTTAGGCTTCATTCCAAATGGCAAAGCACATGAAGGCGGAGACCACTGTATTCCAGGCAGGCCTGGTAGAGGCGGTGGTGGGGGAGCACCACCAAAACCCAGAGGAGCTCCCAAGCTATTCAGAAGTGGTGGAGGAGGAGGGGGAGGTGGTGGTGGTGGAATTGCTCCATTAGAAGGCAGTGGTGGAGGAGGAGGGGGTGGAAACTGATGTGGTCCTGCACCTCCCAGTGGAACAACAGATGCATCTCCACGAGTTGATGGCAGAAAACCAGGTGGCACAGAGCCATACTGATAAGGAAAATATTCTTACTCAGTTTCACAGTTTTATCAACAAAATGCTATAACAATCATAGTTTATAGATTAAACCCAGAAAGCCAGCTGAAAGTCAATGCCATTTGTCTTGTATAGAACAGTCAAATAAGAATGATAACGAGCCCAACGTGCTTTTGATTTCATGATGGAAAGTGTCAATATTTGAAGGTGATATTTAGACCTGGGGGTTGCACACCAAAAATGACAAACTGAAATGGTGTTTCCCACTCTTCTTATTTCATTGACCATGAGCTAAGAAGGGTATGATAGATATCCTGAGATCTTATCTAGGCTACCATGGTTCAGCTCAAATTTAAAAAAAAATCCTGTTGTTTTCATCCTACAAATGACAGAGAAACATTCCAAGTACGTAACAGCAAAATCTGAAGAGATAAATAATTCTATTGAAAAATAGGTATCTTCCAATGTAGAAGCATTCTCATTCTACAGAATTGAAAACATGAAGCAATAATGAAAAAACACCCTTCCAAAAATTAAGCTTCCTTACACACTAGCTTCTTATTCCATATATAAATGACATCTATAATGTATCAAAATAGGATTAGGACTTCAGCAAGTCTAATAAAATTACTTCTATTATTTGAAAAAAACTTCTATCATAGGCTTGCAAACATAAATAAGAAAGTATCTGACAAAAACATCAAAAGAATAAATGAGAAATATTTATCTACTGGTGATAGCACTAATTATCCTTTCAACTAACTATGATCTGAAACTGGTTATTTTAGAAAATAAAGGAAAGATAATAGGCAAAAGATTTAAAATTTCTAAAACGAAATAGCTCAATATGGATAAATACAAATAAATGCATGCACAACAGCATGATAATGTTTTGAATTACTGAACATAAGCATTGTTTAAACTGATAAATAGTCACTGAACAGTTGGGCTCCAGAAATGAAAAAAATACATCAATATATACCAAATGCAAGAAGAGAATAAAGGAATGAGACCAGGGAAAAAAAATAATCATTAGAGGCAGAAGTCAACCTACTAAGTAGCAACTGATGCCATATGGAAACTAAAGTTTAAAAGTATTAAGTTGCACTAATCAATTACCTGACATTTACAAAACTTTTCATGTATCCCATTAACAATAGTGGGTAATTCATGTTATGAAAATTAGTGAGCAGAATCATATGTTATGCTCTCTGTCTGCATGTAAAAAAAAGTTATATTTAATGCAGTGAATAACAGAAAAAGTAAAATAGGGAGGAAACCAATTTCACTTACAAAAAATATTTGAGTATGTTTTCAAGACACACACAGAAAGGTACTTTCTTAATGAATGATGTGCCACTCTTACTATATTTGTTTTTCTAGAATGCAACAATTTCTGTAATTGCTTTTGTTAAATGTTTGACTTTGACGTTAACAATCAATTTTGACCAGAAACATGAATTAGAATGACATTTCTAAATAGACCAAAGCAGAGCTAAATTAATTTTCTTCACTAAGAAAATTAAAGAAGCCAATAAATATTTCCAAAAAAAAAAACCCTCAGAAGTATTAAAATAAACCCCTATAAGCATGTCTTTCTGATGCTTTCTTCTTTAGCCATTTTTAGTCTGTGCTTCTTATTCTCGGAAACAAGACACAAGAAAAATCATTTGGTCGCACAGTCTCCTTACATAGATTTAAGAATTGAAGTAGTTACCAGTTGACTCAAGTATTACTCTCAAAAAACCTGCACTATTCCTCTCCATCACATTTTACAACATGTATTTATACTTGAAAATTGAAAAATTATGAGGAAATGTTCTTATCCAGCCACAGGCTATTTCTTTCACTGTTGGATATCCATGGTAAGGCCTCAGTATAGCAAACTGCAAAATAAGCAATTTCCTGTGCAGGGATAAAGATCACAATGATGAATGCTAATCTAAAAGCATAAGACTTATTACCCTATGTGGTTAATTACTTTGGAAATCTATGACTCTGAAAGCAAAACCCAAAGGAAACCTAAGAATCTAGTTTAATTAACTGAGCTCAGGCATAAAAGGATCATCTGAGAACTCACAGCTAATTAATGTCACATTACAATTATTTGTATAAAACAGAAATAAAAAAGGAAACTAACATTCAATAATAACTGATAACAAAGATTTTTTTAAAAAACTCTCAACTATACCATCAGAATCGGAAGAAGATGCAAAAGGAAGTCCCTTTCAAGAACATTATTTCATACGTTTGTTCATACTGTCTTTTACCTGTGATTTAAAAGCTTGTAATTCTATTTCAAGTTCATTGATTCTCTCCTCTTTTTTTTGCAGCAGGGCCTGGGTCTCCTGATGAACTACAAAATCCTTTTCAAACTAAGAAAAGAGAAAAAAGAAAGAAAATTGTTGGTACCAGTCAGTTCTGCATAGTTTCTTTAAATTCCAACATTTCCTTTTGTGCTTGTTAAAACAATACTAAGGATACATGTCTGCTATTCCAACTTCCGTGTGTCTGCGGAGTAGAAGAATCATCTGTATCATCACTACAGGTCTTTAGTATACGAAATGGCATAAAGACCTAATGTATATCAAGTTAGTATTACACAGAGTAGCTTAAAAGCCATGGATGTACAGTAATACAGTCTGTAGATATGAAGGAGTCTATTTTTATTCTCCCACTATTTGTTTTGTTAGGGAAACTGATAACTGTTGAAATAAAGTATTAATTGGTGTTTGGAAGAGTTGTACATGATACCTTAAAAAGTAGAAAGATTCTCAATTAAGGTTAACTACTTTACACCACTTGGCTTCTTAGTCTAAAAGGAACATCCAAATTTCCACTTTAACACAGAAAGTTGAAGTTAAAAACTATGCCACAGACAGTTATGCCATTCATTAATATATTAAGTAATCCCATGTTCATCTTATGATGACAAGATGTAAAAATTCCTTACTTTTCTGGAAAGTTCAGAAGCCCTCTCTTCACATTCTTCTAATCTTGCTTTATCTACACAAACACCTTGAAAAAAATCAACAAGCACACTTACACATACGCAGGGAACACAAGATTCTCAATAATGTATTCTGTTTCATATAAGGAAATAGGATGTTGTAATCATTTCCAAACATAGTACTTACCTAGTAAGTGGCTGAAATTTATATCCAATCTCTTACGATATGTGAAATCTGGGTCTGTTCCATTTCGATGTAACACTATTTGTGACACACACTCTTCAATTAATTTGAAATACTGTGGACTAAAGACAGAGATGAGCTAGTTTACAGCATATTTATTTATTAAGCTATACTTAAAATCTTGTCTATGAACAAAGTCAGATCAAAAGCTTTGGGCTGATTTGTTTCCATAGAAAGGTAAAAGTTTCAAAGGAAAATTACATTTGGCAGTTTATTACACAAAAAATGTTTACAAAAAGCCTGAAAAAACAGTGGCCCTAAAGATAAATAATTCCTGTATTATAGAATGTACATCTCCCTCCCTATAGAAATATAGGAAGGAAAGAGCACCTCCTGCTTCCTCTCAGTAAAGAGAAGGCTCTTCCTTCAGCTTGATTTCACTAGCTTTCTGACTTTTCTAAGTACAAGTGCATTGCAGCCCTGCTTCAGTACAAGGAATAAAAAACACCTTGTTCTAAAATGCCAGCGGGTATGACAGCTGGGTCACTTGCCCAGAACATGCAAGCTGTGAATTCAAACCTTTACAGGTGGAAGAAGTCTAGCACAGATGTACCCATAGCAGGCAAGCACCCTTAACCTTTAAACGTACATCTGTGCTAGACCTTGCCTGAAATGCAAGGTTATGTAGAACATTGTGCAGAAAACAGATGGCCCCTGTTCAGTTCATACCTCCTTCCTCCAGTGTTTCCTCAAAGACAGTACAAGAGTTTTGGAAGGAAAGTATTTGTCAGCCTGAAACACTTAAAATTTTATTAACTGTTTCCCTGTAATTGTCTGATGAATTTTCCAGAAGACAAAAACATGTCTACACTGACCTATAATGGATACTGAAAATATTCAATTCCAACCCAAAAGTTACTCTTAATTAGGCATACGTTCAGATTTCTGTATGAAGTGCACTTCTTTGCGTACTTGGTTTTGTCCTTTGACTCAAATACACCACAAAATTATAATGCTACTACCATTATTTGTAACTGATTAAGACATTTCTCCTGATCACTTATACTTGCAATCAATACGGCTCAGCTCATAACAAAAATAGTTTTCTATATTTATAAAATAAAATTATACACTAAGCAGAAGAGACAAAAACATATAGATGGCATTATTGATTCCAAGTTGATTCTTTTAAATGTGAGCTCACAAATTACAATCCACACAGAAAAACTAAAACCTATCATTAAATTTATGGAAGAAACATTCTATTAATGACTGAATAATAAAAAAAAATCCATAGTTAACATCCAATACAGCATTAAACATACCGGATAAAATAATCATTTCTTATCAGCAGAAGATGTTGGAGAATAGAAAGAAAATATCCTTCAGCACTAGTGTCCTTAACTGTATTCCACACCATGTTGTAAACATCATTTACTTCAGTGAAAGTGTTAAGGAGAATAATAACAAAGAATCAAAAAATTTCAGCCAAATGTTTACTGATAAGTTCTTTAAACAGAAATTATAGCAGAAAAATATCCATTATATGCTTTATTTTGTTTCATGTTTGTCCTGCTGATATCATGGAATCATTTATGTTGGAATAGACCTCTAAGATGATCAAGTCCAACTATTATCCAAGAACTGCCAAATCCACCATTTTGCCATGTCACTACATGCCTCATCTACAAATCTGTTAGATAAATAAATCTTTTAAAATCACAAATCTTTTATCTTTTAAATATCTATCTCCATGGATAGAGACTCCACCACATCCTTGAGCAGTCTATTCCAGTGCTTGACAACCCTTTCTCTACGAAGTTTTTCCTATTATCCAATCTAAACCTCACACAGCACACCTCAAGGCCCTTTCCTCTCATTCGGTCACTTGTTACTTGGGGAAGTGACTGACCCCCGCCTCACTATAACCTCCTTTTGGGTAGTCATTGCGAGCAACAAGACACTCCTGAGCATCCTTCTCCAGAATAACCCCAGTTCTCTTAGCTGCTCCTCATAGGACTTGTGCTCCAGCCCCTTCTCTGGACATGCTCCAGCCCCTCCATGTCCTTCTTGTGGGTGAGGGGCCCAAACTGAGCACAGAATTCAAGGAGCAGCCTGACCAGTGCACCATCCAGGGGAATGATCAGTGTCCTGATCCTGCCAGCCACACTATTACTGACACGAGCAAAGATCACATCGGCCCTCAAAAGGATATTCTAGTTCAGATCTAATGTCTTCTAAACGATGAGAGAATTCAATCATGTCTTCTTCTTTATGCTCATTGAACACTTTCAGCTGAATATCTAGTGCTTCATTCTTTATACATTGTAGTTGCTGCAAAGAAGAAACAGAACAAAGGCTTACAAATTAACATTTCTGTATGTAAATAAACATATCTCTTTAATAAATTGAGTAAGTCTTTGTTAGTTAAAAGTTTAAAATTACAAGAACATATGAGTTAGGTTAAATATTCAAAAGGTAAACATAACTTCAGGCTGGCTTAAAATTTTTGCACAACAGCATGTCACATGTTCTTAAGCTAACTCATAAAATGCCAAGGAATCAGAATAAAGTTCAGAGAGCACATTTCACCTTTTCATTTTTAAGGCTGATTCTTGTATCTGACTGTTCTTTTCCAAACTTAATAAAACGCCTTTGACAATATTTTATTAGAACTTGTTCTCCCATTCCCCCTCTCAGGCTTAAAAAAAATTTAAAAATTTAAACAGTAATGCAAAGAGAGGTGACGAAATGCTTACTGGCAATATCTCTTTCAATCCACTGCGCATAAATTCATTTCTGATGTGAAGCCTAAAATCCAAGTCATCAGGAGATGTAACGAGAGCATTGATGAGCTGCATGCAAGCTACCTGTAACAGAGTAAATAATAAACTATCTTATTCCTTAGATTTCAATATGCATCACAATCAAAAAGATACAATAAACTAATAATTAGGCATTACATCATTCCTAATTATAAAACTACTGTAACTTTATCACTAAGCTACTTAAATTCCTGATCAATCACATGAGCTATAAATATCAAACTCTAGTTCACAATTTTCCATAAAAATTATTTTCCCACTGCATTGAATTTTGTCATTCTATACAAATATCAAGCTCCTTTAGCCAAAGAATTTTAGCAGATAAAGCATAATAGTCAACATATAAAAATCACTGCAAATATACATTTGTCTATACATATATATAAGTTAGTGACATAACACAGTCTGTGTACAGTGAAGCATTTTTTAAATGCTGGTTAAATTAAACTGAGCCTTAAGAACAGAACAGGGTTTTTTCCGCTTCTCTTTGAAATAGTCATTCTTTAAACATACTGAGCATTATAGAATACTTCATGGGAAACACTCCTTCAGCTCAAAAGAATCAGGCCAACTAATGAGTAGTCCCTCTTCTGAAAAATCAAGAGACTCGTCTTGAAAATCCATAGCCAGGAGCAGCAGGAATTCACCATCCAGATTTACAAACCTTTAGAATGATGGCAACTTACTGTTTATCTCTAATACAGCTGTAAACATCCATTATTTCCTTTTTTTTAACTGTTGTTATTGTTTGCACGTTTTGCTTCAATTTACAAAAAATATGTTAATTCAAGTAATTCCAGCATTTTAAGGGCTTTTTTAAAGCACCAGACCATTAAAAATCTATTTGGACCTTACATACTATGTCAACAATTAAAGCAATCAGGTTCAAAATTTTGTGGCAAAGCCTTTTATAATGATGTATCCAGCATCACCTTCTGCCTATGGCATAATGAGATGCATTATGCCATAGGCAAAAGGTGATACTTGAAAAATGCTATCCCAGTCATCTTCAAAGTACACATAATTCCAAGTAGTGCATTTACATTTGGTCACAAGAACAACTAGATGTGCAAGCTACTTTGGTACAGACTGCGAGAAATAATAGCACCCATTAGGCTTCCAGAAGTTTACATAATAGCTAAGACCATTACATAATAGCACAGACCAGAACCATTATCCCACCTTTATCCTACTGCAAAGTATGTAAGCATGAGAGTAGCTTCATATATTATTTCAGCTGAACTGCTATGGAGGTGAATGGCGATTAGTATCATTTAGGCCTGTTTGACTGCAGTGTTAGTTCATCTATGTAGATGAACTTACCAGCTAACACTCTAGAAGAGAATAGCTTAGTTATGAGAACAGAGATGTAACAAATGTAACCAATTTGTTAATGTGAGAGCTGTGAACCTGTTGAGAAAATCAAGTCAAGCAGACTCTAAGCCACAGCAAGTTGTTAGGGACCAAGCGCTAGAATGACCCAATTAAGCATGAGGCATTCTCCAATCAATCTCATAAATGATGGTATTTGGAGTCACTTGAAAAGAGAACCTCGAGGGCCCCACAGCTCTGCACTAGGAGTTGGGACCATCTTTTCAACTTCTGGAGATGTCTGAATGGACAGGAATGGTCAGGGGAGGATGCCATGGATGGAACCACCCGCACTAGCCCATCCAACATCTCTCCTGGATAAAAGCTGCCACAACAGCATCCATTCTTAAATTACTCTGTCACACTACATACCTAGCATCAAAAACTTCAAAACAGTAATAGAAGGAAGGAATAAGCTCTGCTTCTTCTTCTTACTTGAAGGAAGAGCTGAAATTAATTTCTATTCCCTCAGAATTTCTACGAAATTCAGTACATGCAAATATTTAGATTTGCATAATAATTGAAAAGAAAACTATAGTTTTTATTTTATTGACATATATAAGGAAAATCACACTAAATTAATTATATAAAATCATAGAATGTCCTGAGCGGGAAGGGATTTAAAAGGATCATTAAGTCCAACTCCCAGCCCTGCACAGGGAAGTCCCAAGAATCACACCTTGTGCCCGAGAACATTGCCCAAATGATTCTTGGACTCAGATAGGCTTGGTGGTGTGACCACTTCCCTGGGAAGCTGCTCCAGTGCCAATCCCCCTCTCTGGGTGAAAAATTGATACCCAATCATAATATCTAACTTAAATATCCCCTGACACAACTTCAGGCCATTCCCTGGGGTCCTGTCACTGGTCACCACAGAGAAGAGATCAGTGCCTGCCCCTCTCCTTTCCCTGTAATGAGGTCTTCTGTCAGTCTCCTCCAGGTTAAACAGTCCAAATGACCTCAGCTGCTCCTCATACAGCTTCCCTTCAAGGCCTTTCACCAACCTCATTGCCCTCCTCAGGACACATTCTAACAGTCTTATTCCTTCTTATATTGTAGCACCCAAAATTGCAAACAGGACTCAAAGTGATTATTTAAATCAACTGCATAAGTGTTAAGATAGACTTCTGTAACTTACTTTGTGTTAGACAACAATCAAGTTACAACACCTGAACAAAATAATACAACATAAGTGGAGGGGGGGAGGAATCAAAACTAACTAATCAAACGTAAAAACATATAAACAGAAACAGACAGAGAACTTTGAAGGACAATTTGCAAAAAGTAGTGATGATTAACACATCTAATTCCTCAAAGATAGCAAAAGAAGGAAGACAACAACAAAATCTGTAAAGTTGGTAAAAGACCATGGTGTAAAGGAGTGCCCAAAGAAAACAAACCAACATAAACAGCAACATTTTGTCATACTGGTGTGTGAAAGGAGATTGCAAAGTAGAACAGAGACAAAACTGTTCAAGGGTGGCAGAAGATCTCGAGAGAACCAAGCCAACATGAGAAGTAACAAAAGAGCATTCACTCTTCAAATATTCAAAGCTTTAAAACAAAATGAGGACAAAATTACTTTACTTGCTACTACATCCAAGTTTGTACTGAAATGTATCTTGACTCTGAAGAAAACAGAGAGGGCAGAAATTATATTGTCATTTAAAGGCCATTTTCAGGAAGATCTGGACAACTACAGATTGGCAAGCTTGACATTTTCTACAATAGAAATATATCTTGTACACTTGAGAACAAAATTGATGAGTAATACAAAAAATGTAATATGAATAAATAGACAGTAGAAATAAATGGCTTTGCAAAGCAAAGTCGTATTTCATGAATCAATGAATGGTGTTTGAAAGGCCCAAGGAGTAGGCAAGAATGCTCCAGCCTAAGTTGAGACTTCAAAAATTTAAACAAGTTTAAAAAATATCAAAATAATTCAGAAAATAGTAGAAAACAGCAAGTTAAGAAGAAACAAATTAAAAATCTAGCGTATTAAATAATAATATTGAATTTAATGTTTAAAAGTGTATTTATGAAAAAGTTTCTACGGCTCAAAAGTTATGTCATTGTATAAAATTCTGTTGAAGTAATGTTTTCTAATGTTTTCCCCCCTCCTTACTGTAAAAGTCTGCCTTTGTATGTTTTGCAAGCAAAGTGCTTAACAGATTTGGCAAGGCAATGGAAGTCTGTTCCTGTCCTTTCTCCATATTCTTTACAGTGAGGGCAATTACATGATCACCTGATGAGCAAAAATAAATAACCTCACATATCAAAGAGGAACATACCTATGGTGTGTTTGCTTTCAGAACGGTATTGGCATTACATTAGTAGCACTCAGTTTTAAAAGAACTCAGTTAAACAGGAATATAGCTAGGTATATAGGTATATATATACCTATAGAGGTATGTATAGGTATATAACAATATCACAACATTGATTGTTTTGCCTTATATAAAGTATATTTCCTGGAGAAATATCTTCCTGATTTGGGGCTTCTTTGAAGTTATAAATAAGAAACAACCCTTGGTTATTCTTCTCTTCTTATAAAGCTGCTAAATTGATAACAATCTGAGCCTTTAACTGTCACAGTGGATTTTTCACCTTTGTAGTGCCTGTCAGAACAACTCTCATGATGCTTCTCCTCTCTAAAATGTGTTATTTCCTTTATTTTATACCATTTGCTTCTGTACATATGCCCACAGTATTTTAGAAATTTAGGGGAAAATAGGACTTTGTTAACTTATCAATTATTTTCTTAAAATTCAAACAAAATCTTTGTATTACTCTTGAAGCCTGTTTCTGTACAAGTAATTTTTCCTAAGAGTTACTCTAGTATGTATGCTACCGCCAAAGCACACTCTATACTAGGTAACAGAGAAGGGTGCTAACCCCAGCAAAGGAAACTACAACAACCAAAAGATAAATACAAATAATATAATTCTCTTATATCCAAATGCCAACACTACAGTAACAAAAATTTTGAAACCAGCTAAGGTGCCCAGTTCACTTTCCAAAAGTAGAGAGAATAAAATCTTCCAAGAATTGGTTGAAACCAATAAAGGTTTTGTATGAAGCTAACACTACATGCTTCCAGACCTCTCAGGCTCCATCAAGTCTTGGCTTGCCTGTCTGGAGCTCATTTTAGTTGCAACAGGATTTGTCTAGTAACAGAATCACTATCACCCCACTAGTTGTACATTTTTCTTAGCCTTGTACAAGTCTCTGGCATAAAGTTTACCATTACATACATTTCTGTAAAAAGTGGATAGAATACGACCATAAATGAAAATGCAGCATAGAAAGGTATAGACATGAGATGGGAGTGGAGAAGTGTTAGCACTGCTGAGAGTAGTTTTATTAGACCACTAAGACTTCACTGTGGAGGGAGCAGAAAGTGCTCCCAAAACAGAAAATCTCCCTGAATCCCTAGAAAGGCCCCCATGGAGAATAATTTTACAGAGATAAGAAACTGCTGGCTAGGTGATGATTTAGCAATGGAACATAGACCCCTCTGTTATCTTTCTGCAATATTAGTGGTCCATTTTCTTCTAGCATCAATAGACTGACTTTGAATGTAAAATCCCTTAGGGACTGGTTAAGTGTAGAATCCCTTTAGTTATTGGTGCAAATTGTAAAACCCGTAAAAGATATATAAACCTCTGGAAACTTTTGAATAGTGAATATGCTAGTAGGATCCCTTTGTAGCTAATAAACTGCAGAATTGTGCCTCCTACATATTCCGGTCTCTTCACTTTGCTGGTTTATGGCACTTGGCGGGCTGATGAACAGTCCAGGCACGGCTAGCCAGGTCTGTGTCGCTGACGGCTGCGAAGGCAGCCTGGGGACCCCTGGAACCCCTAGATCACAGCAACACTGCACTTAGACTAATAATTAAATTCTTGGCTTTGAATAGTAGGTGTATTTTTTAGGCCCACGAACTGCACAAGTTACAATGTCCCAACAGAAGAATTTGGATGCAACAAGTGGTTTAAAATGTAAGCAACCAAACCAGGTAAATTTACTATAATAAAACCTTACAGAATATATTTTCTTATTGTCTGAGTATGGGCTTTATTCTTAAAGCTTTTTGTATTTGCTTTGGTATGAGTCCACTTTAAGAGTATTTGTCTTCCCCTTCAGCAGCCCAGATGAAAATTTTTACTTCCTCTAATTTTGATCTTATTTAGTTGAAACAAGCTATACCATCTCCAATTCATCTCTCTGGAGTGCAAAATCTTCATTCATTCAATTGCAATTTCTGGATTCAATTAGTTGTGCCATTCAAAGCCAGTAATTCAGTGCATTGACAGCTGCTACCAACACCTGCTGTCCTGTTAACATCAGTGAGGCATTTCAATGATTGTAGACTTCACTACCATACAGTCAGTACTAAAGTACAGTACTACAAGGTTACGTTTACATTTCAACTCCATGTTGTTTGATTATATACAACTTAGAACCTTTGCAATTGTTATCAGCAGTTTAAAACAGTGTGTTTTCCTACAAAACACTATATGAATGGACTGTTAAGCAAGGAAACAGCATTTATCACAGATGATTTAAACTATCAGTGAAGAGTCAGAGACTGAAAAAGTACTACTGTGAAAATCCTGATTGAGAGCAAATAATAGTTTTATCTTTGAGATAGCAGGGAAATTTCAATGAAAGGATGTCTACAGATGTAATTGTTTCAAAAAAAAATTTTTTTTTAATTTGCCAAATCAACACAGTACATGTGCAACATGTGCTATTCAAACATGATACATCAATGAAAAGCAAGAAATTCAGCAGTAAGATGTACTACTATTCTAGTATTTCTAGTCAAATTTGATCAAGTGGGAATTCAATTGCAGTTCATAACAAAACCATACTTTAACCTTCCTGAAACAAAAAAGAAAGATCCATTGGATAATATTAGCAAACTATTTATTTGTGTAGGAATAGAAATTTGTGTAGAAAATAGAAAGAAAGTCTCAAACACAAGCCTACAAAACATAGAACGAGGAAAAGTTATATAAGAGGAAGGAAAAACAAGTCTAAGCAAGGCACACTGCTTACTCATCTAGATTTGAGTAAATGAGATCACTTTTTTTTTCCTAAATTTAAAACATTTTTAAAGGACTAATGATAAAGGCAATAGCAGGAACCTGATAGATCACAAACATTTAAATCATATTCCAAGTGAAACTAATTCAATACCTAGCAGTTAGCAGAAAATGTTTGAATCACACAAGATCACAGTATTTGAAATTAGTTTGTTCCATCTTGACATTTAGGTAAGGTAAGCTTTGTTCTGATTGACCCTATTAATAAGCAGTTATGGAAAGGACCTCATTAGCACAGAGCAACCAAGAATCATCAAGTTATTGAGGAAACCAAAATGTCACAGCCATATCACATCCTTATATTATTAAATGATAAAGATTAAACAGAATTCCCTGAGAATTGAAAATACTGGGAGGATAAGGTTAGTGATGAATACCTAGGATCTTTTACTTTGTCACAAAAATGCTTCTCCTAGGATATGCATGAATCTGCATGTTTCCACAGGGATGAATGGTGTTCATTTTTCAGGAACTTAACCAGGAAAGGAAAAATTGCACCTTTGCTTCACTATCCTACCTCTTCTCAATCCTAACTGGAAAATTAGCAGTTGGCCCCTGTAACTAGATCTGCATGGAAGAATAATACTCTCCTGTTAGTTAAACCACCTGCTCAAGAAGCAGTGTTGAAAGTTGGTGATTAGAGAGTATAAGCACTCATTTCACTCTACTAGAGGAATGAGAAGTAGGCAACAAACAGCTTGTCATAACTTTCTTACATATCAAAATGGGTTGTGCCAGAAAAGCTGTATTTCCTGCCTCCATGACTTGAACAAGCAAAGTATTAGACTTTTCAGTTATCATCATAAATATACAAGGCACTAGATTGCCCTGTATGCATTTTAGACTCAAGATGTTAAACTACATTAACAAAACCAGAAACTTGCTATTACTCCCGACTGTAGTTATATTCTCAGAATGAGATTATTAATTGATTTTGGTTCAAGACACAATTAAGTATGCTTTCCATAATTTTGGATTTTATGAAAGACAGAGCATCTTTTGCTTTCAATAAAAGCAGAAAATAGACAGAGCTTTCACTAAAAAAATACAAAAATCACCCTACTGAGGCTGTTTATGTATTCAGTCTTCTAGTAACAGAAATGTTAAGTCAATTCAAAATTGAAAAGGTCAGTTGTTAGTGTCAAATTGAACTGCCACAAAGCAAGCATACATAAGTCAAGCAGACAATCAAGGCAAGTATGCCAAGTAACTGACAACTGTAAACTTCTGTCTCATTAAAACACTGTCAAATTAACCACCAGGTCAATTTCATTGTTAGAAAAGTTTACAGCTGATTCACATGAGGAACCTTGATTTTTCTGATCTCAAAAAAAAAATCTAGCAATCATTTATGAAGTTGGAAAAAGTAAATATCAAAAAGTCTTTTAGCAGAAAGAACATACTCTAATGAAAGTTTATCTCAAAAAAAACAAACAGAAAAGAACTTTTAATGAGTTTCCATGTCTACAAAAGATACAGCAAACAAAACAGCAAAGCATTACCTATTTGCAGGAACTTCAGGCAAGCACTCTCAGCAAAGCCAAATTAATATATTTAGCGTAAGTATTTTGGCAGAAGTATTGTAACAGTACCATTTAGAGTAAATTCTCATTTTTAACAATGCTTCTATATCAGAGGATAACAAAATACCAGATGGAAGTATAACCCAATCAATAGAAGGGATAACTAGTGGGAAAAAACTTTTTTAATATCTGAAGAGTAGTCCTAGAAAAATAAAAACTGCTACTGCGCAGGTAACTGAGCTGAAGTTTTCTGCACTAATTTGGTAATCTCACCAGAGGTATCTTACTCATGGAGCTGAGCACCGCTGCAAACAGTGGGTACCCATGATGGATAAAACAAGAGGTACAAAGTATTAACTTAATTTGCCTGATGGTTCAAATAGAGTAATGGGCTGCTTTTAGGAGAGTTTCACATGCATTTTCAACTACAAAGAAAAGGAAGTAACAGATAGTAACTTTTTTCTATATTACATCTACAGTAGTTTTTTTGGTTTTTCTTCATTAAATCTACACAGATGCAAATATACACAAGCCCCGAAAATTCAGCATTACATCTGAAAGCCTAACACTCAAAAAACATCCTCCTAATTTCAATTTGGTAGTCACCAAATCCTTATAGGTTCTACAGAGACTCTTGAATTCTCTTAATTTAGATATAACATCCTGAAATTTAAAAAGAATTTTCATGATCTAAAGTATTTCTCCCAACTGAATGAAAATATTTTAAAAACTTTTTAATATCCCATAGAAAAGTTGCTATCTCAGATTTCTTTTGAAATTCCATAAAATTTATGGATAGCCTGGGGAAACTGTGAATGACGCCCCATCTCTCAAAGTGTTCTCTAAGGTGAAGTTGGACTAGGCCTTGAGCAACCTGGTCTGGTGAAAAGATGCCCCCTCATGGTACCTGGGCTGGAAAAGCACATGGTCTTTAAAAGACCTTCCAACTCAAACCAGTCTATGATTAGAAGAGAGAAGAGGTAAGGAAGAAGGGACAATTTTTTCAAAATTCTCCACATTTATAGAGATATTATTCCTTCATGGTTAGCTTTTCTGCAAGACAAATGAAACAAACAGCAACTTTTATTGTCAGACATGAACTATTTAATATAAAAGCAGAGTAATGCAAACATTTCTTTCAAAATTTAGATTAACCTTTCACTATTTTTGTAATAATTAGAAAGAATTACAATTACGAACAACTCTCAGTTCAACCAGATTACATTAATATCAATGAGCTCACATCTACACTCTTGGACCAATGATTTATAATGATCATTCAAACTCAGTATAAATACATTGTGCCTTCCTGCAGTAAACTCTACATCCAACTGAAGCAAATTGAAAATAAGGTGAAAGTTTTCCTTCCTCAGACCCTCTGAGTGCAATTTTATGATATCATAAAGCGAGCATGAGGGACAGACCTCCAAATTATTTAAAACATTAATTATAAAATGTGGTTGCCTAAAAACTTGCTTTTTTACTCTTATTAATCTTCAATTTCAACAAATATTGCCAAAAGTGAGATGATCCTTTTGCATCCAAACATATGATTTATCCTTTATTTTAAATATATAGTCTTTTAACTCACAAAGGTAAGATGTCAGTGAATGGAAACCAACAAATTGACCTGCAACACCCACATGTTTCCAGGCTGAATGTTCCCATGCCACATCTTAAAAGACAAAATTATAAACAATATTCCAAAATTTGATCCCAATTTGAAACAGTATCTCTACTCCTTTTTATTTACTCCTTTATAAAAGTAATTACTTTTTCAGTCCAGAAAAATAAGTAATTTTGTTTCTACTTGTTGCAGCAGTTAACAAAAAAATTACTTACTTGAAGCTGAACTGAGTTATCCTGAAGACCTTCTACAATAGGAGAGAATCTATCAACATTCCTCTCCTCTGCTGCTGCTGTTACAGCTTCCAAAATTTTTTCAAGGCTGTGAGAAAAGAGAATTGTTTCACTCAGGAGAGATATTTAAACTTGTTTATTTGCTATCTTAAAAGCCATGTTGCCAAATTATTTATCTGCCTCAATTTCTTGTAAACAAATTTAGGAGGTTTAAGCAATACTTATTGCCTTTAGAGATTTTTGTAATCAAAGAATGACTTACTGGGTTACAAGGGTTAAGAAAATTGTGCTAATAAATATTCAGCAGAAGAATTGCTGCATAACTATTTCCATCTTACCAGATCATCCAGGTGTGAAAAAGAAAACTCACTGATATGTCCATGATAAAAAAAATCACAAAGGCATTCTGAAAACTGACAATATAATACAGACACTACTTTCAAATCTAAATTGAAAATTTTATCATTTCGATCAGATATAACTATAATTTGAGATATTGTAAAATTACCTTACTATTTCTTGTTTAAATACGGTACTTACATGTTTTCCTCTCCAACAATGCACATTGCAGATAAGAGTTTAACTATATCTGTCATCATGTTTGTTTGCTTGGGATCAATTGCTTTGGTCAGCAACAAAAGGCTCCTCTCTTCTCCCAAAATTCTTTCCAACCCATACTAAATAACAGAAGAACATTTGTAAGGGAAGGAATCCAAATGGCTACTGAGTATCTAGTAATGACACCAATGGTTCCCCTCAAGTAAGTATTTCAAATTACATTTACATCTCTGAAATTATCAAAAAAATTAAATGAGAGAAAAGTCCCAAATAGGTCACTTATTCTGTAAGAAGGGCATATATCAGCATTAAAAGTTTACATTATTGTCTTGGAATATTTCTGCAGAGAGAAAGTGGCAGACTTCTGGCAGACAGAAAGAACTTCACAACTGACCAACCCACCACTTCAAATTGCACCAAATTATACTCACTATGGACCTTATCTAATTGAACTGTCGTAATTTAGTTTCTAGATTAAATAAAATCACATACCTTATTATTCATGAAGGCTCTCAAACACTGTATAACTTTATGTTGACTCCTCTTCACAAGTCTGTCCTGACTGAATAAAGCAAAAATTTATATTTATTCAATAAATGTTCTTTAAATATTAAAAAAAGCAAACAAGTTTTATATTAAATCCTTACTTTTTTGTCTCAACCAATCGTTCCAAAACATCCAACAGCAGTCCCAGACCTTCTCGGCCAAAGTTTTCAACCCAGCTAGAGAGAAAGAAAAAATTCATTTAAATAAATTGACATTTCAAAGACTAATCACAGTGAAAGAAAATTTTCACCGTAAATAAAAGCAGGTATAACTGGATGGTTTGAAACCCAAAATATCTCCAAGAGAACACAACAAAAATTTAAAATTTCAGCTACTACCAAAGACATCTTTTGATGACATTAAACCCTTGGCCAGTTGTTCCTACATGAGAGAGATGCTTCACGGTCCTGTTTAGTATTGCTCAAAATCCCTTGATATCAAATACCAATAATGGCACACTGACAGCAGCACTTACAATTATAGGAAGAGAAAACCAGATATTTTTATATTTTTTCTTCTAAAAGTAAATATATTATGAACATAGATTTTGTCTTTCTTGGATGGATGTTTTATTCTGAAAGAGATTAGGAAAATAACTGACAACTATTTCTGGCAAATCTGGACACAACTGTCCTAAAGATAATCTGACAAGATTCATTTCTTTGAATATTTTATATTAGCAGAATTATGAGCAGCTACTTTGCTGTACATCCAACAGCTGGGATTTTTTTTCTCTCTTCCACAAGAGAGAAAAAAAAAAAAACTACCTACACTACCCAAAGAAAACACTCAGTTTTTTGTCATTCTGACAAAATACTAAGTTATCAGTGTTTCTATTTTCAAGGTATTTATTAAAAATGTCCTCTTCATGAAATTCAATCTGTTGCAACTATTACACAAAGGAGAAGAAATAGTTGCAGATAACTAGTAATCTCTAATAATATGTACAGCTAGATCACTTGAACCACTTTTATGAACAGTGCTGGCAACTATGAGGTCAAAATATCTAAATTATTTACCTGAAGATTAGTGACCAAGATTGTCCTTTTAGAAGCTTTATTTTTATAGTGATGGGAAATAAACAGAGCTTTTTGCAGTAAACCATAGATTACAATACCTGTTTCTAAGTACCAGAGAATGAACTGCTCAGTAACAATTTAGATTTTCTCTGTGAACTAAAAATACAATTTACAAATAAAGACTAATTGAAAACCCTTCATCAGAATAACTCAGGCTACTGTAAAGTGTGTTTCTCTCCACATGAACCATTACATGTTCTAAATAAGACAACCCAATTCAGAAACAAATTAATAGAAGGAAAGAAGCAAATACCCATAGAGAAGACCCACATCAGTAACTCTGCCAAGCCAGACATAAAGAAAAGAAAGTTGTGCAATCCTTTTTTAATCATGTCCCAACATTTCATTTGTGTTATTTTAAACTATTCCCTAAACAGTTTCCCCAAATCATGTGTTCAACCTTTGTCTTAAATGGTAACTCTGAACAAAAGGATGCAAATAGAATAGAATAGGAAAAAGTACAATTTAAGAAAATAAAGTCAGCATTCACAAATCAAGCTGCATGGAACAAACCAAAATTAAGACTGATCAATGATTACTAAAGAGTTAACCTTCCTTCAATAAAGTAAACTGTGCTTTCTTCTGTATAGACAAACTCTACAGGTACAGAAAAAAATACCAGAAGGCAGGAAGGAAGAAAGCTTAAAGTACACTGGACAGAAGCAGCAGCGCACGTTTAGAAATATGTATGTTTTCTGGTGAACAAACTTACACCAACATGCCTAGCTCCCATTATTGATCACCATGACAAAAATAAGTTAGAAGATCAAAGACTTAGAAAGTATTTCAAAAATAAAAATGAAATTACTACTTAGCACTAGAAAAAAGGAAACTGCTTCTGCACCACATCTAATTTACCTTCTCTTAGTATTACCTTGTACAGATCAGCCAACTCTATTAAAAATAATAGGCCTACAGAGGATACATAATCAATGAAAAAGAAAGACGTTACAATCATTCACTAATGCATACATACTCATTAACTGGAAAACCTTGAAACATGTACATCTACATATCCATTAATTTTAATCCATTAAGAAATTAGAATATGATTAATCTCTTCAACATGTCTAATGATGTTACCTGACAGGATTACTAGTCAAGGACACACGGAGAGATTCTAAGCAAGTGACTAGTCTTTCATCCGTTGACCCAGATTTTAAATCCTGAATAAATTCTTGGGGAGAAATCTTCCTACTGTTCTTGAGACTTCCCTGAAACACAGAAAATACACTTGTTTTTCATTTGGTGCATACAGAACTTAAATAGATTATTAATGGTTAAGCTTAGTTTCTGTTCCTTGAAAAATATATAATGTAGACCTGTAAACCCGTAACTGATGCCTACCTACTATTTGCCAAATACTGACTGAATTTGGTCATTTTATGAATAAATTTATTATCGGCAGACAAAAATAACAGGCATCAATTGTACAAACTTATCACGCATGGTCAGGGAAATAAAATTTTTCTATTGAATAGATTCTGTTTATGCATTGCAAACATCTTAATGCTCTATATTCAATGGAAGAAAAAACCAATTATGAGGTCCTCTGAAAAGATCACAGGGCACATGTCCAGAAGGGTGACTGCAGTCACACAGGCATATAGAGCAAAGAAGCAGCACATCAGAAAAGTCAGTGTGTTACTGCAGTACCTTCTGCTCTTGCAGAAGTAGACAATCTTGACATTGAAAAAATAAGAAGTCTAGTCCGCCTAATATCCATTTCACATGAAGGATACATATATTTTCTACAGAACATATCTAAATACAAAAAAAGCAGGCATACAATGGCAGGCATCATAAAACTTAGATTTGAGTTAATTCATTTGCAAGACTCCTTTTTCAAAAATAGAAGCATAACTGTCATGTTGCACAAAGAGACTTACTAAATAGTTCCTGATTAACTAGTGGCTTAAGTGAGTAACTGAAGAGAATTAGACTTGCAGTGCAATAATAAGTTGAAATTATTCACTGTAAGTGGTGAGGTAGTCTCATTATATTATTATAGATAGCTTCATACAGATGATGTTTTCTCCCTTTGTTAGACCTTCAGGAAATACTGAGAAGTAATCTTTTCTTCTATGAAGTAGAAGATGATTAAAGTTTCTAGCAGAGAAATGAAGTTAAAAGCTGAGAAATGTGGTTGACAGACCAGGCTGCTGAGCTGCCATCCAGAGGGACATCAACAGACAGGAAAAATGGGGAGAGGAATTTCAGGAAGTTCCACAACAGAAAACTGTAAATCTTGAACCTGAGGAGGAATAAACCCATGCAAGAATGTGTGCTGGGGCTACCAGCTGGAATGTACGCTTGTAGTAAAATAGGGGGTGTGGTGGATGACAAGTTGACAACAGGTAAGTGCATCACCAGCTGGTTGAGGGAGTTAACCCTTCCCCTCAGCTCAGCAACGGTGAGACATCTGGACAATTCTGTCCATTTCCTGACTCCCCAGCATGAGAGACATGGACATATTGGATAAGTCCAGAAAGGGCTGTGAACACAATTACAAGAGAATCTGTAGTACATCTGTAGTACAGGCTGGTAGAACTGCGATTGTTTAGCCCCAAGAAGAGAGGGCTCAGGGGAACCCTATCAGTCAAAGGACAAGAAGAACAAACTGAAATACAGGAAATTGGTTAAACATAAGACAAGCACAAACTTCTCCCCTCCTCCCTCTGTTCTTTTAAGCATGAAGCTAGTCAAGCACTGGAAGAGGTTGCTCTACAGGCACGCTCTATAGTCTCCCCTATCAGAGATATTAAAATTGGAATAGATAAGAAGTCGGATGCTATTATCTCCAGAGGTCTCTTCCAGTCTAATTCTATTCCATGACTCTGTGACAACAGAACATTGGAAGCTATAATAGTCTCCACTCCAACTATATTTCCTCAGACTTGATAACAGGTGCTTCAGACACCAAAACAAAAACAAACAAAAAAACACAAAACAAAACACAAACAAAACAAAAAAAAAATCTGCTTCCAAGAATCATCCCAAAAATATAACATCTCATGTTATATTTTGAAACGCCATGTGTAATACATGGAATGTCATTCTGAACATGCTTCTAAATTGATGGACATCTCTATTTGCTTAAGTATGAGGGTGACTTCCAATAACTATGCTCCACAAAAAAATGTAGATGAGATGTACAGCAAAGAATGAGGGTTGAGATGAGAATCCAGAAGACAGATCTAGAGAAAATTTTTAATAAATCAGTAACAATAAATGTTCCCATAAACAAAAAGAAACTCAGTATTTTCAGTTTTCTTTCATGGATCTTTCCAGCTGTACTCTGCATAGATGAGATAACAGACTGACTAGAGACAAAATGACCAAACAAACTCTCACTAGCCTTCATGACAAAGTATTTAATTAATGTTACAAGAGAGTTGGAAATTTCAAAAAGTCTCAGATATTCTGCTGGCAGCTCCTGATGTGCATACACTACTTGATAAGCGCTACTTTTAAGCCTAAGCATATGGATTAATATCCTGCGTGGAGAATCTGTCATTTCCAGTGACTTCTCCCAGCAGTTCCTGCTGTAAAATTGACAAAACTGATACAATCAAAATACTTATAAGTTGTCAGTAAAATCACTTTCTTTTGATGCACAGTCATATAGGACAGCCATACAGACAGGACATACAGTTAAGATGGTTAGAAGATATTTTGCAAGGAATTTAATATAATCAATGGCAGTATGTGCAATGCAAAGGTCACATGGGACAGGAATCCATCCAGTTAGACTAGAAGAATTCACTAGAACGACCTGTCTGAAAACAGTGTCACACTCAGCGGAGACTCACATCATCATCCAGAGAGTAACCAGTCATCCCATTTCAGACTCAGTTTCCCACTGGAACATTACCCTATGCAAAAGAACCAGTAAACTGTGAATGTCTGTACAACAAACTACCACAGTGCTAAGTACCACTTATTCATGGTTATGCCAAAGTTCTGCAGCATAATAAGAATATGATACATCTGCTGGTGCTTAAATAAAATGAGAGCTGCATTTGGTACCAATTGTGAAACAGATTATATTAGCTGTATTTCAGCATGAGAAAAGCTGTTTAAGTTCAAAATGTTCAAGTTAACTGAGAAACAGGAAATATCTTGAGGCTCAGTGCCTCTAGAAACTTAATTGCTCAACTGAAGAACAACTGGTCTGTGAGCAGATGCAGCATGAAGTCAGCATTAATTAATCTAGTTAAAACATTACAAGGGCACAACATGAACAACAAAAACAAAATCTTGAGAAGAATATTCACTTTAAAAATCCAGTTTGTGTGCTTTGAACATATAAAACAGCAAAACCTATGGTTGCATAACATGATAGCAATTCTACTATTATTTCTCCTTGAATATTAACCTCATAACATAGAAATTTATTTTGAAAACTTTTCTTTTCTGTAAGTATTACTATGCAAAGAGGTGTGCTTTGTGACTATTGAAAAGGAGTTGTGCACTTCTAAGAAAGAGAAACTCTGACACTGAGGTCAATGATAAAGCTTTGATTACAGTAGAGCCCACTTTGATCATCAGAGGCTGTTTCCTTTTCATTGATTCATTAGAGATGCATTTCATTTTAATAGTTCTTAAAATTATAAGTGCTTTAAATGAAACATGCTCAGTACTCTCCATAACAGTTGTGAACGACCATATCTTTCCCAAGGCAAAATATCTCAGTACCCATCTCCTTAAAGTTCAAGAAATATGAAAAGAAATATGAACTATCAAAATAAGTTACTGCAGTATCACTTACAGAAGGAGAAGTCCAAGACAGGATTAGTTGCACACAATAGTCAGGAGCTATATGGCCTTTCAACTGTTCCAAAAGAGTATGACACTTTCACAAAGTCAAGGTACAACAAAAGTTAGCTAAGTACTCTTGGGGTGCAGTGCACTATTCTCACTAGACTCAGAATACACAGTCCAACTAACGCGAGAAATGAAAGAGCATGCCAGGTACAAAGAGTTTCAATGGCAAGGGAAGGAATTTCCCATCCCAATAGCTCCAGCACTAATCTGCAATCATCTGCAGCACAACTGGATCAAAGTATTGAATCTGTGCCTCACAGAAACAGTTTCTTCCAGTACACAACAGATGAATGTCACTTCCATTAAAGACACAACAGAAACAGAGTTCAGGAAAGACAAGTTTCCCTGCTTGGATTGGTCTTTAGTCATCTCCCACCACAGAAAGAGGAATACTGGGCTAGCAGCAGAGGAAGGGAACAAAATGGAGAAAATACTATTGGGAGCTTTAGGGAAAACACACAAGACAACAATGTGTGGGAACAAGTCACTGCCCTGGGGGAGGAAACAGACCTGTCCTCTTCAACAAAGTACCTTATACAGCTGCTTTGGGCATTGTGCAAGAAGCTCCTGTGCCAAAACACAACTGTGATGACATCCAAAAAAAAAGGAAAAATTGCAAACACCACTCAGAAAGAAGGCTCAATGAGACCAACTCTGTAGCCAAGGAGCAAAGACATAAAAACCTTTTTCTTGACAAAGACAGCCTTAACATCATCACCATCAGTATGCTATAATTTCAGCAACAGATGTGAATGCAGCAACTCTGTGCAGCCAGTCATGTCCTATTATCATATTACTTTTTAGATCAAACAACTGAGGTCATAAAACACATATGGATGCTAGGGGTGCCAATGATATATAAACCCTCACATGCTATTTAGGGTAGATACATTTCAAGAATGTTGTAAGATTTACTTGTGTGAAGTTCCTTGATTTCCCATGCAATATGTCTAAAAAACCAAAACAAGCTAGACCTAGTCTTCTGGTATTAAGAACCTGTTAAGCTATAGAAAGACTCATAGCTTTGGTAAACTCTTCTTAAATAATCTCCAGGCAGTTTGGTCCTGCACAAGGCATACCTACCTTCCTAAAAGTGCTAAAGCACTACACTAATAATATATGTAATGTGAAATAAACAGTAAGATAAATACCTCAGTTAAATTACTATATTTAATGTTTTAATTTCTCAGTATTTAGTTATAATTACATACAGGCAATTTTTAATGATATCTCTAGTTACATACAGCAGTGAAAGTTGAAGATTCAAACATATGAATTCTAAAACAATCAGAATATCTGATAGCTATGGATTAGATATGCAGCATTTAGTGTGGGAGTCAGTTCCCACTCTGAAAAAACTAAGCAATTTTCTTTATGCCATCTGCATCCTTAACTTGGCCCTTACATACAACTCCCTGCACTGCTTTAGAATAACCAGTCATTATCTCTATAGGTAAAAAATGGACAATAATTGATTTTGTGCACAACACTTTCATTATCAGCTATTACATAGCATGAAACATGAATTGTATTTTAAGTGAGGCATGAAAAAGGCTCATCAGTTGAAGAATTCTTTTTAAACAATGCTAGAAAACAAAAAGTTTCACACCAAACTTTTGCAATAAGTTTTTGCAGAATCTTTCCAACTCTGCTCTTAGCCATACCTTTACCAAAAAGAAATGCTGGTTTCTGCATAGAAGACACATTTCAAGTACGAGTGACTATTTGTAAAACAGTAAGATAGACATAAACACTTTTAAAGGGCAATATGAGAAACAGAAGTTAGTCAAATGAATGTAACATGCATGAATCACTTTTTCTGTCCAACAGGAAATAATGTAAACATTTAGTTATTTACTTACCGACTTGGAAGCAGTGCTAATATATTGCATCACCATTTCTTTTTTGGTATTAAAATCCTTTTCTCTCAATGGCATCTTCTTGTCTTCATTTAAATTCATATCTTCCTACAATGGGATAGGAAAAAAAAGAAAAAAACAAAGAAAAAAGTCTTAAATGCCATACAGCAACAGAATTATTTAAATATAACAGACTGACCAATAAAATAAAGACATAAAAATACAAACTCATACAACTGAAAGCTGCTATACAACTTCTTATAAGATTTTAATCAAAACCATAAAAATCCTTATCCATATTCCTTCTGAACTCAGAGTGAAAAAAAACAAAAACAGTCAACTATGCTAGGATTAACAAATGCATCACAACCATTTTTAGTACACTATCTTCTTAGAAAAGACCTACAGTTTCACACATACATACACCAAACTATAGAAAAGCATTATTTAATACTTCCCAAAACATTTATAAAAGTACTCAAACCAGTATTTTACATATTTTAATTTCAATTTTAATTTTTAGTTTTAATTTATTCCATAATTCTCTTCCTCTATTCCCAAATGCTTCATCTTAGGCAGCGAATGTGGTTTGCGCTGAAACTAGTTTACAAATTAATAATCACCTTTGCAATAAACAAGACCTAAATTCCTAAATATTAAATCAAAACCTTCAACTGTTATCAAAACCCCATCATACTTCACTCACTTCAACACAAATCCAGAGGTCAAAAAAAGCAGAGAGAGACCTACACTCAAAACCACACAAGTGATACTTCTGAATGGCACTAACATTTCTGACACAGGGAGTTCTACTGTTCTAGCATAGAAATGCTCTGATCGTTGTATTAAGTTGCACATCTGTGAGAAATGGCACTCCTCATCATGGTGTAGGTTAAAGAATAAAAGGAAAAAAAAACACAAAACAAAACAAACAAACAAAAAAAAAACCCCAAAGAGTTTTCAGGAACAATTAACAATTTTGGCACACACATATAAAGCACATACAGCATTACTATGTGTATACCCAAGCTTAGCAAGAATTACTGCAGTTATTTTCAGCTGAGACTCATGAGGTGAATCCTCACCAGCTTTGGCCAGAGCTACAAAATCAGTCAGTAACTATCTTGATATTATACCAATAGTTATCAAAGTTATTTCACCTCATCAGAAATCAAAGACAAATAGCACAGACAATCCTTAGATTTTATACTATAAAACATTTTACACTTTTAGTATAAATTCTTAGAATTTATACTACACTGAAACTTAAGTTTCCTTAGTCTTTCAATAGCTTTCATGCTGAATAGAAGAGAATGAAGCACAGTTCCTAGAAACATTTACACTTTTGTATAAATCCAAGCTTTGAGAAGTCATTGCTTGAAATATGCTGGAAAATGCTTGACCCCTGTCCTGGTTTCAGCTGGGACAGGGTTAATTTTGAACTTGACTTTAATTTAAAAAAAAAAAAAAAACAACACTTTTTCACTTTATCAAGTAGCCGTTTCAAAGTTCATTCTTCTATTTAAAGTAGTGTCTTTCAGTCTTGCTCTTTCATGTTTTCTGAAAAGTAGCTTCTAAACTTAAATAAAAGTATCTAACTTCTAAACACAAAAAAAAAACCCTCAAAAATTAAGAAATCTCTCAACACAAACCGTATTCCATAAGTCTAGCCATAACAGAAGGTTAATTTAAGGGAAATATGCTGTCTGTGTGTGCAGTAAAAAGTAATTTCTTTGTTCTTGTTTTTAACAAATGAAACCTCATTAAGACAATTAATTTATACAGACTAGAATGATACAATGGGCATAACAGATACAGCTTAGTTAATAAAATACTTCACCTCCATCCTTCATTTCTTAAATAATTTCTTAAATAGGTAAGCAAGCCATACCTATTTGGAAAATAAAAATACATCATTTCACATGGATATTTTCCTAATAGCACTAACAGAAATTAAAGGAGCTAAATGACAGTCAATTATTATCTTTAACTGTCGGGTTTTATGAGCTCTTTCATAATTTTGCCATGAAAACCACACAAGATGCCACTACATAAAATACTGGGAGAAGGAACCATATGCATCCAGGAAAACCCCAAATCCATCGTAAGACATTCACTAAACCCTAAGAATTTAAAAACTTCCCCCTTCATTACTAACTCGACTATTGACTAATATTGACTATTTTTTTCCATACAAAATTAGTTCTAAAAGCCTGGCTACATCATTCAAATTGTTCATCAATCCACCCTTCTAAATCACTTAATTTGATCAGAACAGCAAACTAGAGGCTACAATATATAATTAGCTATGTAATCTACTGTGACTAAACTAGCTTTATTCCAGTCCATTCAAACGTGGATAATCTGAAAAATCCTTTCTGTAGTACATGTTATAGATAAAACAACACTGATAAAGTAGCTTAATACAAGTTTAAGTGCTTTGCTATTCAATGAAACTAGGAAAGCATTCAAATTATCCAGATGTCATCAGTACTTTAACATGTTTTGCAAAGTAGTTTTAAAATTGGAATTAATTATTTAAGGATACATGGATATAAGCATCCATATTTATCTAGACACACAGTAGTAGGCTTCTGAGGATTTATTTAAAGTTTCTATTTATTTATGTCACAGTATAAGATCACAGACTATCCTAAACCAGAATGTCTGCAGGATGGTAGAGAAATACAATCTAAATGTAGGGAGTGTATGGAAGGAGGCACACCTTCAAGTTTTATTAAAAAGAACTCTCCTATTTCCTAACATTTGAGCAACTATCAGTTACAGTGAAATTTTTAAGAGAAGCAAGACATCAAAGTATACCAGGAAAAATGAACCATTTGGCAACAAGTACAAATACAAAAGTAGATAACAGTTAATTATTCCTTTCCTTCACCACCTTAACCATGAAAACCCTGAATGTTATCCTTCAATTACAGCTCTCAAGAGTTCTACAAAAGCTTCTTCAAAACTAAGCTATCATCACTGAGTACTAGGAAGTACAAATTCCACAAAGGTATTTCTCTCATAGCACATTTCATTTTCTCCACCTGCGAGTCCCTGGTAGCCCCCTTTGTATTTCAAGAATTACTTGTTACTTGCTGTGAGGCAGCAAAAGAAATAATATTCTAGGCATCATTCTCCTTGCTAATGTTCTCTTGCACTCTTCAGATTTCAGTCACTCTTTTCTCATGGCCATTCCATGTTTAGTTTTCAATTGCCCAAAATGTCATCATCACGACAAAAAGCTCAACCTATTGAGGTTCTACCAATACAAATGATCTTTGTGACTGCTCTTTTGTAGTGCACTAACAATGACAACTAAGGAAAGAAGCAAATTTGCAGACAAATGCTGCTTTGGAGGCAAGTCTCTCTTTCTGTGCAAGAGTGACATGGCATATAAATTCAGAACTAAATGTGGCTGTGACATTTGAAGGTATAAAATCTCTTTGTAAAAGTTTCAGATCATCTTAAAAGGAAGAAGGATCCCCCATTTCTTGCTCCTAGTCAAAACGTGTTGCATAATTTCACTTTTAATTTCTATTTTAAATATACTTGGACAAAAAATTTGCAAAAAAAATTTCAATACTTTATTTCCTGAGAAGCACCCTAATAAACACACAATTACAACTCACAACTACAACTCACAACAACAATAATATTAATAATTCAGGTAAAGATCAGAACACATGAACAGAAAAATATGTTCCACTTATCACTTAGCTATGTTGTCATTCTTTAAGTAAAAAAAAAGTGTAAGACTCTTACCATCATTTTTTCAAACAGTGCTATGATTTCTCTTTCTGACAGTGTCTTTGCAGCAAAATCCTCATGGTCCATGGATGTGGATGACCAATCTGTAGAATGTGACTGCTTCATATGTGGTAGAGTAGGTCTTTCTTTTTTACTTTTTGGAATTCTTATACTGGCAAATCTATCCAACTGAAAACACAAAAGGTATAACATATAACATACTACTTCCATTCTGTGTAACACTAATGAAGATGGGTATTTTTGGAAATTGAACATCCTTATTTTTCTGTGGTAGCTTACCTGTTATTTAACTGCCTTATTCTAAAGCCTTTTCCTAAAGATACATATGATGGTCACTTGCCTAGCACTGGATTTAACAGACCAGAATCCCATTACATTAGAAAGAAATCATGCAGAACATCAGAATTTTACAGAAAGTTTGGAGGAACAGATATCTACAAAACCAATTTATGAAGAATTCTTTCCAAGCGTTACATGTAGAATACGAGAAAGCAGGCTTATTTACCAAAAAGCGTAGTTTTAAAGTGTTTTTAGTCACCCAGAAACAGCTGTACTCCTTACATGGCTACAGAATATAAAGAAACTACAGAATGTAAAGAAACTACTAAAAGACAAGTTAGCATAACTAAGACACGGTTCTATTTACTTTCTTTCTATTTCTATCACATAATACAAAATTTAGTGCCTTTGTTCCAATTATTTAGAAATTCATTTTGGAGAAACCATTGGCTCGTCTATTAAAGTTACTTAGAGTACTTTGAGAAATTTATGATTTCATGAATGATCCTTATGGCTAATCCCCAGCACACATAAATCACTCTGGCTTTATTAACCCTTTCAGGAGCCAAAAACCTTCTTTAGAAAAATGGTTTGGGTTGTGGGATTTTTTAACTGGTTAGAGATTTATCAACTTTTTGATCAAGAGTTACTAAGTGAAACTTTACACATTTTCAATGCTAGAGCTTGTGTGTTTTAAGGTACATGGGCAAGGACCAACAGAAGCCAAAAGCAGCTGACACATAATGAGATGCGCTACATCATCATCTTTGTAGCACCCTTTTGAACAGATATGAACAGCAGCATCACCCTTGTCAACACAAAAGAAAGCTATGGAAACATTTGATGCATAAGAGATTTTGGACAAGATTTCAACCATATCAACAGACTTCAGTCTTGGAATATGCAAAAATATTCTGAGGCTTCAATATATCTTTAAGATAAGTATCTCGAGACAAGTACATCAGTTGCCAAACTAAATGATAAGTAAAATTATTACAGCATCTGTGGAATTAAGATCAGAAAGAGCAAAGAAAATCAGTAGCAAAAATTGGGTACAAGTGTCCCACTCTAGTCAAAGCAAGAATTGACTATCAGACATCCATGAAGAGATGTTTGGAGGAAAAATATAAAGACTTTCATTCTTCCTGCTCAAAACTGAAAAGAAACAGTTTTTGGAACATAGATTGTAAGCTACTCACAGATGGCTGTAGAACATGCAAAAGCTGAAAATTAATACAGCATAAGCATAAAAGAGCTCAGCATGGATGATGGGGCCCTTGTGTGTCACATCAAACCAGCAGGCAATGAGGAAGAGCATACTCTACAGGAATAATTACATAGGCAAGACCCAGGAAGACAAAGAATGCAACAAAAGAGAAAGGGAAGGTAACATCACTGGCAAAAACCATCTTACATCTTGACTAGAAAGCAATTTCCCTTCTGCTTTTAAAATCAGAAGTCTATGTTCATCCTAAGCATGGGGGGATGTAGCCAGACTTCAAACTGAAGTGACTAGACTGGAATTGTAAAAAAAATCCCATTATATGAGAGCTTTCTTTTCAAGCAAGGTCTTCCACTGATGAAAGGCAGCATGCCTGCTCCAAAGAATGAGTTAGCCTGTACCTTCTCCCTGCCTCCATATCTTCACTATAAAGTGCATAACCTAAGACACAAGCCATTGTATTTGCAGATGGTTCACACGCAGACTTGAAACAGGTGTAAAGGGAAGACACTTGGGCTGAAATAATGGATTTCAGCCCAAGAATCAGTGAAGAGAGAACAAATTTAAGACAGATTTTAAGACAAATTTAACAGATTTAAGACAGCTGTGACCTAAATTCCTTTTCCAGGAATTCCTTTTCCAATATCTCCTGAAAAATCTCACTCCCTTCTTTACAGTCAGTGCTCCCCAAGTGCCTCCTCTTCCTTCTCCTGCTCCACACAGCTGCAGCAACAGTAGTTCTGGCCAGGCAGAACCACCATGAAATACCTCATGCAGTCCCAGAGGTTCCACTAGAAACAGACAGACTTTTTAACTTTTTCAGGGAGAAAAGCCTATTCTTCCTTGAAAAGAAGTATTTCACTTGTTCTCATTTTTAGTTTATGTTTTGGTTTTAAGCTTCTCTTGAATGTATAGTAGATGTTTTGCATGATTATACATTCATATTCCCTATATTCACCAAATCCTATACCATTCATCCTAGATGAGGAAAGCACATCTTGGAATATATTTGATCAGGCAGAACACTTAAGACAAATTGAGATAATAGGATTATAAGCACATTTAAACATGTGTCAAACTAATTACTTTAAATAATTTAAAACAATGCAGTCTAAAAAGAAGATTCCTATACATTAATAAAAGGAAATTCACAACAAGACTTGCACAGCAGTACAGTGTGAATATTCTACATATACTTCCCTTTTGAATTATATATTGATAGTGCTTCAGAAAAGTTAATACCTCTCAGTATTCCATACAGGCAAATAATTTCATGGTCCACAGAAAGCACTATACAAAAAGAATAGAAATTTCATTGCTTGGGTGTAATGAAATCTACCACTGATGCTGCTGGCAATCCAAGTGCATAGAAGAGGAAACGGCAAAAAAAAAAAAAAAAGAGTTCAATAATCTTCCACGTTACACCAAAACATTTTAAATCAGGCTAACCAACAGGCTATAGCTAAGCTTAGCTTTGATACAAAGTTTTACTAGAGTTTAAAGCAGGTTTGACCTTGTATCTTTTTTATTTTTTAGTATTTATTTTACCAATGGATGCATATAGATGCATACAGGAACAGTGCTCTAGAACTGTAAGAATAATATCTGTATGAGTCAAAATCAAGCAACCATCAAGGACGAATGGCAAAGTTTTATTGGCTTATTTCATAGGCTGACTATTATTCCACTGAGAGCCCATGAAATAAGAAAGTGATTTTATGCCCACACCATGGCCCTGAAAAATCAAAGTTACACAGAGATCCACTATACAAACTTTCTGGCTCACCACATTTTCTACTCAGGTCTCTAGAAATTAAATCCATTTGTGCTCTCATTTTGATTTCAGTGATGACTTCTTGTACCATACTCTATAAGAAAATAGTATATATTGAACTTACACACTTGATAATGCAGGAATCAATGGATTAGCTACTGCTAGATTAATTGTTGGCACTATAGCTTATCAAGACATCACCTACTAACAGAGCTGCTATGCATGCAGGAATGAAGTGTTACTTCACTGCCACCCTGCCTCCCTCATCTCCCCCTTAATTAACCCATCAAATCACCTATTCCTATATTAAGAAATTCCTCAAAAATTAAATCCAGCACATTCATTATCACTGTAAGTGATGACCTTGGCAACAGCACTGAAAATGGCCCTTTTGATGGCCCTGCTTCTTCATCCTCTCCACCCTCTCCAACCCCCTTGCTCTCTTTGACAGCTTTTGCTAAAGCTTGTTTGAAGGGTGACTTTCATATACATTTCTTCTGCTGGTGACACCAGCACATGTTCTTTCTCTGCTTCAGTGGCACTGTTTGTCATCGGGGTTGAACTAACCACAGTGTGTTACAGTGGCTGGAGCAGCTACAGGGCCTGGTGTCTCACTGTCAGATTCAGAGACCTTCTTTCCCTCCTGAGGGCACTGGGCAGTGCTGGGCATGGCTCAGTAGGTCTGGGCCAGGCCCCAGCACATTGCAGTGGTTTGGGTCGTCCTGGATTGTCAGCATGGCAGCATACCTTTTCCAAGGCCAAAACATTTACTAGTTTTTCTGGATTATGCACTTGTTAGGGGTAAAGTGCAACACAGACCACTGCTCTAGATACTGGCCCATACAGTCCCACACACTCCCCCACTCCAAACTATCCAGCTTTTGGGCAAATGTCTGGGTGAAGTTCTTAATTAAGAATCTAACCTTAAATAAGACCTGAACCATATGCAACAACATGCTGGCTCCCAGAAAAAGGATGAGGTTGGTCTCAAGGGTATTCAAAGGTTATTCAAAATCTTCAAAATTCTCAAAGGCTACTGTAGTCAGCCTGGAGGAGAATAAATGAAAGGGGGAGGGAAGAAAGATGTAGGAAGGTATTGTTATGGGTTCAGGAGGATGCCTGTGCACAAAAGAGCTCAAGATGCAGTCAGAATAGCAAAGCAAGTAAATTTTCTTAGTCATGTTAGCAATAAATACATACCGACCCCTGAATGCTGGAGAAGCTGCTGAGCAGGAGAAGGAGATGGAGCACAGCTCCTGAGTGGGAGGGGCAGGAGGGCAGCACACCTTCAGGGAGTCCCCGGGATGAAAACAGTGTGCATCATGTCATCCTGTCTCCTCCACCCCAGAGCAACACCTTGTATCTCCCCCTCTGGAGTGGCCAGTTTCAACATCATCTCACATGGGGAAATGCATGAGATGAGGTCACAACAGTCCATGATCACACCTCTAGGCCAACAACAGTTTTATTGTTCCCCTCTCACAGGATGAATTCCACTGATACATAGTTTCATTTCTGAAGGTTAGTCCTACCAACTAAACAATAAGTTCTTCTACATTATCTAGTCGACGTGCACAATCGCACACCAAATATGTCAGGCCTTGGACTCATCTTCAGTCCCTGACAGGTATCTTCCTCATAAGCTGTCTTTCTGAGTTCACAACTTCTGATACCTCATTATGAACACAGAGCATTATGGAATTATTATGGTTTAACCTAAAATATGCTACTAGAAGTACTGAACAGCCTTCTTTCTTCCACTCCCACTCTCATGAAGAGACACACATATTCACATACATATAAATATACATATATGGACTATCAAGACACTGATGGTGATCACTAAGCAGAGTCTTTTAGCAGAGTTCTGATATGAAATATATACAAGGTACAAAATATTCCTTTCCTGAGTGAAGGCATAAAGCCAAGAGTATTGCTTATAGCTTTTGCTCTTTTTCCGGGTGTTCTTCTCACTCTGCCTTATGTAGGACAAAAAGTACTACCACCCTTTATTTTCAAGTTCACATTTTTGACTGCCTGCTATTTATATACTCAGTAAACACATTTTCACATCTGAAAAATCTGCTCAAGCACTACAGAATAGCTCAGTCTCCCAGACATTTTGCCAGTCATTTTAGTCACAGAAGCCAACAGCTTAGTCATGAAAGTCTGCTGTAAAACCCTGATGCTGACAGATGACAAAGACTTAGGGGAACAAAAGGAAGGAACAAAAAGAGAATATGAAGTGGAACAAATCCTGTATCTTCACTTGAAATAATTATTACTCTTACTAGATAGGGAACACACACGATGAACTGGGTTGCAACAACTTATTTCAGTATCTTCAGAACTTAACGCAACCCACTTAACCAGCAGAAATACTTCTCAGAAGATCAAAGAAGTTATTTCCAATGACTCTGAGTCAAAGACCCCTTAAAACATTTTTCCTCCTTGAAGCTCTAGAAGATTAAAAAAGTATATTCTTTCCTTGACAGTCAAGTTGCTCTACAAGATTAACTTCTTAGTATGTGAGAAATTCCACTGCTAGCAATAGAGCTTTTAGGAAGAGCAAGACTTGCATAAACCAAGATATGCAGAAGAATCCTTTTGATAAAATGACTTCTTATTCCTAATATGCTCAATCTCAGAGATTATTTTACCAATCTAAAATTTATAGAATTTAGACCTGTGCACAATCACATCCTAAATGTGTAGATAATATTTCACTCTAAATCTTATTTCTCTATATACTGAAAATTATACAGCCTTTCTAATCTTTAAAGCAGTTGCTATGAAATCAGTATGATTTGATGCTCTAAGGAATTTTAGTATGCTTTTCTTTTTTGTCTACATGAGATACCTTTTAATAAAATTCTGTTAATATGCAGGTTTAGTTAACCTTTCTGAGTCTTTCTCTCTCTCTCTTTCTCTCTGCTGATGCCGAGGCAGGCATGCCAGCAAACTGTATCTCAGGAAGTGAAAGATCCTCGCTCCAACAGGCAGGAGGGGACCTAAGAGACAGGTAGGTCCCTGCTTGGGGTGCCAGGTCCTCAGTTCTGAATAAAGTAAAGTAAAGATGGGCACCAGCAGAACTGCCACTTTGTGCTTCTGGTAGGCAGACTTTGGCCTTTTTAGGACATGGACTGACAAAGTCCCTTCAGAGTCAATTCTGAAGGGTAAAGAAGAAGTCCAGGAAGGCCAGATATACTTTAACGAGGAAAATTTTAAAGATAGAGAAGCAGCCTGTCCCCATATGCCATAAAAGAATCCAGTGGAAAAAAAGACCAGCCTCACTAAACAGAGAACTTTACACTGAAACTCAGGTCTCAGGGGAGAGAAAAAAAAGAGGAAAAAAAATGGTAAAGAAAGGAAAGTATATCACCTCTGCAAGGAGGGTCAGATAACTTGGGGGACTATAAGGGTATTGTAAGGTTATTGAAGGAGAAAAAGTAGAAGAGTCAAAGCCAAACTGGGACCAGGTCATTGTTGTTACAGACAACAAAAGCTTCAATGAATATATTGCCAGCAAAGTATGGCTATGGAGAGTCTCCATCCTTTGCTGCTTGCAGAGGGTAGTGTAGTGTCCAAGGATGACAAAAAGGCTGAAGTATTTAATGCCTTCTTTACCTTTGTCTTTAATACCGAAACCACTTGTGATCAGGAAACCCAACTCCCAGAGATGAAAGTTAGGGATGGGAAGACAAGTGAAGCCCCCATAATTTGGGAGGAAATGGCTAGTGATCTGCTATGCAAGTTAAACACCCACAAGTCTATGGGCCTGGATGGGATATATCAGAGAATAGTGAGGGAGCTGGTAAAAGAGCTCACCAATCCACTTTCAAACATTTGCCAGCAGCCCTGATTATCTGGAGAAGTTCCAGTTGACTGGAAATTAGCAAATATAAGGCCCACCTAAAAGAAGGATTGGAAAGATTATCCAAGGAACCACAGGTCTGTCAAACTAGGTACCAGGGGAAGTCATGGAACAGATCATCCTGAGTATCATCACAGGGAATGTACAGGACAACCAGGACATCAGGCCCAGCCAACATGGGTTTGGGAAAGGCAGGTCCTGCTTGATCAACTTGATCTCCTTCTATGATCATTTGACCTACTTAGTGGATAAGGGAAAGACTATGGATGGTGCCTCCCTAGACATCACTAAGGCATTTTGCACTATTTCCCACAGCATTCTCATGGACAAGGCAGCTGCTCAGGGCTTGGACAGATGCATTCTTTGCTGGGTGAAAAACTGTTTGGATGGCTGAATCCAGGGAGTGGTAGGGAATGGTGCTACATCAAGCTGGTAGCCAGTCACAAGTGGGGTTCCCCAAGGCTCAGTATTGGGGCCAGTCCTGTTTAATATCATCATCAGTGATCTGGACAAAGGGCTTAAGTGTTCTCTCAGTCAGTGTGCACATTGAGTGACAAGTGTTGATCTGTTGAAGGGCAGGAAGGCTCTGCAGAGGAATTTGAACAGACTGGATCAATGGACTGAGGACAGCAGCCTGACGTTCAATAAGGCCAAATGCCAGACCCTGAACCTCGGTCACAAAATCCCTTGTGAGCTACAGGCTGGGATCAGAGTGGCTGGAACATGGCCCAGCATGTGCCCAAGTGGCCAAGAAGGCCAGGACATCCTGGCCTGTATCAAAATAGTGTGGCCAGTAGGACCAGGGCTGTGACCATCCTCCTAGTGATGCTCTGGTGAGGCTTCACCACAAATCCTGTGTTCAGTTTTGGGCACCTCACTATAAGAAAGGCTTTGAGGTGCTGGAGTGTGCCCAGAGAAGGGCAATGTAGCTGGCAAAGGAAGGGTCTAGAAAGTCCTATGAGGAGCAGCTGAGGGAGCTAGGGATGTTTATTCTGGAGAGAAAGAGGTTTGGGGGGATCTCATTCTCTCTACAAATACCTGAAAGAAGGATTTTGCAAGATGGGAGATGGCCTCTATGAGAGGAAATGGCCTTAAGTTGTATCCAGGATTGTTCAGATTGGGCATTAGAAAAAAGAATTCACTGGCAGAGTGGTTAGGCATTGGAATGAGTTGCCCAGGAGCATGATGGAGTAACCATCTCTGGAATTGTTCACGAGGCATCCAGATATGGCACTTGATATGGTTTAGGGGTCATTATGGTGGTTTTATGTTGACAGCAGAACTACATGAACTTGAAGATATCTTCCAACACTGATGATTCTGTGATTCTTGAAATGTGGAGTACTTGAGAGAGACATTTGATATCTCAGCTACCTGCTTTCCACTCCTCTGTGGAGCAAGAATGCAATTGTCATCTTTGCAGATAGTAAACAAGCAAGCTAAAAGAAGCACATGTGTAAAAAGCAAGGTGTTTCTGAACTTAATGAGGATTTGTCATTAAAAGTAGACAATTCATCAGCATCTCACAAATAATCCAATTTAAATATTGAAAAGCAGTCTGCATTTTAGATTCTCAGCATGCTGCTAACATGCCTAAATTTAAAAACAAAAAAAAGTTCCAACATACAACTGTATTTGTAAGAAATGGGTTGGGAAATACAAATATTTCATAAAGCATAATGCAGCAGTAAATTCGCATACGTGTGATTGCCCATGAGAGGAAAGGAAATATATTATTTGATTGAAAGCTACAAAATCTAGTAATCTTAAACCTTCAATTTCTTTATCTTCTCTTACTACAAATTTTGTCCTTGTCCCAGATCACACACAGAAAGAGTAAACCAACAGAAAACTGAAATAGAGGGATAAAAAGTGTCCATTTGAAAGCACACCCTCATTCCAAGATGATGTTGCAAGTAAATAGAATATCTCCCTTTGTACGTATTTAAAAGATTTCAAATATTGTGGTGTTGCAATTTTTTTTACTGCTAGCCTTTTACTAAATAGCTGTCATTTTCCTTTTTAAAAATACATATTCTTATGAACAATTTGGTACTACTCTGCAAATGAGGTTTCATTACCCTGTGAAGGGGCCTTTGGCATGCTCTGAGAAATTTAAGGAGTTGGGGAAAAGTTTGTTTACTACAGAGCTGACAGGATTTTTGTTGTTATCCCAAAAATACACAATAAACCTGTTGACTTTTTGGGGCTACGATTACAAGCTGGACAAGTCCAATAAGCTTTGTAAAGTACAAGTGCAATAAGGCAGAGAGATCTAGCCTCTTTAACAGGAAAGAAAGAGCACCTCACAAAAACAAACAGCAAGATCCTGTGCATCCCAACTATAACCTTTACATGACACTATCAAAACTTGCTTTAGTTACCAAAAAATACTTTTGTTTTCAGAGGGCCGATAGGATTTCCTTAGCTGTCCAAGATAAACACAAGTTTATACAATCAAACTTGTATTATCAGTCAGTCAGATTCAAATTTCTTAGTAACAATTTCCATCCAATGAAACTGTTGAAGAAATAGAAACAGATGATTTAAGTCAAATTACGACTGATAGGCATAAATCTCTGCACTTCAGCTCCCAGCTACACACAGAGGTACTTCAGCAGGAACTCTGTATAGCACTGAAGTCATAACAGCTGATCTTTAGGTGATGATAAAACACTTCCTAGGCAAATTCAAAGACTTTGTAAAATTATGTATTTTAAGAAAAAATATTGCCCATAAAAGAATAGCACAGGCAGTGAAATAGGTAACTTCAAGAGCAAGAAAAAAAATATGATATGTGGTTAGATACAGAATGACATCTCTGACCAAATTTGAGAAACACTGTGTTAAACACGACACTGAATATACTTTAAGTGGTTTGAACAAGCATTAGAGTTTCACAAGCAAATGTTACTTTGTTAAACATGTTATTTTAAGCTAGTCATGCAGTAACTTTAATATTAAACATGCAATCACAGATATCTTTACTGCATGTAGATTGGCACAATTACCTGTGTCAGGCTCATTTAGCTGTGATTAGAGTATACTTCAAAGCCATCCATACATTTTTGCTACTCATACTGATTATGTTACAGATAATTACCAGTTCAGTGAGACTTGGCCAATTAACTAAATTATCCTCAAAGTTAAGATAGTTTCTCATATTAGTAAGGTTATTTCTATTGCATTAGCAGTAAGGTTATTTGCATAGCACAGCCAAAGCAAAACTTAAGTTGTCTTAGTTGTCTTACCACATCATCTGTCAGTGTCTTGATATTTAAGTGCTGTAAATCAAACAGGAAAGCAGTCATGTCAAAATTGTTCAGTTAAAAAAAAAAAAACAAAACAACCTCAGTTATAGTTACTTTATTCAAAATCACATGCAACCTAAACAGTGTTGAATCCTGACACTTGAAATGAACCAAGTTTCTTGGTAAGTTGTACCTTGCTGGTTTTCAATGCGCAGCAAATTATCCAGATTTTTAAAATCTCACATTTGGTCCTTCAACAGAATATCAGAAGAATATGAATCAAGCACTGCTTGAAACAAGTTTTATTTTATTTCATAACTAAATTATATTTTATAGCTAAATATACAGATGACCTACTCAAAATGCTGCTACTAGACATGTGTCTTCTCAAGATGGCTGTGGGGATACCAATAACAAATCACCCAGAGATTTCAAACTCAATAGAAGAAAACCGAGCTCCTCAAATGTTCAAAACCATCCGTCAAGCTGCAACACTCAAGATACTCACATTGTTGAACAGTCTCAAGTTATGCCTCTGTGGCAAGCAGAACATGAACTTGTGAGCAGAAACTGAAATAAGTGTTTAATAATAGTACCATCCAAAAAATCTATGTATCACTCAAAACAGCAGCTTCTGAACCAACATTTGCTCCCACTGCACACTTACAAACACATTAAGTGCTAGGATGTACAGCTCTTGCACAAAACCAAAGAGAGCACAGAACACTGGCGACTGATGAGTCAGTGTGCAGGGATCCCATGTCTCATTTTTATGAAGAGGTTGAGAACAGACTTGGCAGGAAAATGTCAAGAATATGAAGTCACATACTTAGTGAGATAGACTCTTACCCTTCTCTTAGACTCCTCTCTCTGCCTAGTGTGCACAGCTTGGCAACATCTACAGCAACTGTCAACAACTATATCCTAATTAACCAGATCTGGAAACTCTTCACCAAGCCAACAATAATTGGCTATCACTCTCTACAACAACCTGAAAGGAGGTTATAGCAAGGTGAGGATCAGTCTCTTCTCCCAGTTAAGAAGTAACAGGACAAGACGAAATGGCCTCAAGTTGCATGGGTGGAGGTTAGCTTGGATATTAGGAAAAATTTATTCACACTAAGGGTAGTCACGCATTGGAAAAGGCTGCCCAGGGAAGTGGTAGAATCAGTATCCCTGGAAGTGTCCAAAAGGCATGCAGAGACATAATACTTGGGTTTGACAGTGAAAGTGGTAATGCTAGGTTAATGTTGATGATCTCAGATGCTTCCAACTTTAATGGTTCTGATTGTGATCATTACTTCTGACATCTTCCCTCGTTCATCTCTCAGATTCAAAGAACAATTTGTGCTAAGTAAATATTAACACACAATAGCTCTTGTCTGAACAATATCAAGAAACTGAGGAAGAAGTGTCTAACGAATGGTTATGATGTTAAAAATAAATGACAAATGAGGTGCAAGGAAACACAGTATTCAGTAACACAGTAAGTTCTACTATAAAAAAAAATTTGTTAAAAAATGCGCTAGGTCACTACTGAACTTTTATAATTCCATTCCATGTTCTAATAGGTGAGGATTTGTAATAAATGAAAACAGCAACTAAGTGAAAATATTCCAATACAGCCAGGAGGCTGAAGATCTGTATCCCAGTCTTCCTCACTGGTGTTCTCCTGCCACAGGGGTAGATCAGACTTTTACCTCACACGCTGCTATAGAACTGGGATTTATTACTTGTTTTTCTCATTCTGCTAAACATCTAGAAAGACAGTAAAAAAGTGTTAACTGATGTCATTTGCAAAACCTCATGACTCTGCATTTAGCAAAGTTTGGTATAATACTTCTATGCCTAAGTGAGCAAAACTGCAAGAGAAAACACTAACATATGGTCTGAAACTGCAACTAGGTAGTGAAGAACATGAAAATTTATTCCTTTTTCATACAGATTACTTAAGTCACTTAAGCCTTAAACAATGTACAAATACCTTCATGGAGCTCCTCTAATATGGCAGGAGACTACATAATCTTCTTAGAATGAAAACCACCTGCATTCTATGCTTTGAGTGGAAATTCAGGATTCATGTCAAACTCATGAACACTCCGCTAAAAAAATGCAGGAAAGCAATATCAGGTTCATTTCCACTTAAGAACAGATGCTGGATGCTTTGCAATTGCTCCATACAGGACACCATCATCATGCAGTTAACCAGGCAATTTCAGATTCAGGTTTTGTTCTTTGAAAAAGACAGAAGTTAGTGGGATAGTTCAAGTTAGTATTTTACTTTTCATTTAAGTTGTGGAATTCAGCAGTGCAATTTACTACGATAACAAGTGAAAAGTTTCCCATTTTGTATATCAGAACACCTCACTGACCCAAATTATCCGACTAATTAGTGAAAAAAGACTACCACACAACCAATTAAGGACACCATAATGGTATAACAAACTTGATATACAGACATGAGTCTTCTCTCAAAGTCTTCATCTTACTGGATACATAGAGTACAAAAGTCTGAAAATACCAGCATTTCTTTCATAAAAAGTTGTGGAGTCTAGTTTGAAAGCAAGTGCTAAAGCAGGTTCTTAAGCAAAAATCTACTAAGCAGCACTAAACATCAACACTGGTGATGTATTTAGAGATTTTTTTTATAAAGGAGAAGAAATTCCATGTGAACTACAAGGGTTGAGTTTCACAACAGAAGCACAGCAACAAGTTGACTGCTCCCAAAACAGAAAGAGTACTGTGTCTCTTGAAAAGGTCACACATGATGAAGACACGTGATGCAACTTTCACACCACCCAGCTAAGGGAAACCAAATCTGTTTGGCTTCATATACATTCACAGCAAAGAATCTTGTTGTCATACTGATGCCGAAAACTAGGCAAGAAAACAGTACTCCATAGCAGAAGGCCTATAGAGCAGGTATTTGTTTATTCAACACCAGGAGTGAGGAGGATAGCTCCACCACAAACTCACTCTTCCATTCTTCGCACAGTAGAAGCTTTTATACTTTTTTTACTTAATATGCACATTATACTTACTAACCTTCATATTGTAACATATTTTCTAATTACATGATTACATAAGCCCTTGTAGCACATGCATGGGCTCTGCATGAGGTGGTCATCAGCCTCCTGGTGGTTGTTTTGGATGAAGGTTCTGAAGTCTTCCTCAGGCTTGAACTTTTCACCTCTATTTCTGTGCAAGCTCTATAAGCTTGTCTGCTCAAATAGCCAGTGGTTAGCTTTTTGCCATTGCCTTATTGTGCTAATTTTCTGATTTCTAAGAAGTGCATCATTCACATACTCTGTTACAAAGTAACTACTTCTTTCCGCTTAGCATTGTCTTACTGCCTCGGCATCAAGAGGAAGTAAGGGAGGGAGTGAACTAGGGAGGGTGAATGGGCAATATTGTCTTGTTGCTCAGGTATCAATAAACAAGATAATAATCTTATACTGCAGATCCAAACAGCAGTATGCACTTTAAGTTTATCTGTTAGATAGAATTTAATAACTTGAGGGATTGCCTATATAATTACCCCAGTCAAGTTCAGGTAGAGACAGTGAAGCAAAGCTAAGCAATGACAAATCTCACTTAATTGGATCCACAGTACTAGTCTGATTTTTTGTGTCATTACATCTATTTCTCTGTCTTTACACATGCATATTTACAGACAAAATTCTCTCTAGGTGTGCTACAAGCAGTTTAGGCAAACAGGATCAGAATTCAGGTGAGTGATACCTCACATAGGACCCTGATCCCATGTTTTCAGCATTTTTTCCTCCAGCAATACAGGTCAGTGTAGCCTGGAATCAGTGAAGACCAGTCTAGTACAATATTGGGTATAGTCTGTATCACCTAAGAGTTTTGGCACTCTACCAAAAGGGGCAGCATCTACAATCTCCACAAGTGGTCTTTTCATTCATGGGATAAGCACAAAGTGATGTTGCTCATCTAACTTTCTGAACGAAAGCAGTTTGGTACTTGAACTCAGATCATGCCTGGCAGGGATGGGCAATGTTAGTACGACAGAAAAGCCAACAAAATATGATTTTTTAATGATAAATGGAAGTAGAAGACAGACAAGCATAGTGCTATACACCCCCACCAATATGAGAGGGGTTTTAGGTATACAACGTAAGATGATGTCAGGCAACTAAACAATTTCAATATGAATGTCCTCCACCACCTTGAAGTACTTCAAGTTACAAAAAAAATGTAAAACCCACAGTCCAGATATTTTGGGATATTCATTTTTGCCTTTTCTACAGATGAAAACAAAGAAACAAACCCACTTATAATACCCCTTCCAAATCACCATGCACATGTATAGGTTCTTTGATAAATGACAAAGTGCTTCCAGCCTGCATGTGGCTATGAGAAAAGAAAAAAGAAAAAGGAAAAAAGAAGGACTTAAGCAAGATGAGTTTTAGAAGAACCAGCTAGCTTATGCCTGAACACTGAAACAAGACAAACAAAGACTAAGAAGGTTCATATAATCATATAATCCCCTCTGCACCTTTGTAAATTTGAAAGTGAACAAAAACTCATTGCCCTTAATATTATCAGCAAAAAAATACTCAACACTAGCTGTTTTTCCTCCAAAGGATATTCTCCAGCAGAAACACAAGTAGAAGACCAAATCAAGGACTGAAGGAAACCTCTAGACTCAGAGAAAAGTTAATTGGATTATTACAGGATCTCCTTTGTAACAATATTCCCTTGGTAATTTTGCTACCTCAGTCTGAAAACGCAATTTACAAACTGCACAGCATTTCTTGCTTTTAATTTCCAATATACTACTTCAGCATTTAGATAATGGCTTTATCACACACTGTCTCTGCTGCTTGGAAAGCAGTCTGGAAAGCAATCAGGAGCAAAACTACCTTAACAAAACAGGTTCGACATGGTCATATTCTTTAGGTATTTACTAGTTAAACTCAAAATTGGTGCTTACAGGTAAGATCATATAACAAAGTACTAGAATACAGCAGTAAAATTAAATATCATAACCCACAGCGTTAACTCATGCCAACAAAAATAACAGCATGAAGAATTTACAATTCTACAAAGCTGCGATAAAGTGTTTTAGGTAACAGCTGTTCAGCAATCATTTCTTTAAAAGACTAATTTAGATTCAAGGTCTTACACTGCAGCATAACTGCAGCAATAATTCAGTCACTTTGTAATTAAAGATATTGACACAGATTGGTCTTACCTTTCTACTGTATGCCAGAGAAATGGAAGTGCTTTTCCTCTTAACTACATCTTTCTTTGATTTATAGACACTGTTAAATGCAACTGTTAATTTGTCTATTTTTAACAGATTGGTGTAAACAAGAAACCCTTCCTGACTCGTAAATTTCATAAAGAACTTAATAAAAAAAAACATAATCTGAAAGTCACTGAAGTCAAGTCATTGGTATACTGAAATTAATAGAAACACCTCTAATTGGAGGTAGAAATTGAAGTTGATCTTTGGAAGACTAATGTCTACAAGATGTAGTATCAGTAAAGTGTAGTTGGAAGTCACATAATGTAGCACTCACTATAATGATTTCCAAACATTTCTAAGGCAAGGGGGGAATCAAGAAGGGGAAGTGGCAAACAATTGCTTTTTACCCCACCCCACCCAGCAGATTTCAGAAGTTTCTTGCTCAGTCAATGTATACATAGAGAACAGGTACAGTATCTGCCACTCTTCAGTAGATTTTCTCTTTTTACAAGGTCCTAAACCACAAGGGTGGATGCATGAGCATTCAATAAGCTGAAGTAGCACAGTACCACAGAAATTCTTTTGTCCTTTTAAAAATCCCGCTCTTCTTAAAACTTAGACCTGCTGAACAAAGTCATGCTGGTATATGCTCCAAAATGAACAATCACTCCTTAAAAATATATATTTTAAATTATTCTGCAAAAGAACCAAGACAACTGAGGCTTAAAACTTATTCACTTCTTCTGAGAAGCTAGTTTATTCAGGAAGAATCCTTCAAGGCCTCATTTGACAGGGCTAAACATTTATAGTGGCTGATTCCAGTGCCTCTTTCTCCCCCTCCATCCCTCATATACAGTTTTAAAAAACAGTATTTTCCCCAGTTAAAAAGCATTTTCTTTAGAAGTGAGAAAAAAAAAGGAGGTGTATGTTAATGATGTCACCTTTGTCAACCAGCAATCCAATTTCACCTCAAGGTTTGTCAGGGAATCAAATTATTTTTCAGATTAGCATATCTGCTATGACAGATCAATAAGTTGCACTGACTGGAAGGGTCCAACCTGGAACTTATTTTCAAGCCTTGAACACTGAGAAATATTACACTCACATAATCTGTACTACTTGAGGTCAATAAATCTAACAGATAATTTAACTTGACAAATGTACACAGATAGAAATATAACTAAGGTAACATGAGGTATGGCACTCTAAGTACCCCAAACAGAGAAAAGGGCACAGCCTAAATCTAAGACTGGATTACAGAGAGCCCAAAGGGGTGAGAGCCAGGTTTTACATATTCTGACACAAAACTAATTTAACTAATAAAATTACATTGAAGATGTATTACAGAAAGAGCTAGATGCAAAGAAGTCAAGTTGGAAAATACCTCTAAGATCATCAAGTCCCAAACATAAACCAAACATTGCCAAGTCCATCTCTAAACCATATCCTTAAGTGCTGCATCTACACATCTTTTAAATACCTTAGGAGATGGTGACTCAACCACTTCTATAGGCAGCCTCTTCCAACTTGAGGCCCTTCCCTCTTGTTCTGTCACTTGCTACTTGGGAGAGGACACTGACCCCCCTCTCCCACCTCATTACAGCCTCCTTCCAGGCAGTTGTCCAGAGCAACAAGGTCAGCCAGTGAGTTAACGGCACACCTAGAATACTATCCATGTTCAATCCATAATTCTTCAGTTCCTATCAACATCCAAGGATAAAATCTTTGCTTTAAGACATTATTTAAAGATGAAAAACAGGACTATAGGAGTGAAATGCTTTTGAAAATTGCTGTTTAATTAAGCATTCTCATGAATTAAGGATATGCTCATCTAGTCCTGCTTAAAAAGAAACTGGACAGGGGAACAGGAAGAGGCCAAAATAAATTATCAAAACCCACGCCTATCTACAAGATGATTATATACCCTATAAAACTGAGTCAGAACCTCAAATTCGACTCCCTTTATTTTCTGTAGCTGAGACCTCAACACCGTCAAAAAAACCTCAAAAAAACAGTCAGCGGATGCCTATATTAAAACATTACCAATATCACCTTTGCATAGCCTGGAAAGCCTAGACATATGCCCAACAAGATCACCTGCACCAAAGAAAAGGCCTTTTTTCACTGAAAATATGAGGTTTCCTCAAAGAAAAAAAGCCTCAATGGGTTTTATCACATATCTATCCATGTTCTACTTCCTATAAACTATTGCACTGCCATTTTAACACATGGTTAGCAAAACTGAACATGATGGCAAAACACTACTTCTGTTTGAGCACATAATTAGACAAAAAAATAAAAAAACATTGGGATATCTGCATAAGAACTTGGCAATTAAAGTGCTGGTAATAAGTAAAACCTCTTGACACAGAGCTCGTCAGTCACAAACACACAAAAATCCATGTCTCACTCACTAAAGGAATAATCCAACTCTCAAGTCATACAGCAACAACACTATCCAATCTTTTATAGTGGCCAGACCACACAGGTTTCTCCTCACAGATCATATACTACAGCATGTGGTGAGAGACTGGAAATAGCCAGTGTCACAAGACATTTTGGGGCACGTGTGTGTGGGGGGACAAGTTGGGCCTTGCCCTGATGAGGTGACACCCTGCTCTGCACACACCACTCCCTCCTGGGGCCTGTGTCCCAGCCCCACACTGACTGCCAATCCATGGCACAGAGGAGGCAATGCTCCACACCTCTGGAGCCTCTAATCCAGCTCCTGAGTGGTCAAACAGAAGTCCCACGCGGCAAAGGGCCCCAAAAGGCCAAGGGGTATTTAAAGCTGAACACAAGACAAACACGTATCTTGACCCTACCTCCTCTTGGAATTTCTATCAGCTGAGTACTGCTGGAACCCAGCAGCTGGTAGCTATATGTGTCCTTTTATATATCTTTCCTGTCTTCCTCTCCAATTCCTCTTCTTGGAATTTTTGAGTAACTTAAAATCAAACAGACTTAAAGTTTGCCAAGTCGAATGGGCTAAATTAATGCTTTGAGACGTATTTTATGTTGATTGAATGTTGCACCAAACATTCAAAAACTTTTTGCCAAAGTTGTTTGATTTTCTGAGATTGTCAGTAAAGTTTTTTTTGTTGTTTTGACCTCCTGAGTATATCTTGTTGCTATTTCTCCATTGCATCTAACTCAGAGCACAGGAACAACCACAAGCCCTTTTAAAAGGCTCATCAAGTGAGCGGCTTACACATGTCCTGCCATGTCACCGGCATGACTAAAACGCACGTGTCCCCAATGGATACACAGCCACTCACAAAGCCAAGCAAATAGGTCTTGGTCACAGTTTCATATATGTCCATTCTAACATGTAGAAAAAGATGCAGGGACATGGTTCAAACAGCAGTCTCTACAGCCACAATACAAAACAGTTGGAATATTCCAGGAGCAAGCTGTGACCTTCCAGAAGAGGTCTGGCCAGCATGTTTGATACCACTTATTGGCTAACTTTTTTGAATCTGTGCACAAATGCCAGACACTCAAGTACTGAACGTTACACAAATACACCTTAGAATCAAGAGTCTAACCATGTACGTGTTATGGTTTCTCTTTTTTAGTTATGTAACAAATACATTTTAGAGCAGGTGGGCTCAGGGACAGTTGAACACAGACCAACATGCATCATCTAAACATGAGCATGGGGTTCATCTCCTCTGCTTGTGGCAGATACTCCCTGAAAAGAGGTTGTATTGAGATGGGGGTCAGCCCCTTCTCCCAGGCAACCAGCGACAGGATAAGAGAACACAGTCTGAAACTGCACCAGGGGACATTTAGGTTGGACATTATGAGGAATTCCTTCACAGAAAGGGTGATTAGATATTGGAATGGGATGCTCAGGGAGGTGATAGAGTCACCATCCCTGGAAGTGTTTAAAGAAAGACTGAACATGGCACTTGGTGGTGTTCGGTCATAAATTAGGCTTGATGATTCCAGAGGTCTTCTGCATCTCAATTCATTCTGTGGATATAAGGCCTGTAGAATATATGTTGGTTCCCAGCTCTAATGCTTGGAGTTATCATGATGTCCAAACAAAAACGGATTATTTCTGGGTACTATTTGGTTAGAGCACGTCTTGCAGAGACGTTATCTTGTGAACAAATATAAGCTATCTTGACTTTCCCAATTTCTTGGTGCAATAGCCAAAAGCTTCTAAAAAAAAGCCTACGGAGGAGAAATTTACCACGCCCTTTAAATTCAAAGACCGTTTTTTCACTGTAGATGTTATATCAGTAAAGTTTAGAAAAAAAAACAAGAAAAAACCAAAACAAACAAACAAACAAAAAAACCAAAAAAAGCCAAAAAAAAACCAAAAAAAAACCACAACGCAGTCCTATTAGAAGTAACATCGTTTGAGAGCTGGAAGTCTGTTCTACTCCCCTTGCACACATCGCTGTCACGCAGCAAGTAATGGCAATGAAGCTTTGTGATGAAGCGTTCGAGAGAGACCTAAAACTTGCTGCATCCTTTCACAGGGACAAGCAAGAGGGCGAACTGGACCAGGAGGGATCAGCTTCGAAGCCCAGCTGGACCTGACGGCACCACGTATTCCCACTCGCTCCCCCGGTCTCGGAGGGCGCCAGACAGTGACCGGTCCCGGAGGGAACGGAGGGGAGGAGACAGGAATGTCACGGGAGTGCACATGCCGGGCAGGCCTCACTCCTCGGGCATTCCCGCCGCGGGACCGGCCGGTACTTACGAATTTGGGCTTCCTGCTGTCCGCCGCCTCCTCGGGGCCCCCGGCGCTCCCGGCCCCCGGCGGGCCCTTGCGACGGAGTCCCTTGTTCTCCCGCCCGCCGCGACCCGGCGGCGAGGACGGGGCGCAGTAACGCGGCCGCGGCGGCTCCATGGCCGCACACGGGAGATGGGCAGGGGGGAGCGCTGCCCGCGATCGGGCCCAGGCCCGGCGCCCCGGCCGAGCTGGGCGCCTGCGATTAGCGCGGCTTAGCTGGGGTCGGCCAGGCAGNGAGTGTTTATTTCCTTACTGTGCAAACCCCGTCTTCTCTGCATCCTGCCTGTTCAGGGTCTGAACATGGACCGGGTCTCTCACCTGTTCGGCCTAGGATGCCGATTTCCAGCAAATGGCTTTGTTAAAAATTCCGATTCCGTACCTCAAGCCGCTGTTTGACAGATAAAAAGTGTTTCATCTATTTCTATACGACATATTTATATTATTAGAGCACTGACTTTTATATGTAAATATATATTGTTATATAGAATCGTAGAATCGTCGGGTTTGGAAGAGACCTTTACAATCATCCAGGCTAAAAATCCAAATCACCCAGCACCAGATCCAGACACCTCTTAAACACCTCCAGGGATGGTCACTCCATCACTTCCCCAAGCAACCTATTCCAATGCCAGCCCATTTGAACAGTGAAAAAAAAAATCTAATATCTAATCTGAATGTCCCCTGTCTCAGTTTAAGCCCATTTCCTCTGGTCCTGTCACTGCAGCAACAGTAGACTGGCCCTCACCTCCATTAGAACCTCTTTTCTGGTAGTTGTAGAGAGCAATATATATATATANGCTAAAGCCGCGGCCTCGGCGCAGCGCAGGATTTAGCGAGGAGAAGCCCCTAATCCCGCCACGCCCGAGCCGCGCGGGGCCGCGCACTCCCAACGGCCGCAGNCATATATATGTTACATATAATTAATACCTCCCATATTACTTTTATACCAACTTGGTGGTATTGGGATAAGAAGGCAGAATGACACAGAAGAGACATAGCCCCTACTCAAAACAGTGGCAATGTTTCCGTCATCCTCCTGCGTCCGAGTTTCTGTTTTGTGATGGACACAGTCTGTGTGGAGGAGCTGTTAACTGTGCTGCCAAGGCCAAAAGAACAGGTGTACCTACAGTCTGCATTTGTTTAATGCAATCTGTTGTTTTCCATCACTGAAAGACCTGCAAGACTCTGTGGCTTATGGGGAAATACATAAATAGAGATTTCATTATGCTGTAAACTAGCAAATTGCATATGGTTTACAAGGCAATTGAATTCTCATTACTACAATCAATACCTTGCATTTGTCTTTATTTTAAATTAAGAGTAGTTAGAATAATGATGCAAACTGGAGACTTATGTAGGGGAAAATCTATTTCCAAATCTCAGTGTTTGAGATCATTAAGAAAAGGAAGGCTAATACTCAGCATTTATATCTCCAGAGTATTTCCTAAAACAGAAAAATTTATTTTCTGTCATTCAGTTCTTCACCATGACTTACACAGGCAGTGTACCTACAAAATGTAACATCTGCCAGTACACATAGTTCTGCAGCACAGCAGAATTCAGCCCTAGACTCGACCTTTGCAAGGCGAGGAGCTGTGGGGCCATGCAGAATAGATGTAATTATTTGTATACCTTAAACTGTTCATCTTTTGGCACCTTTCTATAGATGTTTTGTAAATTTATATTGGAATTCTTTGTGGAGAGTATAATTAGCAGAACACTGTTTAATGTCATGGTTAATGATTTCCTGGAACATTTGATTAGAAAATTAATCAGGCTATGTGTGCGTATGATAAAGCTGTTTAAATGGACCTGCTAATTGCACTGTGGTAGAACACAATGGCTTGTGCCAATATATCACTTTCAAGGTACTGTGTTGCAATAACAGAGAAACACTGAAGGGAATAATTTATCAGACACTTTTACTAAGCCAAAAGTAAATGCTAGTACTTCTGATCTATTATTATTATTTTATACTATCCCTCTTGCACTCATTAGGTGCTTCACAGAACAAATACACTGTTGCAACAGCTCAGTTTACCAAGATTAATCATGACTGAGAAAAAGAAATTGTGAGAAAGAAATACATCACTAATACTAAAATTGTGCAGAGATTCTACTTAGTCATGAATAGCATGAATATTGTCTGGGGCATGCAAATAGCTTGGCCATTTTGCATTATTTTAGTTCTGGAATGAGAATTTTTCAAATATAAAACTCTGAGACAAAACAAGTGCATAAAGTTAACCATGGATGTTTGCAGAAGTAGTCCTTTAGATTGATGGATTCATTTAGGCTTTTAGCATTCTGTTCCATCTCTCCCGCTTTCATTGGTTTTTTTTAATATACTGTGACTCATGACTCTAGAAAAAAAAAAAAAAAGTATATCCTCCAAATATTCATTGTTTCAGGGAGGCATTCCTGTGCAAAGTATCTCAAAGCTAGCCTTTGCGTTTAGGCAGTTGTCCAAATTTCATTTGGAGACACCTAGCTCTTTCGTATAAGATGATGATAAAACAGTCAATTAACTGTTCTTTCATGAGGTTCATCCCCTTGAACTGTCACATAAAAGTTATGAAGGATTTTGTCAGAAATGTTGTTTTTACAAAGCAAGCACAAAAGTTTAATACTACTCTATTTAATGATGCTAACAAGGAAAGCCTTCTTAGCCACAGTTCCTGTGGCTTGGCAGAGGCCAGCAAATGGCCCATGTCTTTTCAGAAAAAAAGGCTTCTTTCTCCCAAGAAAAGCCCCAGACAATTCTAGCCCAAATCCCTCAAATTTGCATTGCTATTTGTAAGTTGTACCAATTGAATATGTATCTTATTCCTTTCCTACCATCTTATTCAAAAGTTAATATAGGAGTTAGAGGAGATACATGATTATTAACTCATAATGCCAGTAAAAATTACTTTAGAAAAACATGGCCTGTCTTCATGTCTAATAGAGGCAATTGATACTTGTTTTATCTAAGAAAATCTTTAACAGTTGGATTTTTATATTGCAACAACACTCATTAATATTTTAAATTTATTGCAATGTAATGTCCTTAAATGTAACATGTGGATAAGATCTTATTTAATTTTCACAGCATGGGTGGCTTGCAAAACATATTATTCCATTATTAGGATAATGGGAAGATAAAATCTCAAATTGTTCATCTAGTCTAGCCTATTAAGTTTATTAAGGAATGTGGCTTTAAGTTTATCATACTAAGAAATTAACAAATTTATGTTACAGTTATGAAAAAATTCATAGTCTGTTCAAATAATAAAAGTTTTATTGACAAAAATATACTCTAGTTTGTTGGTTTTTTTTTCCTTTAAAACAATTATTTTGGCTTTTTTGCACATAATTTGATTGTCATTTAGTCAGTGTCACTACCACTGTAGTAATATATGTAGTAGTCTATGCTATATTCTGTTTCTAGCATAGACTTGGAAAAAAGAAAATCCATAGCTAAAACTAAGCTGGAAGACCGTGATAATCAGAAATAGGAAGGAACTGAAAATTTGCCATGTAATACGGCACTAACTGTAAGTTCTTACAAGAGAAAAATGTATTAGATGTTTGCTGATAAATGGTTATGGTTATGAACTTAGTTGTAAAAGCTTACAGAACTATAAGTCTAATAAAATGTGACAAAAAGGAGTTTTGCTTTTAATAGTCTTCATAAAGGATGGAATTTTTTTCCTTTGCTTAAGCTCATGGTCAGGATAACTTCTGTTTGCTATGAATCTGTTTGAAGAGATTCTGAGAACTGAGTTTAGGCTAAGTGCTTGTCACGGGTAACAGAATGTTATTTATTATATTCCATCTCTATCTCTGTCCAAACTTGTTACTGTCTTTTTAGGACCCACCACGGCAAGACTTGGAATTGCAGGGCAGCTGGGAGGAGCGGGTCCCCTGGTCCCTTTTCAAGCTTGAGGCACCTGAGCCAACCTGCTCTTGTGCCTGGCAGTGTTTGCTGAAGGTGGAGGCTCTGCTTCAGAGGGGGTTGTTTTGGGCTTTTGCTTGGTTGGTATTTTGTTTGCTTTTCTGGGCTTGCAACAGTAGCCACTCAGAAAAACTGCATTTCGCAATCACAAACTGTTTCGGAGTGAACTTGGAGAAGCGAGCCGGTTCCTGGGGCAGTCACCCCGCATTGGTGCAACCCAGGAGTTCGGAGCTGTTTATCTCTCCTGCCTTTGTTTTTCTCCCTTTCTTCTTCTAACTCTCTTCTCACAGAGCATAATATCAAGTGGGTTTGAAAGTTTTCTATGTTCGATGGGCTAAGTCTGTTCTCTGATAAGTGATGTTATGTTGCATTTACTCTTTTGCCAATGTTCCTTTATTTCCTATGGTTTGCCAGTAAACTTTCGTGTGTTTTTTTACCTTTGAAGAATATCTGGTTGGGATTGTCTCCTTTGTGTCTACCCAGAGCAAAAGAACATTGGTTAAACCCTGGAATTAAGGATAAGTAACTGGGATGCCACATGGGCACCCTTGGAAAGGGTCTGACACCATTCTCCCTTTGTTTCCCTACATGCAGTCAGCAGTGGGGGTCACCATCTTGCAAGAGATTTGAAAATATTTTGGGTGTTTCTTTGTTCCTGTGGAGTTGGTGAGATTTAGCAATTTTCTATCTAGTGATTATTCACTGTTATTTTTTGCCTATTGCTGTTTTGCTTGTTAGCAAATAGTTATTTTTTCACTTATATCTACTCATATTCATTCCTTATTGGTGGAAAGGAATTGGTTGAAACTATGGTGAGGTAACTCATTTTAGAGAATCCACTTCTTTAAATTGTCTTAAACCAAGCAGTGCCAAAAAAATAGTAATTTTCTTTGATATTCCCTGGGTGCTTCTTTGGTAACAAGACTGTTTTTCTCCTGTGATGCTTTAAGAATGTATGATGCCACTTGTCTTATGATGCGTATCTTTTAAAGCTGTATTCTTACTCTCATCTGTCTTGACTGCCCAGCATGCTATTGTACCGTTGGAAGTACTCAAAACAATTGTTTGCCATCATTCATTGGCACCCTGGAAGACGGGTATGTGTGCTAGTTAATACTTGTATAATATTTTAGGCAGAAGTAGAGAGGGACTTAGGACAGATAATTAAAGAAAATATTGTTTTGCCTGTTATGTCAAATAGTCTGTAATGACAAGCAGCTTTGAGCCATTTCGATCATCACAGTGTTGGTAAAGCAGAACTCATCAGACATCTTGGCACATATATTTCTTGTTTCTTTAAAATATTTGAACTAGAGTCTTCAGAAAACAGTTATTTTCTTCCCTTTCTCATATAAAAAGTATTATGGTTTTATTTCAGGAAAGCATTATGGTCATATTTCTTGCAATTGCTACCAGCAGAAATACTTGTGGAAACCAGAATATCCTTGATTGCTATCCCAGCTCCTTATTGCTAAGAGTCTTGGGCTGTCACACTTGCACAATGGTATCAGTGCTACGTGTCAATGAAATACATATCTTGCAACAGTTATAAAAAATACTTTGATTTTAGAGAAGCACAAAGGACTTCAGGGCTATTCTTCATGTTTGCATGGCAGTAATTTCCAGACACTTAAAAAAGATCTAATTAAATGATTCAAGCTGAAATGAAGTTTCCACTGAGAGTTGTGTCTAAAATACTACAGTACCTTTTTTCTTACTACATGGGAGATTTTACTGAAGAAAACAACAAAGCAAGATCCTGCAGGTTTTAGCAGAACCTGCAGGTATAGCTGTCTTTATTTCAGAATGGACAGACACCCCTGCAGACAGCATATGTCACAGTCCTGTTATTGATATACCAGTCATACCTTTTTGAAATTTCAAGCAAAATTTAACATACAGTGGATTCATTTTCTCTCTTTTCTAGTTAGAATTTAAGGAGTTTGAGAAATAGTTGTGGTCTGAATAGCACCATTCTCCTTCTTCAAGCTTTCAAAGTCACCCTGTAAAAGATTAGGATATAAGAAGTAGGGAAGTAGTTTGCTTCATCAATTTATTGTGGATTACATGTTGCTAATAATTTCTCAGAAAATATTTTAGGCTAGCCTCTCATTCAGCTGAGGAAATCTAATATACTTCCTTCAAGATAATGCCTAGATGGGAAAAAATCAGTAAAGAAGTCCCTTATACAGTTCATCAAATGGATCGTTATGAGGATATTTCAGATGTGATTTGTGGCACTATTTAGGATACATTGCATACTACATTACTAGCTAAAGTTCAGGTTTGTAATTTAATTATGGGCCAAATTATCTTCAGTTCTAACTTTAGTTGAAGTGACTAGGCCAAGCCTGACAGGTGATATAAATTGTAAATGGTCTGAGTGTCATGGGCCACAATAAAGGCTGTGTTACATAATTTTATACTTCATGTGGGATTTTCAGAGCCACCTAAAGAATTAAATGAGCTGTTCAAACCTTGTCTATTCTATCATTATGCTATTAAGTGTTCCTAGTAAAATTATTGCAAACATTTGATTTTGTCCAAAAGAAAATAAATATGTTTTCAGAGGATAAAATTGTGCTGAAGTTTTGTTGTGAATATAAGGGTCCATAGAAGTGTGATCAAGCTTAGTGATTTTTTCAGGGCATTCACTGCAAAGATTTTAAGCCTTCTGTCAGACTACTGAGATGTAATTATCTTCCATTACTTGCTGATAACTCTCCAAATTCCTCATAGCTTTCCTTTTTTTAATATACTTCTGTATTTTGTTATGATTCATTTTCCAAATTTCCTTCTAAGATTCTGTCTTTCATTTTTCCTTGTGATAATTTATATTACTTTCTACTAGGGCATGATACAGTTTGCTTTCAGAAATCCCTTATTTTCTTTTGACAGATGTATCATTTTAAGAGAGAGAGAGAGGGAGGCAAAGAGAGATAAACACATATATGTATGTGCATATATAATGCTTTTTATGCATTAGTTATATATTGCAGAAGTTTCAAAATTGACTATAATTTGTTTATATAGCTTTTATTTCTCTCTGACTGATTTTCTTATTCTAATCCATCTTTAAGTTTCTCAATCTACTTTTTCCTCCTGCAAGAGTAGTAGATATAATCATATTATGGTTACTGCAACTTAATATTCAGTTACATTAAGTACTGTACATGTAGATTAAGAAAAAAGCTTCCTCTTGTTTAAAAAAACCCAATATATATAATTTGGGGAAATTCCTGAAATACATTCTGTATGAAATATAATCAGCAATTTTGTGGGTAACAGAAGTCACTCTATTACTATCCAAACTACATGGGGTTTTTTTGATGCTCTGTTCCTTGGCAAGTTGCAATGGACAATCTGATTTTTAATGGCTTTCTAACATACATAGTCATAAATTTCTACAGAGTGCAATGCACTGCCTTTCTTATGTTAAATAGTAGCTTCATCTCTTGACATAAGATGATGAAGAGTGTAATTGGAGAGTGTGCTTTGCATCACAAGTACTCTTCCAGTGCAGCACAGCTAAGCTTAGGGTTTTTTTCTAGTAAGTTTCTTAAGTGGCAGTTTTATGACAGTGTGAATCAGAACAAACTTCATAAGTTTCCATCTTCCTTGACCTATGTTATAATAAATGAAAGCTGTTGGTTAAGGAAAATGAACACTTTCACTTATTTTTACAAAGTATTTTTCCAGAAATGCAGATATGATTATGTTGGATTGTGATACAGGTTATCCTCTAGGACCCAGAGATGCAATTTAGCTCTAAGATATGTGTTTGAGGGGAGGGAGGCAAGTGAAAGAAATTGTATTGTAACAATTACAGGATTGTCCTTCAGCTGGCCATAGGCAATAGGGTCTTAGATGGTTTTGGGTCATTGTATGACAGCCTAACCAGAATGGACACTTATGAAACCAAGTTGTATTTGCAAGAAAAGCAGAGGCCAGTTGACATTGCTTATGTTACCTTATAAATGGAAAATTTAGAGAAAGCAGAATCTCAGCCTCTCTTTAAGTGTTAGGGTGCAGTGAGCACCGGCTTTCCCTAAAGGTGCTGAGGAAGGTGCCATGGCCAGCACGTCAAGGGCCCATCCCACTGACCCTAGCCAAGGCAAGAAAGATCATCCCTGAGGTGATAGCCAGGTTTATCCAACAGTCCAGACTGTCAGGAGGCATTGTCATGAAGCAAGTCTGAGGAAGTCAGGCCAAAGATCAGGGTCAGGAATAGTTCCAATGACTGTAACAAGGGTCTGGTGATGACTGAGTGTATCTACAGTGATGAAACACGAGAAGCTTGGGACTCACATATAGAGCAGGATCAACAGGGTTCATAACTGGCAGAGTGAAAATCTGTCTCCTTTTCTGTGGTGTGATACACACAGGAATCCATCACGTGTGTGCGTCTCATGAATAACCTCATGAGGCTCAAGAGCTTTGTTTGTTACTCCTACAGCCACCCTTAATCAGAGAGAAAAGAAATTCCATTATTATAAGTGTGCCTATTAGTCTCTGAAAAGTAATGTAATTCCTTATGCCCATCTGTCTACAAAGCCGTATTTGTTTTCATTCACGAGTTCATTTGCCCTTGTATTGAACAATCATGCTGGTACCAATGAAGAGGTAGCCTCCTCGAACAAGTAAGGAAAGCCTTTGACAAGATTTAGAATTAAGCAGGAAGTCATCAAGAAGTCAACCACTATACTCCACTAAGTGCTCATAAAATTGTTATTTACCATATGTTTTGTGAGCTTCAAATCTGGACAGCAGATAGATGCAGGTTTTCCATTTAGAAAAGCACCAACACAGAGTACAAAAGAACCTCTTTTTGTCCCATTGAAAGAGAGGGAACATGAAGATCTATCTGCACTGGCTCGCAGGATGCTGGGACTGATAAAGTCAGCCAAAATGTGATAATCCAGATACAGCATTTGGGTGGATGATACATACTTTCAAGCAGCTTGGCTTATATGAACTACAACATGGAAAAAGAGAGAATGTTGCCCCAAAAATGTTTCAAAATATACATGACTAAAAGCAGTGCAGTGGTCAACTCTTTTTTAATTCTTTGCGGGAAATAAGAATGGAGTTCCAAGAAGGAGTATTTTGGGAGGAACAGCATGCACAGGAGCAAAAGCAGGGTGAAGAGCTTGTCAGCAAAAGCAGCAGTCAGTGTATGGAATGTTGCTGAGAACTGAGCTCTGGAATGTAGCGATCCCAAGTAAACTGCATTGCTTCAGCATATCATGAGCTTGACTCATCCATCCTCCACCCTTCAACAATGATGTTACTCATTTTAAGACTCCTTGTCCCTGTAGTGATCACTCCAAGTTCTGCTTAGGTGATGTGACTTCACTGTGGCCCCTCATGTCGCAAGTCAGTAATGATACCGGGAACAAGTGACAATATTACTGAAATAAGAAAGTATTTCAGAGTCCTATGGTTCTGTAAAACAAAATATGTGGGAGTTTTGTAGCATTTATGTGTAGGGGAGATCTCTATTGTCTGGCTAAGGACTATCTAATCAGTAAAGAACTAAGCTAGGCTCTTTCATGATTAAGGAGTTAGCACTTAACTGAAGTTCTCACTTTTATCTGGTGAAGAAACACTAACATTCATCCATTCTTAAAATATGAATTTAAAACAAAAGGAAACAAGAACCTCTGGAGATCAATCTATGTTTTCACTGACTATAGAAGATGCTTTGATACCTGGTTTAGACCAGAAGAGTACATTTAAATGCTGAAGGCAGATGAGGTAAATCTCATTCTCTCAAATTGTTCTAGGGATTTCAGCAATTTTCAGTCAATAAATTCACTCCCTTTCAATAGATTTTATTACACATATTCATATTAATTCAGAATCACAGATATATTTAAATAGCAATGTTAATGGCTCCTTGGAATTAACAATAAAATTCTTTTGCGATCCTCGGAGAATAAAATCTTGAATAATCATACTTCCAAGGTAATCTGCACGTCTTTGAAAATAGTTTTTGATAGTATGAAAACTGAAGACAGATATTTTTTACCCTGAAAGGTTTAATGACTAGTTCCCTTACTCCTTCTGCTGCAGGCTGTTATCATTATGGATGTTAAACTACTTCAAAAACTGTAGGAAGTGTAAAGTTGCAAATATACACTCCTGTTGTACAGAATTACATGGATGGTGATTAAAAGAATTAATGCTGCTACTAACTTAAGTGTTCTAAAACATTTTCTTGGTGAAATTCATTCCATCTTTCTGTTGTCTTTTTTTTCCCCCCTCTTTTCTGCTACAGTACATGGGGGTTTTTTCTCACTTGCAGAGCTTAGCATTCAACCTTGGAAACTTTGGCAAGATGAAGAAATTAATTCTCTGATAGGTACATGATAGCAGTCCCATCATTAATATGTTAGCTTTGTAAACAGGTACCTTTGTGCCTTCTCCCCAGATGGCATTCAGTCTATGAAGAAGTCATACACAAGCATCCACAAATATTATTTTTTAAATCTTTCTTTAGAATTCTCCTTTGCCAATCTGCCCACAGAAGTGAAGAATTAAATGCAGCCTTTCTCATTGTTATGTATTGCTCCTGATTTAGTCTGCATTTCCTGTCTGTCTTCCACAGACACAGCAAGCTTTTGGGGCATTGCTTTTTTTTTTTTCCATTTAAAACATTTTACAATAATAAACATATTGATTAGTGCACAGAGCTTGATACTTGTGTTACATGCGAACACTAGAACACCTAAACTCTATTTGATTTCTAGACTTTCTCTATTAGTTTCTGCCTGTGTTTACATAAGAAAATTTACCAGAACAGATATATCAGAATAAACAATGCTTGCTTTCCATACTAAACTTTCCACTCTTTGAATAGTACTACAAATAAGTGTTGTAATTTTTAAATGTTCATCATATTTAGTAAATAATTCATACTTTATAATTGACGTTGTTCAATACAGTTTTCAGGCTTGTGGTATTTTCTGGCTTTGAACTATACGTGTGCACAGTCTCATAATTGAATGTTTTATCTCCATGTCTATTAGTATGGCTTCTGCGAGGGAGGTGGGGATGGATGTAATTATCCACTTATACTTTAGGTCGAAATAGAGGAAAATTATCTGTGTATCTAGAATCAAAGTTGTCATTGTATAACCATTTATTTTTAACTGGGAGATTATTCAAGCTATATTCATTCAGATTCAGCCCAATGTAAATCATGGCTTTGCAATCACTTAGGAGTTATATCAGATTAATCTACAGTGACAGTGTTCAACAGAGTCTAGAAAGTCGTTTGATTTCACACTCTGTAAATGACAGTTCTTGATTTTCTGTAATATTTTGGATCACAGACAAAACCTTGTTTCAGTAACTGCATATTAGCTGGATGGTTACAGCTGAAATGCTCAACTGTTGTGGTTGGGTGATATGATCAACATTCATCACAAGCTAATAATGGTGATTCTGAACATCTTAATTGGAGATCACACGACTCTGTGTAGTGTGAAATAAGATGTCTGGGCGATTGCAAAGAATTTGACTGGTCCTTGTGCTGATAGCCTGCAGAAGATTTTAATATTCTGAAGTCACACCAGATGGGCAATCTGCTGCAGTATATATCTTGGTTCAGTTTTGAGCTGCAAGGGTTCTGTATCTGATGTCACCTCAAGGGGAAAATAATAAATAGCTGCACTAATGACATTTTTTAATCTCTCTACTCTACTCTTGATTTACCTAGGCTTTGACTGATACAATAGTCAGTTTAGGAAAACTGTACAAAGACCTTCTACAATACCAAGAAAATGGACCAGAAATGGAACTGGAAAGAAATGAGTACCCATTATTTAACTGCTCTATGCATGCCTTCTAATCTTATGTGCAAAAGTTAACTTGTTGCAAAATAAGGTTGGAAAAGCATACAGATATGAAGAAAAAGGGCAGAGAAAAGTGTGAAGGAGTACAGATAAAATTTTGATTAATTTTTATAGCTGAAAGAAATGTAGTCAGTTTTCTGGATCAATGAAGTTATTTATTCTGGTAGTGAGTAGATAGCAATACCATCTCTCCCCCACTCCAAGGTTTTGCTGGATACATTCTTTCATAGAATATTCCATGGAAACAACTTGAGTCAATTTGAGTTCTGCAGCCTTCACTGCAGCCCCCACAACTGGACTTTTGTCTATTTTGGTACAGGAAAACTCAAAGCTTTGGGTGTTTTGTAGTGTTTTGCATCTCTTTCAGTGTGGAATTTTAGCACAGTTCATCATCTGGGTAACCTGATCAGTAGGTTATGCAACTAATATGAACTAGGGGGTATAGTCAACTTTTAAAACATTATTTTAAATAAATTGTTTTGGACTATAGCAAACATGAAGAGAGAAAGAAATATGAGGAATTAGGATCTGCTGTTATAATAGCTGGGTTTGAATTAGAAAGCCAAAGAATGAACTAGATGTGTGTTCTATTAAGCAGAAACATATGGCACTTGTCACTGAATAAATAAGATATCATCTAAGTGCTTTGCCCTGATGTGGCTGCTGAATATAAGTATTGTGAGCAAATGGTAGAGGAAATAATCTGAGTTGAAAAACAGGACATGTAAAAGACCACTAGAATTTTCACCTGAATTGTGAAAGGTGAGCAAAAAATGTAAGAAATGCTTACATTTGCCATCTAAGCAATGAATGAGGAAGAAGACAATTGTGATGTCCCTTACTTCTAACTGTATCTGGTTCTGTCACTTGCTATACTTCATAGTTTTTAATTAACTCAAGCTAATTGTTAAGTAGCTTCATCACATTAACACATGTTAACATCAACACTAGGAAGCCAGAGTGAGGGTGGGGCCTTTCACACAAATGTGAAATGCACAAAGGAGAAATGTAAAAAAAAAAAAATCTGAAAATATATAAGAATCTGTTAGTGATGCAGAAGCCAAATGTGTGATGCCAGTAAAGAAGAGACATCTGATAAAAATCCTAGTTGAAACTGGAAACTGGGATACACAGCTGAAGATTCAGAATTAATGTATTAAAAGCATGACATAGCTAGCATTTCCTGAGAACTGAATTCAGGATTTTCTCTAAGTCAGGACAAGATGCTGAGAAACCTTGATACCACTTGAAATTTTTAGGAAAAGTTCTTTCACCTTCCATCTCTGTCATTAAAAAACCTTTTTGGCTTGACTTTCCTTCTTTGAGAATCAGAGAAAAAATGATAGAAAGAAATTATGTGGGACTCTACTCCAGCACATTATAGGATAATTTATACTTGACTTGCCATGAAAAAGCTGAGAGTCCAGATAGGTGATTTGTTTTGAAAGTGTGATTTGCTGAAAAATGTCTTACCTTTGTTTGAAAGACCACAAATAAACAAATTATGCCAATTCTGAAGAAGATTGTGTCTTAATATTGAACTTGAAGACAGCATATCCAAAGTGGATTATGATGGACATAGTTGCTTTATGCTTGAGGCCTGCTCGAGAATAAGTAATGTCCTGCAGTGCTCACCTCTGAAGTAGTGATTAATGAACCAAACCCTTTCCAGAAAAAAGGGTCCATTCCCAAGAGAGTTTGCGCTTTTTTTTTCAATGAGATGTACGGTACAGTACAGTGAATTAAAGCAATTTTCATTTCTGTAGCTGAATGTCATTCCCTTGAAATGAGATACTGGCAGTTAGATGGCTTTGATTGCTGCCAGTTGTCAATACCTCTAAGGAAAGCCAAGATACTTCTATGGTGGAAGATGAACAAGAAGTCTGCTGATCAAACACATCACAAGTTGTGTCAGAGGATTAGCGAGTTAAATAAAATAGGTGTGTGTTTACACTCTTCTGATCATAAACAAGCTGCTATGAACTTTTGTTTGGTTTTGTTGATTTTTTTCCTTACAGAGAACACTTCATACTCCAGTATGTTAACTGGTTTTTGTAGTTTCTGTTCTTGCTTTGTGGAATATAGGTCTCTAGATAGAGAGGAAAGGAGTTAAAAAAGCCATTTCCTGTTGCTGAAATGTCTATTTTACTTGGATAAGGACCATTTAAATAGACAACAAGAGTAAAAGTGATTACTCGTTACTGTTACTTGGAGTAAGTGGATATATGGGCTGAATTTTCAAAATTAGACACTCAAAACTTGAAATATGCAGTCAATTCATTAATTAAATGCCTGCAGTGCAGTACAAGTCAGTTATTGGTGTTGCACACAGTCTCTTACCTTGTATTACTGTCTGTATGCATAATTTATACATACATACCAGATTATGCCTAATTTTGTAAAATGCAGTCCATATGTTTTGTAAGTCCTCTTTTGTTTCTTCTTATTACACCTGCTTACTGTTAGAGTTCAGCAGAAAATTAGCTGAAAGCAATAAAAGTGGAAGTGAAGACTAGCAATATAACTTAAAAAGTCTAAGAACAATCTTAAAAAGTTTAAATCTGTCTTTATATCTATGCACTGTTAAGTGGCTGAGAATATCAATTTTTTTTTTTTGAGGTCAATTTGTTCTCCTTTACAGCCTTCAATGTTAGCCAAGTGGCATGTTTTAACAGTCTGTGGAGCTGATTAGTGTTGGGTGTAGGTGCTTAACAGAGATACCTCCTGGGAGGACATGTCTAACCATAACAATCTTAATAAAGAAACAAATAATATTTAATTATATTACATGATAAGGGAATGTGAAGTTTTTATATGTTTTACTCCTAAAAGAAAAAAAAGCATATTTTTTTTTTCTTGACAAAGAGCTACATTTAATGGAAATTAGCATAAATCAACATAGGAATATATCTGAGTATTGCATCAAGATATATCTTGCACCAAGGTATATAACACCAAGGTGTCCAAAGTCTGCAAAAATTCTTAATAAATCTCATTTTGCCTTCTGGGACACCAACCACTGCAATGATTTTTTTTTTTCCCCCTGAGTTTATTAAAAGCTTCTGAGACACTTTTAATGACAGGTAGTCATTATGAAGCAGCCACAGTGGGGAGTCCTGTGCATCTTATTTGTCAGTTGTCTTCCTACTTGGAGAGACGTACTGACTAAGTAAGGAGGCTAATCACCAAGGTCCCCTGTCCTTTCATAAGGCAGCTCTTAAATCTTTTTCATGAGGAAGAGAAATCCTAGACAACTCACAAACTAAAAAGCAGAGACCAGACTGAACAGTCAGCCAGCAGCAGTCAAGTAAGAAGGGAACTAGAGAAGGGTTAAAAGCCAGGCCTATGAGGTGTGTATCTGAAGGGAGGGCACCAAGAGGCTCTTCTTAGTGGTGCCAGGCAATAGGACAAGAGGCAATGAGCAGAAAGTTCCACCTGAATATGAGTTAAAACTTTTTTTACTATACAGGTGACCGAGCACTGGAACAGATAGCCGATAGAGGCTGGGGAGTCTCCCTCATGGAGATAGTCAAGAATTGTCTAGACACAATCCTGAATAGCAAGCTCTAGGGAACCCTGCCTGAGTAGGAAGTTTGGACTAGATGACCTCTAGTGGGCCTTTTCAAACCCTAATATTTTATGATTCTTTGATTTTGTGTGATCTCATATTCTTCACAGGCAGGTCATCTATATGCTTTTCTCAGTGATCCTAACTTAGACCAAGGCAATATAGGCTAAGAATAGAAGTTCTTAGAAGTATTCTGTTTTCATAGTTTTTCTAAATGTGAAGGATATGAATACATTACTGGAATGGAATGTAGGACTCAATTCAGTTTTTAGTCAGATACAGATCCATGGCGACTCTGAAAAAGCAAGCGAAGGCAGCAAAAACAGGTCACAAAGGCTGTGTTTACTTGCACCTCTCTAGTATGTTTAATTTTAATATCATTCCTAGCTTTCTGAAATGTGCCGTGTCTGTCTTCCCCAAATGCACATTTTTTTTCTGTGAGTACCCAGAGGTAGATGAAGGGTTGGTCTGTCTGTGCAGTCCAGCTGTGGTAGTCAGTGCATGCCTGGACAAGGGAAAGCTTCTCATTGTAGATGTAGCTGATGAAATTTCTCTAACAAGTAATGAACATGTTACATAAATTGCCTTCTGAGCATCATGAAGTTTGATTCTCTTTTACCTCTGTGATATCCTGCTAATGTGGGCTGACTGAGATTGGGTGAAAGGAATTTCCTCCTCCTGTTTTGTGCTTTGAACCTCTTCAGTGAGGTGCCTTCTTGAATCTTCCCTGTTCCTTTTGCTTTGAAGGGAGGTTTTGTTCCATATATTCATCAAGGGTTTTTCTTGGGAGGGGAGGTGGGGGGGCTTTGGGGTTTTTTTAGGCCTTATTTAAATGTCTGACAGCCACTAAACTTGAGTGCTCTGATCTTTAGAACAGCATGGTGGAGTAGGAGGGCTCTCTTGGAGAAAAAGAACTGAGAATTAAAGTAGCTCAAATGACTTCTCAGCAGCCACACACTGAATCTGTGGATGAGTAAAGCCTCCCGTTCTGAGTGCCATACCTGCCCCAAACCATGTGTTTTTGAGGGGGGTGGGCACTCCCCAGCAAACTCCAAACTGAACCAGCCAGGGAGTCGAAGGCCCTGGATCCAGGCAGGGTTATCAGGTGGGCAGAAGGTCTGTGCTGGTATTTGGGGGAACCTCTGAGTGTGGGACACCCATGGGACACGTGTGTGAGTGCAGCCCGTGTGCATCCAGTGGGACCAGCCAGTCAGTCAGGGGCCTGTGGGATGAGTAAGGGGGATGAGATGTGGGAAGGAGTGCCGGCTGGGTAGTGGGGCTATGCAAGTGCTCCAGGCATCCATAAATATGTGTATGCTTGTGCACAGCTAAGGAAGCGTGAATTTGATGAGGGGACAGTAAGGGGGATTGAGAACTGGCTGAATGGTAGGTCACAGAGGGCTGTGATCAGCAACATGGCTGAAGGCCTGTAGCTTAGCAGTGAGTCCAGTGGGTCCAGTCTTGTTCAACTTTTTCATCAAGGACTTGGATGAATGGACAGAGAGCACCCTCAGCAAGTTTGCAGATGATACAGAGCTGGGAGGTGTGGCTGACACACCAGAAAGCTGTTCTGTCATTCAGTGGGACCTGGACAGGCTGGAGAGTTGGGCAGAGAAGAATCCAGTGAAGTCCTTCAAAGGGAAGGTCAGGGTCCTGCACCTGGGGAGGAATTACCCCCTGCTCCAGTATAGGCTGGGGGTTTATCTGCTGGAAGGCAGCTCTGTGGAAAAGGACCTGGGGGTCCAGGTAGACAATATTCTGTCTATAGGTCAGCAGTGTGTCCTTCTGGTCAAGAAGGCTATTTGTATCCTGGGGTGGATTAGGAAGAACATTGCAAGGCTGCATTAGGAAGAGCAGGTCAAGAGAGGAGATCCTGCTCCTCTATTCAGCCCTGGTGAGACCACATGTGGAATGCTGTGTCCAGTTCTGGGCTCCTCAGTTCAAGAGAGGCTGGAGAGGGTCCAGTGATGAACAATTAACATGGCTAAGGGACTGGAACATCTCTCTGCTGAGGGAGTTGGCGCTGCTTAGCTTGGAGAAGAGATGACCGGGGGCAGATCTTACTGATGTATATAAACATTTTAAGGAAGGGTATAAGCAGAACAGAGCCAAGCTCTTTTGAGTGGTTGCCAGCAACAGAAAGAAACTGAAACACAGAAAGTTCCATCTGAATATGAGGAAAAACTTCTTTACTGTGAGCGTGACAGAGCACTGGAACATGGTGTCCAAAGAGGTTGTGGAGTTCTCCTTCCCCAGAGATATTAAAAAACTGCTTAGACATGATCCTGTGCAAGCTGCTGCAAGATACCCCTGCTTTAGCAGGGGCTGGGATTAGATGATCTCCTTAGATGTCCCTTCCAACCCTAACTATTCCAAGCATCTGGGCAATGTGATGTGTGTCCTGTACTAGTGACCTTCTGTCTCTGCCTGGCCAAGAGGAGGAGGGGGCATTGTCCCTGTATGCCTGTGTCTGGTGAGATGTCCTGAATGTGGAGGACTTCGGGGGCAATACCTTGTCTGTGGCTTTCTGTGTGACCAGCTCTGTCTGTGTCCTCTGTGAATGTGTGTGTACGTGTGTGTCTATGTGTCCCTGGGATATGTAGTCAGCTTTGCTGCTGGTTGAACCTGCAAAGGGGAAAATGTCAGCCATGTCCCTCAGCCTGGACAGAGACCCTGGGTTCCCTGGGCTGGGCTCCGGTGGCCAGGTAGGAGGAATCCCCAGGCCTGGAGCTGCTTGACATTATGTAACAGCTTAACGTTATGCCTATGTAACATGCTTTAGCTGGATACTTCCCAAAACTAACTTGTTTTGCTTTTTGGATTTTTTTTCTCATACTGTCCTTTTAAGTTACAAAGGTATTATAATTATGGAGACACGGACCACCAAGATTAAGAGGGATATTTTCAGTGACTAGCCTTTTTAGGTTCCTTCACTTTAAAGGAAGAAAAAGTTAATCATAAATTACTTTCAGTGGGTTTGAATCTTGTCATAATGTTGTAGTTAATAAAGCTGGAGACTCCCTAGGGCATGTGAGGGCCTTATTGCCCTGTAAATAAGGAATTTTAAAAATGAGGAATGAAAAATTATTTGACATTTTTCAAAATTTGGCTTCTGATATGGTTAATATCACACAGCAGATGTAACATGCCACAGAGGTCACAGCTTACTGCCTGAGGTGAGCTAACTGAGCAGAAATCACAAGGAGAGATTATACCCACAGAAACAGTTTATTACAAGAGAGCTGAAGGGCATTGGCAGTGAATAAGCTAGAGAAATTTATGCTGTGGTTTAACCATCACTTTTAACTCTTGAAGCCGACAAAGGAGGCATTCGGCCTTCGCTGGATTACTTTTCTTTCTTCTGTGCCCACATAAACAGCTGTGCTGGACAAAGAGAGGTGATGGCAGAGGAACAAGCAAAATAAATATTCAATTTTTAACTTGGACAAGCTTTTCTGCCTAGTTTTCTGCCTGCAAAACACAAACTTTTATGTTGGCACAAGTGAGGAGTTAATATAAGGGTAGGAATGAATGGCTGAACAAGGGAACCAAAATGGATCTCTATTTAGCTGGTTATGCTACATGAAAATTACTGCAGAATTATGACATTGTAATTGCTTTGTGGATAAGTAAGAAACTGAGTTTCCTAATAGTTTATAGCATAATTCAAGAAAAACTTCTGAAGGTTACCTAGTCCCAACTCCTGATAATAGCAGGGCACTTCAATCGTCATTGAAATGGCTCATGGCCTTTCTCAGTTTGATTTTGAATGTTTCTATGGTGGAAATGATACAACTCCTTTGGACAGGCTGTTTCTAGTTCTTAACCCACCTTTGGAAATATTTTTTTCCTTATGTCTTGTTGGAGTTTATTGTGACAACATATCTCATCTAAGGGACCCCTGACCCAATTGCTGCATTTCAAATAAAACCTCCATAGTGCTGACTAAAGAGAAATAATCGACTTTCTTGACTTGCTGGCTAAGCCTTTGCTAGTGCAGCCCAGCATGTGGTTGACCTTTGTCAACAGGGTACATAGCTGTCTCACATTGAACTTACAGGCCACCAAGACCCTGCTGGTCCTTTTCTGCAGAGGTCTTTTCCAGCCCTGTCTGTCCTGTTGCATGGTGTTTTTTTCTCTTACTTTGCAGATCCCTAGCATGTGATTATGTTGGATGAAAATAGCAAAGTGATTCAGAAAACTTTGAAATGAGCCCACATTGAATTTCCTGTTTCCTAGAGTGGTGTCCTAGACCTTTGAGGTCCTCAAAAATTTGCAGTTTGTTGTCTTTCCGTACCTTGCTCTCAGTTTACTAAAGTTAACCTTGCCACACTTGCTTCCTATGCATCCATGATTCTCCTCTTTGGAAGTTAAGAGTAAACATAGTAACAACAGTAACAGCAAAACTTTTTAAAGTTGAGAACATAGATGGGAAAGAAAAAGGACAAAGCAGAAATATGGGATGTTTCACTGAGCAATTATTAGGACACTGGCACACATAATAGATTGCATAAACAATCAAAACAGAGACTATGAAACTAGCATATGTTACTAACATTAGAATAGTGCTGCCATGTCAGATAAAGCTCTTTTAAAAGTATATTTTTTTCCCTTTGTAATGATTTTGTTTTTGAAATTACTCTGTATGTAACTGTGTTTAATCATTACAAGTGTGACTATCCTAGGACTGTTCAAATGCCTTCTCCTACTTCATTTTGTTTCTTATCAGGAACAGCACTCCAAACACTTGTCTCAGTGTTCATATCAAAGAAGACAAAATCCGGACCTCTGAAGGACTGAATTGATTTATGCATTTTTGTTCATCACAGAGAACAATTCCCATACTTTCAAGTGCACTAGGTATACTTGTAGTGCCTTGCCAATTGCAAGGAAATTTTTTCTAATTTTCACGTTCTGCTTTGCTCATTCTTTCCTCCATTGTCATAACTGAATTCATAAAACAGTTCTCTTTTTTTTGTTGTTTTATAAATGGAACATTCTTCAGGAAGAGAGCAAGAATATGTGCACAGAAATCATTGAAGAGTCACCTGTACTGAAAAAAACCCTCTTACTTTCGATAATGAAAAATCATAAATTTTGACATAACATGAAAAAGCTGAATTTATTTTTTGCTCACCTTAAAAATACCATTTCACCAAGCAAAGTAATTTAGGAGTAACTTATTTCATATTATTTTACTTTTATAATAATTTAGAGACAAACCTAATTAATGCATCATTTTAGGAGTGAAGAAAATGTGATGATAAGGTTCAAGAGTGAAAATTAGATTCAGTAGGTGCCCTTTATCCTACAATACAGTAGCTCTGAGAAAAAAATCTATTGTGTTCCTTTTTTAGATTTCTTGCAGAAGGTTTTGAGTATATTTTGCTATTATATCAGTCTCAAACACGCTAGGAGACTACTTTGTCGTTATATCCACCCCAAATAGCAGCAGATTATTAGACCAGGATTTAACAGGGTGAGATTGAGCTGCAACAGTTTGAGAAATGGTAACAGAAAAGTTTGTGTGTCTGGGGTTCTTTGTCTGTGAAGACCTCCCACCCATTTTGTTCCCAGGTTTCCTTTTCAGCTATATAGAATAAAATGTGAAAAATAATAAATGCAAAAATTTTCAGAATAAGTATAACCTGTTTCGTGAATAATTCATTTCTGTCTTGTGTGACTTCATTATGTCATGTATAACTAGCACTTTGTACTGTCAGGCTGAAAGCTACAAAAAGTGTTTAACAGTGCAGCATAAATTCATAACTTGTAATTTGAAAAGTGACATGATATTGCACAAGTTCTTGCATTCTCAAACATGCTTTCCCAGATAACTTATTTAAGATTTTAAAGATACAAGACTTAGAGGTTGTTTGGTTTTTTTTTCAGTCATAGAAGTCTGCTTTTATAAAAATAAATCATGTATTTCATAATATTCGTTGGCCTAACAGCTCTCATAAAGGAAGGACTTATGAATTGGTCTTAATTCTGCAAGATAGTTAAAGCCATAGCTAAATATTTCATCAGTTATGTCAGATATCTGATACATCATAATATACCCATCTTCCAAGTGAGGAAACTCTGACACTACTCAGAAAAATATTGTTCTGTAATTTCCTGAAGGAGTCAGTAACACAGCTGTGAGTTTGAAGCTGTGAGTTTGCTGTGGTTTGAAGCCCAAAGAGTTACATGGCCTATATGATACCTACACATTTGGTTAGTTGGTTGGTTGTTCCAGTGCAAAGAAGATAAAATTTTTGTTCAAGAGTACAAAGGTTTTGTAGTTGCAGCTGCAACTATTTGTTTGTATTAATATTCTTTCATGCAGTTTCATAGGTGCTCACCAGACAATGTGTTTCTGGAGAAAATGTTCCTAGAAGGATGGTAAATAAGCATATGGGTCAGTTTGTTTTAGGATGTCCTCCTGCAGAAAAGGAAAGAAAGCAAGCCAGCCTTCCCCTTCCTACAGCTCTCAAACTATGCAAATGAGCTACAAGCTCTTACCATCAATACTGATGTAACCACAGAATCATTTATACTGGAGAAAATCCTAAAGATCAAGTCCCACCCAGCACTGCCAAGTCCAACCCTAAATCATGTCCCTAAGCAGCTACATGCCTTTTAAAGACCTCCCGGCATGGAAACTCAACTCCTTCCTTGGGCTTTATACTCCCAGCAGAATCCCCAGGGATGTAATGACAAAGGGCTGTCTTTTTCACCCAAATAGCAGGAAAGAAAATAAAAATAAAAAGCACCAAGATAAAGAAGGATAAGGGTGTCTGCACTTAGACACCAGAATTAGGTGCCTAGAATTTTCCTGTAGAAGTTGTTTGAAGGCCACACTTCTCTCCATTGAATAGAGAAAGAACCTGAGCACTTCCTTCAATATTGCTTCATTCTAACTTTCACATTTGTGGCAGATACAGAGTAAATCTCATACTTTGTTTTTATTTTTAACAGCGTGAAATACAGTTTTCTAAGATTACCGTTCATAGTAACTAACAGTTGCTCCTCTGCACTGTTTAGAAACACCTGCATTCAGGGTCAACAGTTTCATTACCTAGTCATAAATTCAGCTAAGAGCTGTATGTACAGATCCTCACTGACTTGGCAGTGTGTCCAATAAGAAACAGGATCAGGATTAATTGTCTTACCACTCTACTGTCCTTCAATTTCAGTGCTCCAAGCAAACTTAAAAAAAACCTCTGTTTTTTTTTAATTGCCTCATTTTTTCCATTACAATCTGGAGGCAAGGAGAATCATGGGCATTGATATGGATTTCTTTTTCTGGTAATAGGATTTGTTTTGCATTTTAAACTGTTGAATAGGGCCTCTTTCTTTCAAACACACGTTTTTCCCTTTAAGCATACCATTATGTATATATCTCACAAATGCAGAGAAAAGATCACTATGCAGAAATGGGACATGAATGACATTTTGCTATCCTGTATCATCGTAGTTTTAAAAATAATATGTTTTTTCAGATTTTTCTCTTCACAAACTGTGATCCAAGAGCAAGGCGACCTCATGACAACCAACAATTACAGGCAGAATGTCTCAGAAACAGGCTTTAAAGGATGAAGCCTCAGGCAAGTTCTGTTTCCTATAATGTCAGAAGAAAAGTTAATACAAAGAGAGTCTTCAAATGAACAGAAACTAATTTGATACTTGGCAGTAACTAAGAAGAGCTTATTTCTTCTTCAATTTTTTGTTTTGCTTTTCCTCTTCCCACAGAGAGATTTTGTAGTTTTCCATACTCCTTTATCAAACCTTTAAGGTAGAAGAGTCTAGGTAAGACAAGTGATTCATTGAGCCAGACTTCCCAGGTGAAAAGAATATGTTAAAATTACACATGAAGAATGTAGATAGGAATTTTATATTCACCTATTCCCTACAACAGCCTGGTGTGTGAGATTATGCAGGAATGCAAATTTGCTCTCTAAATTCCATTTTCACAGTCTTTGAACCAGCAGTAATACTGGGAATGCAACTACTGCTCTTTTCCATTCAGTATGCAGGTCACTATAAAATTGCTGGTTCAGAGCCTCTTCATCTGACCTGCCATCACCTCTTCATGTCAAAAAAAGTTGCTAAAGACATCAGTTCTAAACCCAAAGAGAACAAATACATGACTGCCATCATCCCTTTGTGGAGAAGTTAGCGCAATGCTTCCTCAGAACACCTGACCTTGCAATGCCATTGCAACAAATTAATTCTGGCCTATAGGTAACTTATTTGTGTAGAACTTGGCAGAAATTGGATGATTTATCAATCTCATCCTTCATTTGCAATTGTAAATAGAGTATTGAGTAGGCAAGTTCTATTTTCATCATACAAATTGACTGTCTGGTACAGAATTATTCAAATACTAATCCTAATTTGCACCCAGTGCAATACTATTCAAGTCAAAGGGTAAAGCTGGTTTTTTGACCTCACATGGCAATTGACCCATTTATTTTTCATTGTGTTCTCTCTGAAGCTTTATTTATTAGAAAGTAAAGACTGCAGATAGCCTGCACTTGTAATCCCAAAGACTAAAAAGAAAATCTGAAGTAATTTCCTGAGATAGTGTTTTACAACTGAGTTCTGTGATCTTCTATGCTGAGGTGTGGTTGTCACCCATTAATTGATCTTACTCCTAGCCCAAGTTTTAAAGCAATATAAATTTCATATGGTCAACACAGATTTTGGAGCCTTCTTCATCCTGCTGTGGTGCTGAAAGGCGCTCTAACTTTAAAGATGTAGTTGCATAAAAGAAAGAGTTTGGAATTGACTAGCCTTTTTTTCTTTTAAAGCAAACATATTTAACTTTTTACTGCATCTTTTTTTCTGTCACCTTAGTTATTCTCCCTCAGAGATTTCTTCTAATCTGTAATGATACATAGATTCATTATTTACTTGAAAAGTTTTCCAAAAAGCACCTTATGTTTTCTCTACTTATCTCAATCCCCCTAGAAGGGGTTTTTCTAGATAACACTTACAAATTCAGCTCACTAACATTCCTTTATTCCTCCAAAGACTTAGTTCTTTTACTGTGAAGTCTACAAATTTTTGAAAACTGTTGGACAGTTTGTATTTTAAAACTTTGCTAGTTTGGTTGATGAAAATTGTTTCAATAGTTTCAAAGTTTTCATGCAACAAACTGCCCATGTCATAGTATCATAAAATGGTTGAGGTTGGAACGGACCTTAAAGATCATCTAGTTTTAATCCCCAGCCATGGGCAGAGATACCAACCACTAGACCAGGTTTTTCATAGTGCCATCAGCCCGGGGCATCCACAGCTCCTCTGGGCAGCCTGTTCCTGTGCTCCACCACCATCACAGTAAAAAATGTTCTCCTAACATTTAATCTAAATCTCTGCTTTTTTCATTTAAAACCATTCCCTCTTGCCCGATTGCTTTCTGCCTGTGTGAAAAGTTGCTCTCCACCTTTTTTATAAGCCCCTGTAAGTACTGAAAAGCTGCAGTGAGGTCTTTCCAGAGTCTTCTCCTGATTGAGCAACCTCAACTGAACTCAGTCAGCCTGTCTTCATAGGAGAGGGCCTTCATGCCCATTCTCTGGTTCTGCTTCACCAGGTCCATGTTTTTCCTCTGCCCCAGACTTCAACATGGTTCTCCATGTCGTGATTCATGAGGATAAAGTAGAGAGGCAGAATCACCTCCTTCAACCTGCTGGCCATGCTCCTTTTGATGAATCCCAGGGCGTGGTTGACTTTCTGGACTGCAAATGCACACTGCTGGCTGCTGTCCAGCTTTTTATCCACCAGAAACCCATGTCTCTTAAAGCTTTACATGACATTTTCCTCTGGATTTTTGTTTGGTTTCATATTTTTCAATACTGCCTTTCCCAGTGTGATAATCTGTGTCTCTGTATAATAATAATAATGAATAGGTAAAACGCAATGCTGGGTTTAATAATGTAAGCAACACAGCTGGCTAATCTTGTTCTTTTTACATGATGCTTACAAGCAACAAGTAAAAAAAAAAAGGTGGATTTTATGTATTCAAAGTTCAAAGATCAGTCCTTACCCCAGCAGTTCAATACAAGTCAATAAGGTGAAGGAAGACAGAAATAAAAAGACAGAGGTGAGAGGTGAAGTCTAACACCTTAATTCCAATTTTTCTTCTTCGTCACTTTGTCTGGTGCCTCTTACAACATGCCCCCTAGAACAGTGTCCCACTCCCCCATCTTTTTTTCCCTCTGTCTCTATTATGGATTTTGATTTGAACTGTAATATACATGGACTCACTGTCATAAAGCAAATAAATGGAATGCTATAGAGAACTTGCCTACCACTTCACAGCTTTTCTTATTCATGAATTTGTATCTTAAATTTATTGTTTTAATATCTCAAAGTCCAACAGCTTATTAACTGCTCTGACACTCAGAATACACTTTTTTTGATCATGTGTCACTCATCCTAATGACTTTGTTTTTTGAAGGACCACTAAATCTTATGAGCAGAGGTTTAATTTCCTTCTTTGAAAGAAAAAGAAAAAAATTACTAAAATACTTGATGTTGGCTCCATAGCAATGAGGTATTCATCTCTATTTCTGTCTGTTGAGATGCTTTTCAGACTAATAATTGGGAATTGATCATTGTAAAATCTATATTACAGCAACAAAAATGACATATGCATTGCACTGATAGGATTTTAGTATTGAAATCAATTTTTAATATTGCATGGGGATGCATGAACTTTTCACACTAAAAATGTATTTTGAGAGTTTCGAGAATACTTAGTATTTCTAATTATTTCATGTAAATTTCAATTCCCCCACTTGAATTGTTTAGCTAATAAGTGCTGGAATTTGAAAATTACATTCTCTCACATTTTCTTCATTATTATGATGAGAATTTTATCTTCCTTGGGCATTTCTATTTCTGTAGGTAATAAGCATAGTCAGTTGCTGCAAATCTCCTGATTCTGAGCTGGTTTCTGCAGTTTTTCATATTGTAAAATTAATTACAAAAGTTCAGTAGTAGAGCAATTGCTAAAGAATCAGGTGTGGGGTGAGGGGCAGAACTAAGAAATTCAAAGTATGGGGAATTAGTTGAAGGAGGAAGAACGTGAAGAAGGACTTGAGCCACAGAGATTGAAAAGCTATTTCCTGTAGTCCCAGGTACAAAAGCATTTCAGGTTCAGCAGGAGAACACGGTAAGGTGGCCTTTGTGATAGGGTGGTCTCCATCAGATGGAGCTCTTACCTTTGGTCTACTAGAGTTCATTCCCACCAGAAGTTTACAGTAACTAGGACAAACTTTCTAAGTCTTGATTTTCTCCTGCAGCAAGTGTGGTAGCAAACAGGCTAGCAGCTGCCCTGGCAAAGCATGAGAGAATATACTTGCAGCGAAGTGTGGGTCTACACTGTGGCTCTGTGTGGAGGCAGAGCCATCCTCACTGGCTGAAAAACATTAGAGGGGGTGCTACTCTCCATAGGAGAGAACTTGTCTGGGCCATATATGTTTCCAGGTCAACTCTTGCTACATGTGGACCTTTGGAATCAGACTGGAGCATCTGCTGCTCTTCAATTTGTGCAAACCAAAGCTGTGTTTCTACCTCAGTGTAGCTAGAAGTGTTAAAACAAGAAGATAAATTCAACCTTCCTTAAAGTTTGATGCTCAAGAAAAGGAGGTAGAGCTAAGACAACTCTCCAAGATGGGTATTTTGAGGAGTGGGCTCTGTATCTATGTGAGGCAGGCTTTGCGTTTTCAATCTCTCTTCTGTTGCTCTTAGACCTGTACTATCAGACACCAGGGATCCTACGGGGAACAGGAGCTGGGAGACTGATTCTCTCCTTTACACTTGAGTAGAGATGCCTGTCATGTACACATTCTGTACTGGATGTTCATGGTGGGGTGCTGGCAGCCACTGCAAGGAGTGTCCAGGGCTGCCCCATGATGGACACAGCTGGTTCTGGGCCCTGCAGCCACAGGAGCAGCATCTCAGGGAAAAAGTATTTTAAAACGGGCCAAGTGCTGCACATGCAGTGAGGATTGAGGGGAAAACAGGAGAAAAACAGCCCTGGATACACCAAAATGAGAGAAGGAGGAGAGAAAAAAAACTAGGTGCCCCAGAGCAGGAGCAGAGGCTCTCCTGCAGCCCCTGGAGGAGATCATGGTGTGGCATGGAAAAACTGTGAGGAGAATGAAATGACACAGTGGAGCTCCTATGGACTGACTCCAACCCCCCACTTCTCATCCTCTGCATCACTCAAGGAGGAGAAGGAGGGAGAGGAGCTGGAAATGAGGGAGTGATGTGGAACCTGTGAAAAAGGCAGGCTTGGAAGGGGGGGTTTTATTTTTTAAAAGTGGTTTTACTTTTGTTTTTGTTTCTTACCATTCTCTCCAATTGTTAAAACATTACATTAATTTTCCATGAGTCAATCTGTTTTGCCTGTGACAGTAACTGGGGGACAATTTTCCTGTCCTCATCTCAACCCACAAGCCTTCTTATCATATTTTCTCCCCTGTCCAGCTGAGCAGGGGGCTGAGTGAGCTGTAGGGTGGGAGCCTGGCTGTTAACCACTGCTGACCCACTACACCTACAAGACAGAATTAGATGTGGTCTCTAGTTCTGTCACTGACTGACTATCCTTAACTATTTCTTCTGTCTAAAAGAGATGCAAAGATACTTCCACTGCATAGCACCACAAGCATTAAGTATCCACAGCCTGTAAAGTGGCACCTCCTTGTTACTCTTCATGACTATGCAGTGAGTAAATAGAATGTACAGTGAGTGTAACAGGTCGTGAGTTGAAGGTAATTCATTAAACAATCAGCAATTTTACAAATGCAGACTTAAGGAAGAAAGTATTTCAAGTAAAAATTTGCCAGAATATGTCCCTTGGCTAATGTGTTTTATCTGACTATTGACAAAATGATTAGCCACTTAAGACCAGTACAATTATTTTATTAATAAGAATTAATACAAGCTATTGATTCCAATTAATGATGCATTGCAATTCAGATGACCCCTCTTTCTTTTTAATGTTCAGCTGAGCCATGATTCCTAAGGCATTTTAAGACACTCACAAGATTAATTGTTTTTAGGTGCAACTGCTATTTGTTCTGACTAGCAATGGCCTATTGACTTTCTGAGACAATGACACAAGATCAATGAGGATTTGGAGAAGATGAGTAAAGTAAGCCCACAAACACTGATGTCTTGAGTGACATAAATATTGTCACCTTTGCTACTTTGCTTTATGCAGCCAGAATGAGACAAAAGCTGTTACTGGTCAGTGTTGTCTTAAAAGCCTCTGTGAAACAAAACAGGCAGAACTCAGCCTACTTCAAAGACACTGCTTGATTAGTATCAGGTCAACCTGCTCTGCTGACACTGGAAAAAGAAACTGCTCTAGTCCCTTATATTCATGTGATTGGAAAAAGCATACACAGACGATGGCTGCTATGCCAGGGCAACATATTTCCTGTTCCAGTATGTATTTCTGGACCTAGTGTATATGGTGCATCCTGTTCTGATGTGGGTCTTGATACTGGCACACGTGCTGAAGTTCTGTGACAAAGAATACAGAAAATATTTCTTTATTTGGGATTCTTTTTCTTTCCACCACCCCTTGATTTTAAGAAGCAGAATTGTGTATTCCTTCAGTGTGAAGAAATATTGCCTATTAGCCGTGACTGTGATGAAGGTTTCTGACACTGACTACAGGAAAAGTGATATTGCTGACAGAATGTAACTTCCAATGTTGTGAGTCCTCACAGGAGGAAGCTTTCTAATATTTCTGTCTTTACACAAGATCACATTTCAAAAGTTTCAAATCATGTTGCCTTGTAATAGTGCAAATTAGTCAGCTGCTTCAGTACACAAGTGTGGTCTTAGGTATGTAAAATGGAGAGCTACTGAAGCCAAAGTAATTGTGGACATCAAATATGGAAATTGATGTGAGCCTGTTGACATGGAGTTTTGGAAAGTTTTAGGAAGTAGCTGCATAGTAACTGTGCTTCTTTTCCTTTTCTTTTCTTTTCAAAAATAGCACATTTGAGGAGGACATGCTGGTGGAGAGCCTGTAAAAGAAAGTGAAGGCACATGAAAGACAAATGACAAAGATGGGGAATAGGATGGTGCTTAGAAAGCAGTGGTTGAAGCTAGGGACATAGTGCAAAAAGAAAATGCCGAAGCAGCCTAGGTTTCATTGCAGTCACAATTTCACTCCTACATCTGAAAGGATTCCTAACACCCATGTGTTTCTTCTGTTTGCACAGCTTGGGATACAGCTTGTCCTTCCCACTGCTGTTCAATTCCCCTGCCCACAGACCTACAGAATTCCTTGCTCTGCTACCTGCAGGTCCCTGGGAAAATTCCTCTTTCCTGTCTCTTAACCTATGAATCGTTTTCCAAGATATTTTCCAGGATATTATCCATTTTCCTCTCAGCATCAGGTTGGCAGTATGAGAGGTGCTGGAACCCATTCTGAGTGAAAAAAAAACAGGGAAACAGGGAGCTTGTAAAGCTCTCATATCTACTACAAAGGAACTGGTTATTTAAAGCAGCAGTGAGGCTGTGTTAGCAAGTCACTTGCTCTCCTCTTGTTTTGAGCTACCTTAGGACTCTCTGTTGGCTGCTGCACTGTATCATCTGGACATGCCCTGTCTAATCCCTCAGCTGAGCACAGGGTGAGTCTCAGTGTACGTACACTGTGCAATAGCCACTATTGCACAGTTCTGGTTTTAGCAAGTGGTTATTACTTATGCTAGCTGAGGGAAGAGAGGCAATAACAAACTGTTTGAATTAGTACAGCCTTCTCCTAGATGTAAAAATGTATTTGATGTGTCTGTTAACTACAGTGTTCAAACATACTTGCTATTTGGCATGTGGACAAAAAAATAGCAAAGCCAAAAAAGAAATACCATTTTTTTTCTGAAGCAAAGTCATCCCCTTAATCACCTGTAATTTTGTATCTAACAAATATTTCAAACAATAATAGGCTTTAATTTTGAGAGTTCTATAAAGGTTATTTGTAAAGAAAAATATTTATAAACATTGTGGTTTTAAAAGTGTGAATGTTTTTAAATTAAAGGTATGCACTTACAGTCCAATACCATTAAAGTTTGCTGTGTAGGAATAAATATCCAGTAGCAATGTGTCAAGCACATAAATGAGAAGAATTGTCATGCATGAGAAAAACTGCATTGTTCTGATGTTTCTAAAGTAAATGACAAAAATCACAAAGTAATTTGCATAACTTGGAGATTAGAAATGTATCTCTTTATTCTTATTAATATATTTGCCCTTCTTAATTATAAAGATTTGAATCTTATTTAAAAATAATTTCCTACAAAATATTCTTGGGGATAGAAGCTGTTAATTTTGAATAGAATATTTGCCTAACCTTACAAAAAGATAAATTGCTTCTGTTTGATAATAGCCAATTTTAAAAAAAGTATTTAGGATATCTGTCAAAAATACTGATGCCTATATAGGAAAAGGGGACTTACATCTAGTTTAGCTGGTTTTATCTGTCATGCATATACCTTTACACACAAGATTTGCATTTTTGTTGATGCCACTTGCAATTTACCATATTTAAAAAAAAATATGAAACTTAGAATTTCAGATAAATTTTTCCCATATTTTGGTAAAACTTTTAATTTAGTTCAGTGTCAGTTCTCCTGTGAGTCTGTAACACAAGGTCCTTGACTGATTCAAAGATTCACAGCATAGTTTGGGTAGGAAGGGACCTCTGGACATCATCCAGTTCAATCACCAGCTTAAGGCAGGGGCAAATACAGAAAGTTGCCCAGATCTGTGTCCCGGCACAGTGTAAAGATCTGCTCAGATGGAGACCTCATAACTTCTCTTGAACACCTATGCCAGCATTTGATCATCCTTAGAGTAAAAAATTGTTGTTTTGTGTTCCAATGTAGTTTCACATGTTTCATCTTGTGCCATTGCTTCTTCTTAGTCACTACTTAGAGGAACCTGTCTCTCATCTTTATTCCTGTCCATCAAGTACTTAAATACATTGGTAACACCCCTCTGATCCTTCTCTTCTCTGGGCTGGGCAGTCCTGTCTCTCCCAACACGTCCTTATATGAAAGATGCTCCAGTTCCTTAAACTTATTTATTTTCTTTCACTGAATTCATTCCAGCAAATCCCTGTCTTGCACTGGGGACCTCAGTGGTCCAGATGTGGCCTCACCAGGGCTGAGTTGTTGGTACAATAGATTCACTGGCAGATTCATCTGATGAATTCCAACTTGTTGCAGATAACTGGGGACAGCATCTCTAATTTGGGAGGGAATCTGAATGCTGTTTTGAGAGAAGAAAGTTAATGCTTTGAATGGGTGGACACAGGACACATCTAGACATCAGTGCAACAAAAGAGGATGAACATGCCCTTACAAGGAAGGAAATGAGTGGCAAACAAAGCTTCTGGAAAGGTCTCCATGCTCCCAGAAAGCCCTGTCTTCCACATAAGGAAAGCCATTTTATATGTCTAGATGGTCAATAAAAACAAGACATGTGCTGTGTCACAGCAAGTATGAACAGGTAAATGTTGGCACAGTGTTATTTAAATAGCACCATTTCTGCTCTATTCCCTACACAGGGTTCTGTGAACATTGCACTTGACTATTTTTTTTTCTATGAACTATGACAACATTAAAATAAAACTCAGATTTTCTTTACAGTTTTGAGCTCATTACTTCCTATCAGGGTAGTATGTTTAATCATGATAGTGTCTCTGAATCCCAGCAAAGCAGAAAACTGGGGCTGAAGATACTTCATTCTCCTCCTGGCAAAGGACAAATGGTTGTACACATAGACTGCTATAGTAGATGGAAAGTAGTTGTAAGAAATCTAACAAAATATGAAGTACAGGCTAGAAATAAAAATGAGTAACTACTAAATTTGTCATTCTTAGGAGAACAAAAGTCAAGTACACAACATTTGCAAGAAACAATTTTATTCAGAATCCCCAAGGTACAGTAGTACTGTCTCACTTAGGCAAGCTTCGCTGCTTTTAAAAGGCAGAAAAAGTCAGTGAACATCTGGCTGATATCTATTATCAACATAATCCTTACACTGCTTTTGTCCCCTCGTTCAGTTATCTGGAGGCTCCATCTTCTTAGCAGTATCTCTTTATCTTTGGTCTCTATAGGCTTTTCTGTATTCCAGTGACAAAAAGGACCTGGCTTCAAATGCCAGTATTCAACGATAAGAACTAAATGTGGGTGCCATGTATATACCCTTGAATTTCAATGTGGCTGACAGCTAGAAATTGGAATATCAGAAATAATGATGGGAACTGGGATATTAGCGGTAATATAATTTAATTTATTTTATAATCTTAATTTACCCAGGATTTACAGAGGCAGCTATATGCCAATGATTAAATGGATCTCTTTGTTGTTTTATAAAAGTATTTGCTTTGAATTTACAGATAGTGTTTACTTAGTATGGGGTTTTGTATCTCATAAGTCTTCACATTTTTCTTTAAAACAATCCTTCCTTCACTAAAGAATGTAATCATAATCTAGTGGTGTCTGCATGATCTAATTTTAATCTAGTTAGTTTTGTTTATTCAGCTATTATAGCCTATCAAAATGAGATCTCGAGTAGAGCAATTATTCTGAGAGAAGAGTGTCTAGCTTTTAAAAACTGATATTGCATATATTCTACTTGTTATTTGGAATTTTTATTAGCTTGGGCATCTGCCTGGACTTGACAAGCACGATCATGAATCAAATGACACAATAAATAATACTGCTATTTGATGGAGATGAGAAAAACAAAATAGCCATAATTAATTCCTAAAGAACAATAACAATTTGTAGTCTTTTCCCCTGTGGCGTGTGTGTATGTGTGTGCAAATAGCTCCTTCTTCTGCAGTCATTTGCACTTACAGTTTGAAATTATTTGAGATTACTGGGAAGCACTGATTCAGAACGAGCCGATATGGTGGTGATTTTGTTAGCTGGGTTTCATGCTGCCAGTCCCTTGCTGGCCATGCTGGCCTGGTTCTGCCAAGGCTACCTGATAGCACCCTGTACTTGCCACTCTTCCATGAGATGAACCATGCAAATTATTGTGTTTGGAACAGAAAATTTAAAAAGAAGCCCTTCACCTAATTTTTCTAATTTTTCATATGTGTAGAAGCATAAAAGAGTCAAACTATTTCTACAGGCAGGGACATTTTTAAAAAAGGATTTTAAGTGTTTAGGATGTTTTTGGATACAGTGATGGCAGATACCAAAGAATTACACAGGTGCATAAGGTGAAATAAAATGCATGTAAAAAATGAACAATGGAGAGCAGTATGGATTTTGGATCTTTCTCTTCCAGACTTTGACTTTCACAATTTTTCTTCAGTAAAGTCATTGGATAAATTTACCTTAAATTTGCATTGCTAATGATGATGATATTTTTTTTGTTGACTCCTCATGCCTTTCTGAGGTAAGAATTTTTTTTTCTATTCTTTAAGGAAAGCAAATCCTGGTTAATAGTATCTGCCAAGTCTTAACATTTTTTATGCTATTGGCAAAATCCTGTAGGGATTAAGATATGAAAACTTTTATTTGAACTGTTTTCCTTAGCTGGATTTTGTCACTCATCTCTCCCTACTGCATCACTTTTTTGTGTGATGTATAACAGTATTGCTTTCCCTGACAAAGCAAAAGAAATCAAAACTGAGAAAAACAGCAAATATGTCACATCCTTGAGGCAGAGCTGAAGGGAAACCTTTCAGAAACAAGTTGGTTGCATTTAATTATTCTAGGTCCTTCAAGATAAAATCCATCATATTTTTATGTTCTGAGGTTATGAATGCCTATTTGTTGAGTGCACATGAAAAGGAAGCTTTTGGATTTAGCATGAAAGGACAGAGATTTAAGAATGTCCTGATCAATGTGCTGAGATTGTTTGATGCAAGTCCAGAAAAAACATCAGCTGTACGATTGATGCAGCCCATACAGTGACTGGTGAGACAAATTGTTCTGCTGGCCAAAGAGAAGTTTGGGTCAGAAAGGTCTGCCTCTGACATATTTTCTTATGATATTTCATTTTCAGCTTTGCCAACTGCTTGACAAGTTAATCTCCCTTTGTACTGTTATAAAATAGTGAGTTCAAAATGAAGATCTGGAACTGTAGGCAGATTTGGGCCGTTATTTAAAATATTACAAACTTGCAGTATCACAAAGTATTGTAACATATTGGGGTCAAATAATTTTCATGAGGACAAATGGTCATCCCTATTGCACATACCTTGCACACTGGCCATGAGTAGGTACCACAATTTCCAATTCTAGATAACATCTGTAAAATATTTTGTTCTGTAATGTATTGTTTGGGTGAATTCCAGTTGGGAAAGACTGAAGTCAGCTAAAAGTAGTTAGAGTATAATTGTAAATAGAATTTGTACTTTTTTGGTAAGTACTTTTAATGTGCTTCCTGGCATCATGTCTCCTGGTTTTGTTTATTAGATACAAATTTTGAGATAACAGAGACCTCTTCACATCCCAGGTTGACTACTTGAGCCTTCCTGTCTCTTTGTACTTGTGAGTGAAAACTGTTTTATCTTCTGAGCTGTGTTTTGCTACCTTTCCTTTGCCACATGGGAAGTAGGGAGTAAGCAGAGAAAAGGTTGCAGCTGATTGGTCCTAATCCAGAGATCTCCTACACTGACTGTACTCAAGCAAGGCAAGTTGAGTCCTGCAGATTTTGAGTCTCTTAGGGTTTGCTTAAATATTACGATATCTGATGCTAGACTTCCACATCAAGTCTAGATTTCCTTTCTACACATTCAGGGAATTTCATACCTTTTTTTGCATATATTCATTGGCTTTTATGCTACTTTTTTAACCCTTTGGCTTTGCCATAGCCATTTTCTTACTTTCCTCTCAGCCTAACTGCATGCCAAATCCCATGTCATTAACAGCATACAGAATAACTCTTAAAAATGGGTCAGAAGGGTCTGACGACCTTCTCTTCCTCCAGTTCAGTTCTTTTGTGGCTCATACCAAAAATCAGCAGATATCTAATGCCTAGACATAACAGGAAGCATTTAGAGGGATATCTAATTCATTAACGCATGTTAAGAAAAGCAACAGAAAAGTGTCTTTTTCATAATTTACATTTGTCTAATAAGTTTTGGTTCTTGGTTGTTGCTGCAGAGGTGTCCTGTCCTCTTTTTGGTGCCTACTGCACATTGAAGTCTCTTGTGAGCCTCCAAAATGGCAGAGCAGCCCAGAGCACTTCCCTGTGTGCCTATCTCCATGCTGGCACAGCAGTGAGAGATGTGGCAGCTCATCTCTTGGGGACAATGTCTCTGACTCTTAGCACCTTGAAATCTGAAGCCATTTTTGAATTTCCTTGCACTGAAAAGTGGAGCACCCTGCTTTCCCCTATGAATGTCTGTGTGAAAATTGCCTTATCAGACAGTACACAAACTGAACTCAGGTGCTTCTTGCTCTTGATGCTGGATTGGTCCAACAAGGTCCAGCAATGGGGATGGAAGAGCGATATTTTTATTCTGTTTATGCTATTTCTGTAACAGAGCTTAGTTAACAGGTTTTGCAGTGACGAAGTTTATGATGGTAAGGCAGGGAAATGTGACATTGCTATGGCTCTGCAGTGTCATTTGAGATCTGTAGGATACGGCTTCTATGCCAGTTGCTATTACAAATCCCAGTTGCAATTGAGGATATCCTGTAAGTTCTGTATTCAAATCTGCTAACCTTTGGCTGATGTCTTTGAGACACTAGGGCATCCATCCAAAATGAAACTTAGCAGCTTTGTGTAGTTAACCTTTATTATCTGAAGTGAGACCTTGTGTATCTAGTGCATAGGTGGTCACCTCTATTTTGGTATCTGTTCAGGTCTGGACCGGAATCCTGCCCCATATGTCTTGTAGCTAATTTACGTGTCAACTTAGTGGCTGCTTTGAGAAGTTATACTGTCTGCATCTCTGTCCCACATCCAGAAGACTCACCGTAAGACGCTGAAGCCAAGGGAGAGAAACAGGAACAAGAACAGTTGAGAGATTTTACCATGGACTGGCCCACTCCAGCTGGCTTCTCTCCATGCAGCTGTGTGAAAGCTGAGTCCTAGGGCAGTGCTGGCCTACATGAAGGTGGGCAGTGGTGTAAACAAGTGACAGGATATGTGTCTTGGAGTTACAAAAACCCTAAACCATTGGAAAGTATAGGAATAGTTGTGCCTTCCTCCAGTACAACTATCTTGGCCTCTCAATAGGACTTCAAAAGGATATTTGGTGAATTCTTCTCCCCTGGGGCAAACAAATGTGCCGTCACATCTGCTTAAATAAACACACTTTCACTAAGACAACCAAATAGTTAGAAATAGAGAGAGGTTATTTGGGTTATTTGGTTGATATTTTTCTTGTTTAACAACACGTAATAGAAATGCAAGCCCATAAAGTATATTTAATTGTCAATTTGAACCGTACAACAGAGATCTGCTAGTCCTACCATGAGTTTCTTTAGGCTGACATTTCCAGGTGATTGCCTGCTACCTACCCTGCTGCCACCAAACCACTGGCTGTATTTCAGTATTTAGTGTTTTCTTTATATATAACACTGTGACTTAATGAATGAAACACCACAGTTTTTTCCATGCTCATAGGCTGCTGAAAACACAGATCATTCTTCAAGACAGTACGTTTTCAGATGCCCTCTTTAATTTGTGATATTAATACTGAACTTGATCACTGTTCAGTGGTTTTACTGAAGTATTTACATATAGATTGGTGAAGTATTTTTTCTAGAGTATTGAAAGCTCTCCAGGCCAAATTGGAATCATAAACTCAACCACAGTATCTGTACGACATGAATATGATTTTTGCTTATGAAATTGCCTTGGAGGTTTACTTTCAAAGCAAATTGAGTGCATTTCCTTGGCTTCATACATTTAGCTCTGAACGATGTGGGGAATGACTCGGCAAGTGAGTGTTTTGAATGAGCAGCACTGAGTGTATTCTGAGAATTGTTTTTTTTCCACATCAGCACCCTTTTAAGAAAGATGAACTATTTCAGTGAATTTTACCAAAAAATTACATTTTAAAATGATGAAATAATTAGCTAAGACCTACATTAATTTTTTATGGAAAAAGAAACCTTTCCCAGAGTAATAGCTTAGTTACATAAAGTACCCTTTCACTTTATATTAAAATGGAAAAATAGACCTGTAATACAAAACTTGGACCACTACTATTAATTATCTGATTTCAAGATCACCTCTGGCTGTTAAAAAGATTTATATTAATCTGTACTTGATAGATTCAGAAGGATTAAAAGAGCGAAGGGGAGCGAATAAAAAGAGAACATCTTCCCGTCTTCATTGTTAGATGACCTTGTGCCATGGTACGTTTAAATTGCTTACTTCCTATAACTCTATAAAGTTCTGTGTTTTCATTTCTGGATTAGATTGAAGTGTCAACTGTGTTTGATGAATTGCACTAGTAATATATGTTCATGTTCTTCTTTGCTCTTTTTTATTTATATATGTCCAGTATAATTTAGTTCAGCTAAGAAAGCTTTTAAGAAAGATATTTCTTTAATTACAGTTTTAGCAAAATATTGTCTTTAAATACCTTTATTGTTGTTCTGAAGAAATAAAGTGTACATTCAGCTGTTTGAAAAAAAAAGCCTCAAATGAGAAGTTTATGTCAAATGTCCTGGTTTTCCATGTTCTGAAATCCAGAATATTTTGTTGAAAAAAAAAGAAAAAAAGAAGTTGTGGGGAAAAAAAAGACAAAAAAAAAAAGACAAAAAAAAAGTTATTTCAGTTAGTAATTTAAACCTTTACCTTGTAACTTGATCTGTGTGAAACTACTGAAATAAGGTCTGCCTCCTAGAGCAAAGGGTTAGCCTTACCTTCAGTACTGGGGTCTTATTTATTTATTGCTGAAAGGTGCAGAGGGGAGCAGAGAGCTTTAAGTGCTTTACTTCCATTATTGAAGATTCTCACTGATGCAGAACTTGAAAGCAAATAAAATCAAGACACATTTATATACAGTATGTGTGCTACTGACTGGAATTATAAAGTACGAGCCATACTTACACTGGTTTATGGATTCACATCAGAAGGGACAGAGGTATCTCTAGTCAAGAGTATTTTGTGCTGATTAATTGAGATTAATAGAGTTAAGTTATACCATTAAATCTGTATATTCCTAATGTGAAGGTTGTATAAAGAGCAAAAGCTTCTCTATACATTAGATAGCCATGATATCTTCAACTACAGTGAACATTTTATGTGTAACCAAAAGAACAAAGTAATTTAGTATAACCAACAATGAAGGACAAGTGTGTATTTCTTCTTAACTCTGGGATTTTAAATGAAGATAGTTGTATTGTTTTCAGGTTTTGTTTTGTCTTAAAGAAAACTCCAATCTGAGATAAATGCTTGTTTTTCTGAAAGAACAGGATGAATCCAAAGATGTCTGAGTACAGGAAATCTGCTATTGCAACTTTGATATTGTGAAAAATAATAAACAACTCTAATAAAAACTTCCAAATATTTTATATATATTTTACATATTTCCTCATTTTAGGAGCTGTCATGAGGGAAATAACTGCACTATACCATACAGGGGAAGTGGTACCTTTATTATCTGGTGTATGTGGTTCTCAGCTTTTTCCCCAATAGCTCACAGGGGTGTGAGTACATGCTACAGTGAGAATAAAAACAACCATATGTTATAAAGGGTTAAGTATCAGAAGAAGTTTTATATCAGTGCTTACTGAATCTCATGAATACCAAGAGCTTTTTGTATCTTTGTCAAAGCAGTCCATACTTTCTCTTGTGGCTTTAAGCAGCTTCTCTGACTATTGTATTTCTGTATCCCACTGTGTGCTGTGTGCACATCTCAAACAGAACTGGAGCTGCAGCTGCGGTTCCACTACAAATGGTGATAAGGAAGTACCTGCCCTCCTATCTGTTGTTTCCAAATAGAGCATTTGATTGACTGGACCAGTTCCTCAAACTGTACGTCATTTTGCTAATGACCACCTGTCATTCAACATTTTTGTTACTGGCTTTGGTTGTGATGCATTTTTCTTCCCAAAGCAATAGAGAATTTTGAATGAAAAAAATGTGATAAAATTTGCTCACAAAATGAGACATACAAACAGAAGTAATGAAAGTAACAATACTATCCTATGCAGTTTATTACTGTGGTTCAAATACAGGAGTAAATTAGGAGATGTAGTCTTCTGCTTTTAGCCAAAGATTTTCTACTGTGGACTTCACTGATTAATATTAGAGGCAGTGTGCTTCTGCTGGCTATTTGTCTATTGTTTTGTTTCTTCTTCCAATTGTTTTTAACTTACAACCTTAGCTTTCTGACAGAAACACGTTGCCATGGAGAAAAAAACATAGGAAGATTTGGTGCTAGGAACACCTCTTTAGGCTGCTCAAAAGCCAATTGCTCCATTCCTAGGAAATGAGTTAATAAAGCCCTGTAAGACTCTACCAAGTAGACGTGAAAAGATGGTAGTTGCTAATGCTGTGGGCTATAACACTGCCACGATAGTTATTAGTCCTCTGGCCTGAACATGCTACCTTGTCTTATTCTGGTAGCATGAGCTTAGATTGTTAGCTGGGGGATGGAGAAGGGAAAAGGCAAAGGACTGGCTTGGGGAGGAAGATCTGCAAAGATTTCCTCTGTTGTTAGTGAAAAGACAGAAAAAGTGCCTTAAAAGGATGTTCTTCACACGGACCCATGTCAATTGTCTGAAGTAATAGAGAGGAGCACTGTCTGGTGTGATAGCTTATCTGTAGTCATCATTTTTCGGGATGCTTCTTGGGATATTTTTGGCTCAGGCAAACTGTCTACTCAGAAATTACACTCAAGGTATGTTTCTCATCTTACTGCTTGAAATGGCCTGAAAGTACAAATGAATCCTTATAGCACTGTAAATATATATTCAAACCTACTGCCTCCTATAATTTCTAATTTCCAGCTTGTGAAAAAGAGACGTGGAATGGCAGTGAAAGAAGCAACTGCCCAAGCATCTTGCAGTGTCTGCTAAGGATATGTGGTTACCTTTCACTCACCTGGGATGAATTGAAAAACGTGGCTGTGAGATGGAGATAGAAGGATGGACTTTCTTCCAGAGTATAGTAAATGGAGAAAACTTTGCCTAAAAACAAGTGTTTCCAATGGTTTTACTGTTTTAAACCTTTCAGGAATAGCAAACTCAGCCATGACAAACAGAGCTTGAACCAGTGGATGGTATCGTGCTGCTTTGGTTTCACCCCGAAAACCTTCTGCTTTCTCTGCAGAGTTTTTGTTACGACTTCTAGGGATATATTCTGATACTAGCCTATTTCTAATGTAATTTTGTTATCTGCTTGCACTTTTTGTATCCTTGTGTTCATTTATATTAAATTAATTGTATAAATTTTCTGTTCTCCCTCTGCACCTGAAATTTTACACTGCTTATGTATCCTTTTTATTTATCTCTCAATATCTTTTTCAATCCTGTTTTTATTTGCTACGGTCTTTTTCTCATCATAGTGCACATATTGTTGGATAATATGTACCACCCTTGGATGTGCTGTAATTGCTTTCTGAAGAGTTTCCATTTCCTCCGTGTCCTTCCCTCCTCCCACACCTCCCATTAGGCGCTTAACCCACTGGATTGCCTCCAGCACTTCCCCATTCTTCTACGTTCAAAGTCCTTGGGGGCTTTTTATTCCTCTTGTAGGTTCAGTCTGCAGTAATGAATCCAACTGGATTATGGTCATTAGTGAGTCCTCCACCTCTGTCTCCTAACAGCCGCACTGTTGAAAGTCAGAACTTTCGTCTTTTTTGCCACCTTTTAATACATTGAGGATATAGTACATGACTGTTGCTTGATTTATTTCTCTCATTGTGTCCCTTTTCCTGTGTGTCTGGGTAGCTGAAATCTCCTCTTATTAGTTTTGACATTTTTCTATATCTCATATGTTTCTTGTTCTTTCTGATCCTATTTTTTTCTGGTTTATATCCAGTCTGTACTGCCACCTTGTTCCCCCTAATGCCTCGATTTTTGAGCTATGATGATCCTTTCAAACAGCTGCAAAAACTTTTGGCTTCTTCAAAGTTTTTGCCTGTTGGAAAGAAAGAGTTTTGAATCAAGCTATTACTACCTAAGCGGTGCCTGCACCACTCCCCTGACTGCAGCTCCCTCTCACAGCGTTCTCAGTGCTCTGGCCTCAAATCAAGCAGTTATGCCAATGCTCAAGTTCAGTCACGTGAGGAGCAGCATTAACTCACCAGGACTACTTACATGCTTAAAGCTGGCACAGGACAAAACTCTTTGCTAAATCAAAATGTTGGAGCTATAATTTTAATGCAGCTTGGATAATGAAGGCTGTACATCCTGACACCTGAAAGGTGTACAGCAACTCATTCTGATAGACACATGGGTGTGGAGGCAGAGAATTCTCTCCTACATCTATGTCTTAATAGTGAGCATGTCTGTGTACATTTCTGTATGCACACAATTGCAAGGAGCACAGCACTGTGTGAGAATATCAAGCATATTGTAAAAGCAAATGTAAAGAATCTAAGCCTTATTCATTGCCTACAGATGCAGTAAAAAAATCCTATTGACTTTAGTAGGCACAGTTTAGAGACTAACACTGCAACAGCATTTATCAAACAGCTCCATACCATGGACATATCCCTTACTGCAGTCTGATTCTACTATGTCTTACACTGTGCGTACAAACTTTACTGAGAGTGGTAGGTTTACTTAGTTTCCTGCTTCTGGATTATGTTAATGCCTGAAAAAATATTTAAATAAGCATTTCTAAACCATCTAATTTTTCTAACCTTTATCCCATCTCCTGCTCAGACATTTTAAACATTACGGTGATAATCCTACTGAGCATTTAGATAATTATGTACCAACCATTTCCATCAGAGATGACTTAGCAAATACTGGGTTTGCCTATTGTATCTTAGTTGTAGGGTGAGCATTGTCAAAATTAATACCCATATGAGACAAGGATATTTATTCTAATCCATGTCTTGTAGTTTTCAATAATGTTTTAAAGAAAATTAAATCACCTCTGAAAACTGAATTCTCAGGGTGAAATTGCATATTATCACAGCCATGATGTGTCACATTCATTTTGTTACAAATGAATGTATCAGCTTAGATTTATTTTAGCATGGCTTATGCTTTCCAAATTCAAGTTTTAAAGGTTCACTCTGAATAGTCTTTCAGCAAAATGCATCTGGAGAGACAGTTGGATCTCATTTATAAGCCTCTCTCCCTTTCTGCCTTATGCCATAATAAATGTTCTCAACTATAAGATTTTAGATGAGATCAGTTGTACTTCTGCTTATCCCCTTTTCTACTGGCAAGTTTTAAAAAAAAGTTGATTTCTTTCTCTCAGCTTTTAAAAAGGGAAGACTTACTTGATTCATTTTTAAAAGTAGATAATTTAATAATCTTGAATTACTGCTTGAATTCCATCTGTAGGTTGGCATTTATTACAACAAGCAAAAATAAGAGTACTGCTCACATCACAGCTTCTTTCTTTCACTGCCAAGAATTATTTGCCATATCAAACAAAATTGCTTCCAAACTTTTCTTTTTTAATGTGTTATAGTTTTTAATAATTATCCTTGACGGGTGACTGCACAAACTGAAGTCCTAAAATGAATGAAGACCTCTAGATTCAAAGTATTTTTTAATAATTCTGGCTTGGGGAAAGCTTTTAAATCTATATCTTTGGATTAAATTGCTTAAAATATATACTATTCTTTTTAAAGTGAATTAATTTACATCTCATGGCATAGTGAAAAAGAAAATCCATATGCAGACATTTAACGTTTGCCAGCCCTAGTAAGGTTGTAACAAAGAGGAGGAAATATCAGATCTTTTGAGACACACCATGAGAGAGGTCAGTAAGAAGCTCACTGTAATGTGTCTGACTGGGATGGAGTTAATGCTCTTCCAGCAGCCTGTAGGGCCCTGTGCTTTGCATCTGTGGTTAAACCAGTGCAGATCACACACCTGTGTGTTGGCTATGGCTGAGAAGTGCTCCTGCAGCAGCAAGGCCCTCTCTTGTTTCTTGTCTCTCCCCTCCTCCCCATTCCTCAAAGGTGAGTAGGCTGAGGCTGGGCAGGAGGTTGGAAGGTGACACAGATCAGGAACAGCCAACCCCAACTGACCAAACTGACCAAACCAAAATGGAAAAAAGACTACATTTTTCTGTGATTCCTGCGTAATCCCATGAAAACTTGTGGAAGTGTTGTAACAAAACAAAATAGGGTAGAATGGAAGGTGGCATAAAAAGCAGACAGATATTCACAATATTTGCTTTGCTGTTCAAATGCCAATGTCCTATATATATTTATATTTCTCAAATTCCAGTATTGTCACTATGTGATAAGATATATCAATAAAGTGTGAAATGCTAACAAAGTAATAAAAGATTTTATAAAGGAGATCCAAAAATATACTCCCCAATGGCAGCAATGTATCTGTGCTTGGTATGTGTTGCCATCACTGATGGATTATGCTTTTTAAATGAATAATTAACCAAGAGATGCATAACATATTCTCTAAAAGAAAACTGGAGGGGGAAAATCCGTATTAAATGACTATAGGGTTCATTTTCTCAGGCCATCAGGAGTCTGAATGCTCTTTAGCCCTCCTAGCAAATATTCACAATTCTGTTTGCACATTCATTCCTGGAGGACTCTGCCCGAGCAAGTGAGACTCCTGAAAGAAACTGATTTTGTCAAGCTCTGACAAAACGTTATCTAACAGTTAGTGTGCAGTGCCACTTTATGATGAATTGGGAGGTGACAGCAGCTTTCTAAGGGAAAGTCTGAGGTTTAGCTACACGATGAGCTTTCTGAGGTATGTAGACATAGAGCATAGCAATGGCAAGAGCGGACAATCAACTTTCTTCGTTCCTCAGTCATAGCACTTTCCCTCTGCTCATATAAATAAGGAATCTCTCTATTGCAGATGAGCACCATAATGGAAAAACATCTCACAGTGTTTTTACCTAATCACATGAATCAGTACAATATATATTTATCTGAAATGTCAACTTTCTGCAAAAACAAGTCTCTTTTCTGTTTCTGATCATAATACAAAATTAATTGAATTTCATGTCAATGAGACTATTGGTGCAGAATGACTACCATCTAAATAGAACCACAGTCACAATTTTTAAGGCAGATTCATCAGAAATCAATGTCACAGAGGTAATGGTGGCATAATAACATCCAGCAGGTGGCCTAGAGAAGGAACTGCAAGGTATGGGGGAAACTACTAAATTGCCATCCTCTTCAGTAAGAAGAAAAAGTGGAAAGGAAACAGGGAAGAGGAATCTTGCAGCAGGTGTCTTTCTGCTGAAAAACTGCTGCCAGCAGTTCTATTTAATTTGCTACCAGCGGTTGCAGTAAATGCAAGTGCTAGAGACCCTGAGGAATGGAGGGGGGGAAACTGTCTATTAAAGAAATGCCTTACATTTAAGAGATGTTAAATAGCATTTAGTGTAAGAAAGTGTAGAAGCAGTTTCTGCTGAGCAGATTATGAAAATATTCCTTGATAAAAATCCTACAACACATTTCCCTAATTTCCCTTCATGCAAGGATATATGACTTGGCATCTCCTGAGAAAAAGATGAATGAGTGTGAGTGTTGAGTGTTCACAAGGTCATTAGTAATTTTAAAGAATGATTCAAATGTGGTTTATTTGTTAAGAGAAGGTAGAAACATTATGCCACCTCTTCTGCCTGGGGTTTGCATGCAACTGATAGACTTAATGCTCAGGGGGTTAAGAGGGTGAGTGTCCAGCTGGTGGGTTACTCCCACAGGGAGTGCAGGGCACAGGAGCTGGCTCTGTGCAGAGGCTGTCACTTCAGACAGATCATTGCATGATCACAACTGCACTGCTTCCAGGGTCAGCACTAGGAAGTCAAAAGCAGTTTTAGCTACTTCTCCATGGCTGATTGATCAATTCATGACTCCTACAAGCCCAAGCCTGCTCCTTAGAGTGAACTGAGAGTCCTGGGGTGCCTGTTTCAGAGGCAATTAACTGTCCCTCAGCAGAATCAGCTGGGCTCATTTGCTCTGTCTCAGTCCCAGCACCCCGCTGAGCACCACAGAGCCAACCTCACGGCTTTGCATCATTCCTCCCCGGGCAGTGAATTCCAGGAAGCTTATTAACTCCCCCAGCAGCACTTTGGGAGCAGACAGAGCCAGCTCAGATTTGTGGCCGTGTGCCAGAAACCATTGATCAGAGGGTGCTACAGGGCACAGCAAGGAGTCTGACTCTCTTCTGTTCTCAGCTCCATCTCATGCTGAATGCTGGCTGACTTCAGTGGCGCTTCTTCAGTATCCCAGCACTGTATTTCCTACTAATCATATTTTGGGGGATCGACATTAGTGTGTCTTGATTTACCCCAGATAATAGAGAATTCAGCTGCAATAATTTTGGAGCTTACCTCATTGGCAGATTGGAAGAGAGAATTTTTCCAAGGGTGGTTGTTGGGTGGCTTTGTGACCCTATAGTGATCTCAGCCCTAAAGCCTATCAAGTGGGAAATATGATTGAATTATGTTAGCTGTACATAGGCCATACAGCCCAGTATTAAAGTTGTGCTATTTAATCCGATATTTAAGAAGCCTGCTGCTATTATCAGAGACTGCATATGAGAATCACCTCCAGGAGTGATCAAAGGCACATCTAAGATGGACACAGCAAATAAAAGAAGTGTCCTACCCTCCTTTTGGATACTATACACTCTGCAAGAGGAGGAAAGAACTGTCTGAGCTGGATGTGACAGATGACAAATTTTCTGCTTTCCATTAAGTGGATGCAGGTGCTAAAAAATTAAGCAAAGTACTGTATCAGCTATTCTATGCAGCCCCTGCCTACATCAAAGATCTGTAGGCCAAGAAGTAAAAGTGTATCCTTCTATTGTTTTTTTTTCCTGCCTTGTGTTAAGGGAATAATCCTTTCGTGTCCTGCCAGCTCATGAAAGCACACAAAGAATGAATTTATGTGCTTGTGAAAAATCCCTTCTGATAATACTTTCTGAAACCTTAAAATGAGCTCCCAAATTGGTCTTTTATGTGAGTAAGGGCTGTCAAAGTTACAGAAGTGCTTTCTGGAGCAACTGTTGTGTAGAAACCTGTTGTAGTAAACACCCTCTTATTTCTGTTGCTTAGTTTTTATGTCGTTATGTGCAGTAGGGAAGGTAATAAGAAAAGCAAAAGAATAGCTACTAGAACAATTATGACATTTAAGAAAAAGGGAAAACAGCAGTGAAAATGTAGGTAAGGAAACTTATTTGGTCACTGTACTTGCTAGAAAATACCCAGTTTGCGCATTACTTTGTGAAAGCAGTCATGACAGTTGAATCGCTGTCAGAAAATCCCTATTACTATGGAAAAAATGGGAATAAAATAGTTGTATTAAACTGAGACACAAACTCAATTTCTTTCCCAATACAAGACTAGAAAAAAAAAATCTCACTTTTTTCTTGTCTCAACCTCACAGCAGGATTTGACTCATAGTTGGAATAATTTGATAATCTAAATCAAATAACCATCAACTTGCTGATTTATCTGCAACAGTATTTTTAATTTGTTTGTTGCATTATCTCAGTTTTAGTCTAATAAGTAATGGTCTTTACATCTTAATGTGTTTATTAAATCTTTATAGTGCAATCTAAATTTCTTCTAATATGCAATAAGGAAAACTAGCAAGTCATTTGTTCTTTCAAACTGTATCTGTTTCGGCATGTCAAGACTGAAATATATCAGCTATAGTATTTTTGTACCCATTATTTCTCATCCTTATAATAAAAATGTTCAAAAAGAAAGGAACTGAGAGAAAGGAATTCTCAGTCTGGGGAGAAGAGAAAAAGTTTTCAGTGAAAAATAAGATCTCAGCAGACAAAGAGTTAACTCAGATGGCTTTGGGGAAAAATCCCCTCTTGCAGGAAATAGACAATATATTGGAGTTGCTGAGATGACAGTATTGGATTTGACAGAGTACATAGAACCAGAATCACAGAATGACAAAACAGTTTGGGCTGCAATGGACCTTAAGGATGCCATGGGGAGGGGCACCTTCCACTAAATCAGGTGTCTCACGGACAATCCAACCTGGCCTTGAACACTTCCAGGGATGGGGCATCCACAGCTTCCCTGGCCAACCTGTTCCACTGCCTCACCACCCTCACAGCAGAGAATTTCTTCTTCACATCTAATTGAAATCCCTCTTCTTTTAGTTTAAAACCATTAAAACCCTTTCCCCTTGTCCCATCAATATCTAACTATGTAAAAACTCACTGCCTCTCTTTTTCAGAATACCCTTCAGGTACTGGAAGGTGCTATAAGGTCTCGTCAGAACATTCTCTTCTCTAGGCTGAACAGCCTCAGCTCTTTCAGCCTGTACTCATAGTAGAGATACTCCAGCCTTCTGGCAACCTTTGTGGTCTTCCTGTGAACTCTCTCTAACAGGTCCATTCTTCCATGTACTGAGGGCTCCAGATTAGGACACAATATTCCAGGTGGGGTTCTTGCAAGGGCAGAGCAGATATTTAAGCCAAGTTGCACAGAAAACATAGATGTAGAAATGGACTTTTCCTGACAGCTAGTATGAGTTTGTTATCATTAACTTAGGCAAGTAAGTATTAATGATAGTTAGGGTACATATTACTGACTGGCAGTGGACATCTCTGACAAATGTGCCTTTATGTATTGTGTGCAAGGTATGGCACGTGTGTGATTCCTTGCAGTTAGTGCCAGCTGACTGATAGCTCTGTGCATGCTGGTGCCATCAGGAATTACCTTTCTTGATCTGGATAATAAACTGAGTTTTAGAGAATTGCCCCTAGGCTGCATCAGCTGTTAGCCAAGCTTTGCCAGTTTGGACCACAATGGGTGCAACCGTGCTGCTCAGTGCTCACTGGCACCTCCCGCAGCGCTGCCATCGGTCGGGGAGCATCCCATGCAGAAGTCATGGAAATAGTGGAAACCTATTACAGAGCAGGGCTGCCACAAGTCCTTATGATGATGGGGGTTCCCTCCAAAACTAACTCCTGCTTCCTTTGTTTTTGTTTGTTTTTGTTTGCGGTTGTTTTTTGGTTTTGGCTCTTTTTCTGAGGGAGCAAGGGAGGGGATGGTTTTTGCACTTCAGAAATTGCTGTAACTAAAAAAAATAAAATCCACAGCTGTCCAGTATTGGAGAGCATCAAACATATTTCAGCATTGGCTATTTGTAGAGGCTGAAGAATGATTTAAAAAGGAAAATAACTAAGTGAAGGGAAAGTCAGGAGAAGGTTGTTCAAGGAATGACCACAAGGAAACCTCTTACCTTTTCTGAAGGTGTGTTTCTAAAACCTGTTTCTCTGGTAGTTGAGTGTTTTTGTTTGTTTTCTCTCAGCAAGGCTAAAGGTTGATAATTTGATGATCTCTGCAGAAGCTTTACCTTTCTTCATCTTCCCCTAAACCCAGACTATTGAAATAATGTGTCTGATAGCAGTTTCTTTGTATAGAGAAGTGGGTGGTCAGTTGTTATTACAGACCAAATAAATGTAATTAAAGTCAAAGTGAAACAAAGGAAAAGCTGAATGTTGAGTGCTGCATCAACCTGTCATGCCAGCCCAGATCCTGAATGCAATCTTAAAATTAAAAAGTATCATTTGTCTGGATGTAATTATATTTGACTAATAGCAGAAATTTATTCTTGGTCTCATTAATTTTGGATTATCTCTATTTGTAAAATGAGCAATTGAAAGGACCTTGATCAAGAAGTATTTTTAAATTGTTTGCTTTTTAATGAGAGAAGAGAGATCAAACGGTAAGCTAGCTGCACCTCAGAGAAATGAATCTGTTAAGGGAGTGTAATGATTAGGGAGATTTCTATCTGTGGAGAGGAGAGAAATCTGAAACTGCTCGTTCAGGTTTGAGTCTACTTCACCTGTACCACTTAGTGAGGCAAAAGCTTGACTTTAAATTTGTACACAGGAGAAAATCTGCATTAATATAAGCTGACTAAAAGTCCACAGTGGGGGAATTTTCTGTTTTCTTTATTGTTTATTATAAATTTTTGATTGAGTTAGATCTAATAAATTGTGTCTGTGCAAACAACCAACATATATGTTCAGATAAAAAGAGCAGAATATTCTCAGTGTTTCACTGACACGTTGTCTTGGTTTAAGAGACAGGTATTTGCCAAGGAGAGGCAAGACCCCCTTTTTTTCCCGTAACCTGCTCCTTTCCAATCACTATAATTTGAAATCAGACGCTTTCAGGTAGAAGATATGGGGATAGGAATAACAGTTCTTTACCAATATATCTAACCAGGCAACCAGCATAAAAACAACAACAACTTTAGAAATTGACAACAAAACAGAACAGTACAGCTCAGTTATAGTCNGAGGCAACTAACTTGTAGCCATGAGTACTTAGCATAACAATGGGGAAAATTCCACAGAAAAGAAATTATTCAATCCCCAACACACGTTCACTTAGGTGGCCCATTAGCACTTTTATCATGTGGATGGCTGCCCCATGGGAACATCAAATGGTGAAATCTGCATTTTGACCTAACATGGCTTTGAGTCATTCACCCAGAGAGAGAGCTACGCATTCCCCTCAACCACTCTTGTACATGTCTTTAATATCAGTCCTCTCCCTAGCACACTCATAATGGATGTTATATTTTATGAGCAAATCTTCCAGCCATGGGAATTTACATTTAAAATAATCTTCACATTGAGGACATTTCTGGTACTAGCACTGTCCCTTGTTGTCCTACTTCTGTTTAAGCCTCTTAGATATGAAACTGAAATGTTAGTTATACGTGGTAAAACAAGGAAAATCTATTTTTATTTTCAAATGATGAAACTTTCTGGTGCATTGGCTGGGACTAAACTTGAGGGTGGTAAATTTTCAGCATGGTCTGTAGGGAGTTAGCTATATGAGTCATTAACATTAATTCCCATCTGTAAATAATTTTGAAATACTTTAATCAGCAGGGGAGCTATTTCATCTTTTATACTTAGCTGATTGTAAAAATGTATGCTGAAACCATCTGGCCTTAGTGCTTTGTTGGACTTCAGGCTTTTAATAGCCACTCTGATTTTCTTCGCTGAATTGGGGTTTTCCAATCCCTGGCTCAATTCTCCTTCCACACTAGGCAATACCGTGTTGCTATTTGTTTGTCAATCAATCCCTATCTCACCAATTGAGATGAATAACAGAGTTGCTATAAAAACTTAGGAAGGCTTTGGGCCTAATTCTCATTCATGCTAAAGTTACTTTACACTACTCCGGTTGCTCATTTACTGGGTGTAAATGCAATTTACTGCCTGAGCAATATAAAGTGACTGTAACATAAATGAAAATCAGGTCCCCTATGTTCAGAGCAGCTAACAAATTCAAATTGCTGAGTACTATTTTCCCACAGGAGCTAGTGTACTAAAATTTCAATGCATATAAAGAATGCAGCAAGTCAATTAAAAATGAAGATATTAAACGAGAAATTGAATGGTTATTTCTAAAGTCTGTTTAGAGACGCTTGATCCAAACAATGAGACTGACTTAGGCTGGCTGTTTCAAATATGCCAACTTCATCTAAAGTTCAGCCCTGCGTGATGCTTGGAGATTTGCCACAGTACATGGAGCAGACTATTCTTATTATATAGAGAAGGACGACTACATTTCAGAGGTGCACGCAGGGCTCCCTGACTTACCTGATAGCATTTCCCTCGGAGGGACTGTCACTGAGATTCAACAGTTGTTAACTAATGATGCACAACAGTGTGTTTTGGTAATGGTTGAACGAGGCGATAATGGCAGAAGTATCTTGAAACTGTACTTATGACCAGTGCCAAAGCAGACACTGGTACCTCACTGCTTTTCCCATTTCTGAGGTCATGGTTTTTATTGCCTAAAATCTTTTAAAAATGTGTTTCCTTATAGTGCTCTGTAATGATGGTGATGATCTGAGCCAATGATGGTCTATATGAAGGAAGATATTTTATGGCAAGTAGACTGTGGAGTGGGCTATTCCAGTTTTGACAGAGGTCAGTCATCCCTATGTTCTCCTTACATCTCTTACCCCTCTCTTACATGCACGTATTCATATCATCATGAATATCCACTTTGATGCGAAGTTCACATTCCTGTCCCTCTCCTCCTTTTGTTTTGGTCTGCTGAAGACACTTCAATAACCCACATACTAGTAAGGAGTTGTTCTATTGTGGAAATAACAGGCACAAGAAGACTGATTGCTGATTTGCTAATACATGAATCCATATATGCCTAATTTTCCTCTTTGTTCTGTTCACTGCTTCAGACCTATAATTTGTGCCTATTCTTCTCCCACCAGCTGCTAATCAGCTGATTTCAATCCTACCTTCACCTTGCTGAAGAGCACAGGGAATGTAGTATATATATCATCTTATACAAAGATTAATAGCCTTCTGTGGCTGCTAGATAACAGCCTGGTTGTCTAACCTGGGGCTGTGTTAAGGTGTGCACACCACAGTCCAGATCCTTCCTTTGCTTCACCAGCATTCTCAGATACTGCACAGTCTTTGCAGTACTCCTCGTCATGAACAGCTCCTGAGGTTCGATTAATGAAGGAAAACTCATGTGGTTCCTCTCCTGAAGCAGCAGGTGTGTTCCTGTTACACAAATAAACATCAACAAGCTTTGTCCAATTAAAAGTGACTTTTGTACTTTTCTACGGAAGACCTGTGTCTAAAATTACTTTGCTGATTTCTAAATGAAATGTAAAATTCAGCCAATTGCTCCTATAATTAGACAACAGCCTTTGTGCTTATGGCTGCTAAAAACCAGAATCCTCCTATTCTTTGACATTGAGCATTGTGATTTGCACCACTGTAATTGATAGAGGAATATTTTCCTCGTTCTCAGTTCAGATAAATCAGTGTAAGAAGTAAAATATTTTGAGATGTTGCTGCTTCTATTGTAACTTTCCATTTTGCTGTGAGAAAAAGAATCTATGCAAGTGTTTAAGAGCTAAGTTGATCATCATATATTACTTAGGCAGTTATGATTAGTCTTGCAAATGTTAAAATGCTACAACATTATTTAATGTAGTGAATGTAGGAATTTCTAGTGCCATGTATTGTTGGAAGATGTAGATTTGTAAAAGCTGTTTTGCATATTCTGTGGTAAAGGAGCATTAAAAATTTAGTGTTTTACTGAGTTTTATTGCAAAATGAAATAGTTTATGTAATTGTGTATTTGGAATATTTCTACTTTGCATTCTTTGAAATTTGTCAGTCTTCACAAAGAGCATCTCTGGGTTTTATTTTCATTACTATCTTGCATTTGAAACCAAACTCTATTTCAGGTTTAGACACTGAGTAAAAGCTTGTAGTGATTTACTGTACAATAGGAAAGAAACCAAATTTTTTGCTTGTTGGATACAGTTAATTTTGATTAGAAGATTCTTCAAAAGGGCTCAGTAATTCCAGCCAGAGTATTGTCATTCCTAAGCAATGCTGTGATCTGTTCCACTGACTGAGAAACATAGGTCCACTCTCGGGCTCTTTCCTTCACATCATTGTGGTGTTTGAAAAGTAGAATCCCAGCCTTTACTTACAGCAGAGTGATGCGAGACATGCAAGATGTCTGTGCTGGAGGGGGTGAGGGGCTCCAAAGAGACCTCAGAACATCTAAATGTCATTCCTACCTTTCATCATTGATGCAAAAGGAAACCTCTGATGAGGAAACCTCTGATGAGCAAAGCTGAAAGAGCAGATGTAAAGAGCCAGGGATTTTCTCACTTTCAGCATGCTTGGGAGCTGCTGCCTTGGGAGTTGCAGAGATAATTTTTTTCCTGAGGGAAATGTGAGAGCTGTTTCCTACCACTGTCAGAAGCCCTGAAGAATAGCTACAGTATATATAGAGCTCTGTGGTCTCTGGCTGCCATAACAGGGGATATTTGTCTTGGTGACATTTGAATGATGATTTCTCAGTGTTATTTTCCTGTATTGCAACTGTTTGCTGCATCGCCACACTCCATAGGAAAAATCTTTGTCAAAACTGGACCAGGAGTTTTACTCCAGGAGTGTTAATCTGCCTTGGAAATGCCTCTAAGCCATACACTTCATCACCTGGCTTTTGGGGGCACTCCTGCGTTTTGGCTGCTGTTAACGTACAACAAGTAGTAAAAAGATTTTATCTGTGGGAAGAAGGCAGTGACTATCTACACCAAGAGGTACATTTGCAGGATGCTGACATGATCAGTCTAGCTAAACCATTTTTAAATGAGGCTAAAATTCAGCTATGTTGGTCACAGCCATCCATTTCAACTTGGTCTAATCCCTTATTCACTTTAATTTTGTGGTGGTGAATTCCTGTTTGTCACTTTATCCTCCACTGCAATCCTCATATAGGCAACCCAAATCCCTCAATATACCCTGATCTTCAGACATATTCATGTCACGACTTATGCACCATTGTGTAGCTCAGCATACAAAGACCATGTGGAAAAGCAGAGAAGAAAGCCTAAATAAAGGTTTGTGGATAAAGGAATCACCCAAGAGAGAAGAGAGCACCGATTTCCAGACAAGGCTTCTCAAACAGGAATGCTTTACATTAAACTGTACTTGTTTAAAAATACCAGCAACCTTCAGAGCAAGGACCAAAGCTTCCTCTCCATGTTCTAGCAGAATGCCTAAAACTTCCTGTTTTAGCATGAGGAGATTGGACAGTTTGTGTTTTTTCTTTTTGAATATGCTTTCTTCATAAGAACAGAAATGTAAACTTTGAAAAATTGTTCTATTCATTTACTACTGACAGGATTATTTTTAACAGTTAAAAATAATAATGTAAGAAGAAATAGCTATATCACAGAATTATCAAAATAACTATAACTGAAAAATATTCCATTTCTGCATGGCAAAATGGCTTTCTTATGACAAGTCAGCATTGCTGTTTTGCTTGGGTAAGTCACTTCATAAGAAAAATATAACATTTAAATATAGAATGATTTACTTTTAAATTACAAACTGTATGTTTTAGCTTTAAATGAATGTGCAATAATCCTTCATTGCCTCACAAATATATTTTTTGTTTTTCCTTCAGTTTGTAACTCACAAACTATAACACTTTGCAATAACACCCTTCTTTTCTCTTACAGGTCTATAATAAGAAGAATAGCAAGACACAATTCCACAGAGATATAGCTTGAGAAGTTAAGCAGTTTGAGACCTTTCAGATTATTTTCCCTGAAATTGATTTTGCAATCAGAAATGTCTTTGTTGTAATCTTATTTTTGAAAAATGTACATGGAATCCTATTTTCCTGAATATGGTGGAAAATAAGAAACAGGAGACACATCTTTCATCTGATAACATTTTACTCCAAATTCTCTTCTTTGGATTGCTTCCTGACTTAATTCTCTTGCTGTTTCCTGTGTTTTCCTTCTGGTATACACACATGCACAGCTAGTAATTTCAATTCTGGTCATCTATTAACACTTAACCTGAATTTAGAACACAAGTCCTATGAGGAGCAGCTGAGGACTTTGTGTTTGTCTACTTTAGAATGAAGGAGGCTGAGAAGTGACCTCATTGTTCTCTGGAGCAGCTTCCTGAGGAGGGGAAGTGGAGAGAGATCTGATTGCTTCTCCCTCCCACTTAGGGGTAGGACAGAAAGGTATAGTTTTAACCTGCACCACAGGAGGTTCAGACTGGATTAGGAAGCATTTCTTCATGAGAGGGAGGTCAAACACTGGAACAGGCTTCCTAGAGAAGTGGTCAATGCCCCAAGCCTGTCAGCATTTAAGAGGCATTTGGATGCCCTTAATAGCATGCTTTAACCTTTGGTCAGTCCTTAAGTGGTCAGTCAGCCACTGATTGGATGATTGTCCCAGGTCCCTTCCAGCCGAACTATCCGACTCTAAGGTTCCATTGCTCTCTGCCATTAGTAAAACAGTAAAAAATTGTACTGCTTCCTTGTTTGGCTTAAATGAAATATTTGGCCTTGCTAACCATATCAGCTTTCTAAAATCTGTGGGCCTATATCAGCCAAAGACCTAAGAATTATAAGCCATTCAGCTTCCCACATAACATCTGAATTGTGACAAAATTAAATTTAAGCTTTTCAGTTGAGATATTCGTCTTCCTTATGTTTTTATGGCACTGGGGGCAACCGACAAGATCAAGACTTGAGTGTACAATATTGATTAATAACATGTTATATCATGTCAAGTTTCAGAAAGAAAAGACTCTCACAGGCAAAAATGAGTTATTAATCATGAAATAAAAAGACATGAGAGTACTCTAACCCCAAATTCAAAGCCTTTTTGAAGAAGCTTAGCTACAAACTTTAACTTCATTTTTAGCATTATGTTGAAATTTTTGCTTTGGTTTGTAGCAATAGATGAGCCACTGTCATAAATATACAGCAACTGTTGTTTTTTTTTAAATCTTATAAACAGCCGCAGGCAGTTTAAGAAATATAATTCCCAATTATTTTGATAAAAAACATCTTAGCAGATTTTCAGTTGCCAAATTTTTTAATGCCATTCTGAAATTGGATAGAAGTTTGATTGAGTTGATTCTTCACTCAGGATAAAATTTTAGATCTGCTAGTTCAAATAATTAGGTGTCACAAGTGAAGACACAGGTCAGTGAGGAAGCTGAGTTTTATGGATCAGATGCGTTCATAACCTCTATAGGGGCAATCCACTTGACTGAACACTGCATGTGCACAAAATCCATTAGAAACACTTCCAGACACTGTAAATATATTTTGGAATGTTTAAAGGTGCATAATATAGATGTTGAAATGTCTAATGCCATTTGCAGCATTCCTTGTATTATATGGATACAGCTTATATTGGTTCCAAAGTTCAACCATACCACCTCTTACATACTGATTTCCAAATTTAAGAGCACTGTTTATATTTGTCAACATCTGACGTCTTGAATTGTTAGAATGCTAGCTGAAGCCATGTATGTAATCATGCTTGATTGGAGGAGATAATGACAGAGAGCCTGAGCTGTAGAAAGCAACAGGAAGGTACGGAAGACTGCCTTGACTCTGCTTGGCAAGTGTGATGCCCCAGCAATGTTTATCCAGCAGGGACTCCTGGATAAGACATTAATGTCATTATGGTTATGTATTCACATCTTGACAAATCCAACTTTGTGCATACATCTTACAGATTGAACATGTAGGAAGAATAGAAATTAGTTTTCAAAAGTTATTCAGGTAATTTGAATTAATTTCCCCCCTCTTCTCTGTAATTAAAAATGAAAAATGAGGAAAACTACTAAGAATAACTTTTGAAAAATTAAAAAATTATAAGGCATATATACATGTCTTTTGCTGGAATGTCCAGTTTTGCCCACAAAGTGGCAAGTGAAATCTTTCATGTGCTTAGCTTGAGAACATAAAGTTACATGCACATATTTTTTCTAGATCTGTGACTTTTTGAATACTCTAATTTGATACAGATCAAATTAGAGATACTACAAAGATTATACACAGGCATGGTAGATTAGCCATGGCTAGCAATCTCCTGCCCAGCAGCTCTCTCCCTGCTCCTCCTCAGTGGGAGAGGATCAAAAAATAAGAAGAAAACAACTCATGGGTTAAGATGAGGGCAAGGAGATTGCTCACCAATAACTGTTGTGAGAAAAACAAACTTGATTGGGACAAAATTAATTAATAATAACAATTAAAATAGAGTAGGAGGATAAGACAAATAAACAAAAACTAAAGCACTTTCCCACCACCCTCAACCCCCTCTTTTCCCAGATTCCACATCATTCTCTCATTCTCAACTCGTTCCTGCCCTGAGCCTGGTGCAGAAAGAATGAAGATTGCAACCAGTCTATAAGAGCTCCTCTTTCTCACTCCTTCCTCCACTTACTTTTCCTCTGCCCCAGCATGTGCGCTTCCATGGACTGCAGTCCTTCAGGGTAAATCTGCCTCTGCATGGACTCTTCAGGGGCTGCAGACTCTAAAGCGAATGAGATCTGAGGTCAGTACTTGTGCAAGGGTTTGAAGACAAAAACTCTGATATAACTTTTCATGTGAGCAATGATGCAGACGACGGTGCCATTTTGTGGCCATCTCTGTGGGTCTAGTAGTCAAGAGGGTTATAAATTAATGGGGGTGGCGCAATTTTAACACACTGACTCACTGGTATAGTTAACATTCTTTATGGTGCTATGATTTTATTTGCACATATGAAGTTTGTTTGTTTGTTTGTTTTAAATAAAGGAAGACAGAAATTATGGGCAATGAATGACTGTCTAACTCATCTTGGGTAGACCTGTAACAAAGAAGGGCATTATGGAAACCGACGAAAGACACTTCAGTCTCTGAGAAAAGAAAATATGTTGAAAATTGGAAAAGGAGATTCTTACCAGCTGAAGGACTTACATAAATGCCCATGGGTAAACAATTATTCACAGTCTCTGAAGATGGCCAAAGTCAGAGGTCTGGAACCACACGTTGTTCATTGGAAGAGGATGTTTCTGCAAGATCAGCAATGACCATTTGTTCAGTGTAGGATGTGTTTACCCTGCTATTTTATCTATTGGCTTAGAAAAAGTCAGTTTGGAAGAGTATTTTAACCATAAGTGCCTAACAATCAGAATCAGACTGAGATTTCTTTAGCTACAAGGAGAGATTGTCTTTGTTGCTTGTCCATTCATTTCTCATTAAATCCATGGAACGGATGAAATCCATGCAATGGCCCTTGTGGAATATCGGTGTTATCTTCCCTTTCCTGTTGCAGAGTATGCAGCCATAATGTTGCCCTCACTGGGCACGTGGCAAAGAGATATCTGCTGTAGTTATATTATACAAAAGAGAGGATAAGATGATTTTGTAAGCTATCTGCCAGGTTGTAGAATTTAATTTGCAAGACCAAACTTCCACAATATTGTGTTTATATTGCAGTGCCATTTTCTATTTAATAGAAACATTCAGAATGCTCTAGTTCCATCTGTTATAAATAGTGAAAGCTGATAAACACTCTGCAAACACAAGATGCAGATTTGTGGCAAATTATGTTTAGTACAGCCCCCAAACATAAAGCAAGATTTATAATTTTTGCGTTGCCCACTTTTTTTTTCTTTTTTTTTTTTTTTTTTAATNTGGTTTCCCCCTTTTTTTTTTTTTTTTTTTTTTTTTTTTAATTTACTCTACAGTAATTATGCCAGAGCTTTAAGTACATACATAAATAACACTCAAAGTTTTGCATTAAGTTTTAGTGTGAGAAGACAGGGACAAGTATATGCACATACACACACACATTTCACACCTTCAGTTGTAATGCAATTACAAGTCTTGTTATGGCTGCAGAATCTTTGATAAAACTACTTGCAAATATATTTTTTATCATATCAATAGATTTAAAGGCAAGCCCACACACTACTACGTATTGTATGGAAAAACATCTCAGTTTTCTGTTGTGCAGCAACAGAGCAAGTGAGTCACTGAAAAAGACTGTTAGGTGTGGGTGAGCTGTCATAGCAAAAGAAGGTTCTTGGTAATGCTATTTGGGTGTGATCACTTTATCACCTGCCAAGAATGAAAATCAAACCATTATACATAGTTAAAGAAAAACTAACTTACAATGTGGAACACCTCACACAGTCTACAAAGACACTTGAAAAGACAGAGTTTAAGTAAGTTTATGTCTTCCTTTGCTTAGGCTGGACTCCAGCAGGTGACTGATGCATCCACACAAAAGATAGAAGAAAGAATTTTTGTTTTATTTTTGAAGCCAATGTATTTCAAAGAAATTAACTGGACAAACCTCACTGTAGCCACTACTATTCATTAAGACTAGTGAATATTTCCTCTGCTACAGAAAATGTTTGTTTTTCCAGTCAAATTGCCCAACTTTGACTCAGCTGCCCTTTCCAGGACATATTCACACCACTTTAAATTTCTGGCTGTGTGAGCAGATGATCCTATAGACTGGACCTTTTAACAGCTGAGGTAAAACATTTTCTTTTGGAAAGAGCAGTAAAAAGTTCTGAGATTGTTTTACACATCCTCATCATCATCTTCTCAGTTATAATTGATCTTGGAGTAATTAGCAGGAGACATATTCTTTAAGGAAAAAGGTATATTTCAGAAAACAACTTTTTCCCAGGGTGTCATGCCTATGCAAGACATTTTCTTCCATATCCACAGCCTTAGTTGTGCAACTCACACTGCACATACACTCAGAGTTTCATATTCCATTTTCCCCATTGTTTTAAGTATTGACTTCTCTTGTCAATACAGGGACACAGCTTTGATGTTACCCTCAAACTGGAGAGGAAAACAACAAAGAAAATGTGTATATTTATAACCTACTGGCCGATGTAGCTGTTGTTTAAACTATTAACATGTTTATTTCTCACTTTTTGCTGCAATAGAGTACGCTTGGTTTCCACAATAAAAGTTCAGCATTTTAGGAATCACATAAAAAGGCAAGATTTCCTTAACTCTTAGTGTTTGTCTGTCAGTGCTCCAGGAAAGCCAAGACCCTTGTGCCCAACCAGTCTGTCAGCACCCTGTTGTGGGGACCCTTCACTGAGCAATCCTGCTGGATTGGAGGGTATTTTGACTGACTTATTCAGGGACACACACGGACACCATAACAGAGACTCCTCAGTGAGTCTGCCACTCTATTCCAGTATTTCCCCTCTGCCAGCAATTGCCAGCACCCATGAAGGATTCACACCAACAGTTTACAGAATAACACTCTTAGTTAACATAAAATTATGTCAAATTAAGGTTCAAGGATTGCCTGTGATGGTATTTGACTGCAGAAACTTATTCAAAGCAATACACAGACAAACTCTTATCCCCAATAAAAGTGTTCAGTCCACACAGGATGTGGTTCTTACCTGTCCCTATGAGTGGGAGGACAGGTTCAGCCCATCGACCGATCCCAGGAGTTACTATGGAGTCTTCCCTAACTTTTCCCCATTCTCAACATATTTTTATAGTAGCTCTTTATGTGTAGGTGGAGCTTGAATAACTCTAGTCATACAGACATTTGTTACTGATTCGTGCCAAATTCCCTTGCTTCACTGTTAAAAGTCAGTAAAATTTAGACACTTACTCAGTGAGGAGTGGTCATACCTCTGGGACAGCTAACTTTGGGATGGAGGTGAGTGTTGCATTATAATTAGGCTGTAACAAACCAAGTTCATCTGAGGAGAACGATTCTCCAGAGTTGCTGGCTTGGCAGCAAGACACCTTCTCCTATCTCCCCTGACTGACAGGTGCTATGGGTTTTGTCAGCTCTAAAGTACCACCAAGGTCCCTTCCCTGCAAGGGTTTCAACAGAGCCTTGCCCACAGGGTTTCCACGCTGCTCCACTCTCCATTCCATCTCCCTCGGCAGGTGCTTATGGTTGCAGATTGTCTGTGGGGGGAATCATCATGGAATAGGTTTCGAGCATACTGATCACATTCCACCCAAGAAGTAGCACCTGTATTTTACCCTATAATTTCTGTACTATTATAACTTCTTTTAGGATGTGAATATAACTTCTCTGTTGTCTCTGATTTTACCCCAGTCATCTTTCCACATAAGGCATATCAAATCAGAACATATAATCAGAAAGTGTCCTTAATCTGGAATACAGTAAAGTGTCAAGGAAAAAGATTTCTTTCAAACAGACAGAAACCTACAAAACAGGCAAGCCAATTATCCCTCTGGCCACTATTTCTTTAAGTTCTGGTTTTAAGTGTGCATTGTTCTTATTCTTTCTTTGTGACCTTTCTCATAAGGACAGGCATTTTCTTATCTTTTTCTTCCTGGAGTCAAGTTAATTTAATTTACTGATTGTATCAAAGGCCTTATTCTTATGTAGGTACATTTCACTGGATTAGTTTAACAGGGTGTAAAAGAATGTTTAGTAAAGATAATAGGATGATTCTTTTGAACACAACAGGTACAAATTAGGTTGTTAACTATATTATATACCTTGTATTGCTTATCATGTCTGATAAGTAAGCTCAATAACATTTAGCTTTGGCACAGCATGTAGCTTCATCAAGAACATAACTCTTTGGACTAATTTTTAGTTGCAATGAAAACAAAAAAGCAGGCTGCCAATTCAGAAATTGGTTTTGCCCATGGTTCTGCTTCTTCTCAATCATCTGCTCTCCACGTGCCTTGGGGGAAAGTCAGCGTTTTATGCAGGAGCTGCTACTACTACATTGCTGGAAATTATGGCATGGCCTAGTATGAGGAACTAAAACTTATCTATTGTGTAGAACTGGAATTTATGCTAGTTTATCATATCAGGTTGTGGTGTTAAGTGAAGTAGTTTAGTTCATGAAGGAGAGACAGGGATGGCCAAGACAAGCACAATGTATGGTTGGATGAGGTGAACATTCACTTGTTATCTGCTGAGTAGCCTTTTGCTTGCATGAACCAGCACCCTGACAAAAATCCCTGTTCCTGTCAAATATCATGTAAGGTCTTGCGCAAAGGAAGGTCTTTCAAGCTTAAATTACACCATAGCTTCAGTTACACCACTGAGTTAGTCCAGCAGACCCAATTAATTAGTCATAGGGTCAGAGTCATGTAAACTGTAAAGAACCTCTCTCTGGAACAGATCTGCTCTGATCCACCCTTCAGAGTAGGTCTAGCAGGTTGATTGGATCACTCAGTTGAGCTTTGAGTATTTCTAAGGGTGGTGATTCCTAACGGTGGAGATACCTGTGGCTGCCTACTCTCAGTAGGAGTAATATTTTTTTCTCTTCTTAATATTTTACCAGAAATTCCTTTGTAGCAGTTAGCTCTCACTCTGCCTCACACTTTCACTCTACACCTTTAAGGACAGTTCAGATTCATCTTCCCTACACTCCCCAATGGGCATTTGTAGACAACGATTTCCCAAGCCTGTTCCAGACTAAACAAGCTCAGTTCTTTTAAGCTTCTCCTCATAAACCATGTACTTCAGGTTTCAATCACTCAGAGTAGATAAATGGTTTATCCAAACTTTTGATTTGAACATCATATAGAGTTCAGCTCTTAGAATTCACGTCTTAGACATACAGCAAAATTATCTTTGTGTTCAGGAGGCAGATGAGCCAAAACAAATTACAAGATTTATCTTAGATGCATGTAAATTGGCAGGATAACCTAATATCTAAAGTGCCTGAACTAATTGCTGTGATCCTTAGATAAATTATCAAAGGCACATTTCTATGTTTATATATGGTATTACTTCAGAGACGAATAAGGAATAACATTATTTTCTTATGTCTAATCTTTAAAAATATACACCAAATATTTTTAGTTTCTTCAGAATCTTTTTCAGTTTGGTAAGGTTTGGAAATCCATGCCTTAAAGCCAAAAGTTAATGAGTTTAATTTAATAACTTTAGGCAACAAGAAAGTAAGTGGTTATTTGATTTGTTTGTACACAGGGATGAGACAGATCAGAGAACTGTGGAATCAGTAAGACAACATAAAAAATTATGTAGTTGGAAGACAAATATCAATTCAAGCTAATATAATGTGCATCATTTTAACATGATGGCATTTTAAAATCAAAAAAACTTACCTTGGGAATTCAGGAATTTATCACAATGCGAAGCCTTTAAATTATGACTGTGTGTCCTTCTAAGAGATGTCTTCCAACCCAGTTAGAAATTATGGGTCAAGAATTACCAGGTGAGGTACTGAGACCTCTATTATGCAAAAGCTCAGAGTAAACTGTCTGCATAGTTATTTCAAGTTTTAAGTCTTTGGACTTATAAAATGGAGTCAAAGTGATGTGCTACAAGGTCAATCTCCAATGGCATCCTAGACTGGAAGAAACACTTTCCTTCTATGTCAGATACTGCCATTCTCTCCATTTTACAAATTTCATATCACCTGCATGCATTATTGCAACATCTGTTCCAAAAGATGGATGTCTTCTTTCGGTATTTCAACTTGGTTTGTATCTCCTATTGTAATTAGGTAGATTTATTTTAGGGCAGTTTCTGACCACTAAGCATAATGCAAATGAAACGCATTAAATAATCTAGGTGGATTAGAATCCTTAATAACATTTCATTTTTCAGATCTTTTGAACTTACATGTTATTTCTTGAATCTACTGTATATGAAAATCTACAAAAGAAACAAAAACGATACAGAAGAGAAGAGTATTCCAAATCTAGGAAATAATTTGTCTCTCTATGTTTTGAGACTTTTGGAAGCAGAAAAACATTTAAATTGCCCATAGAAAGCTCTAAGAGCAATTGTGAGCTAAAATTTCTGCACTTCATCTTTCAGCTCCTAGTCAGAAAAGCATTAAGTTTCAATTTGCCATGGTCTTCTCTAGAAAGCCCTCTCTTCTCCAATGGAACTCCTCCTGCTTTGCAGGACTGGGCTCTTTGTTGCTGGAGCTGTTCCTTCACTGCTGAAGTACTGTACTATGTGCAGTCTTCTATCTCTTTACACAACAGGTTGCAGTAAATCTCCAATCTATTATCCTAAACCCTTTTTTTTAAATGAAGCATAGAAATAAGCTTTCCTTCAATAAGTGATCCTTTCTCCGTTTTCCAAAAGCAAAAACTAGGTGAGAAACCTAAAACAATTTGTATGCATGTTCTGTAGAAATGCTCTAAACAAATAAAACTGAGAGACACTTTATAGCAGTAATAATTTCTTACTTGCAAGTGTTTCAGAAGACTCCCACAGCAGCAGGTGTTAAGGAAGTATCCATCTGTTCTTGTTTCTCTGCACAGAAGTACATTGAATAGATAAGAGTTTCTAAATGTTCAGGGTTGTCATTAAAATGGGTTAGCTGTGATCGTCACTTAAGGCATTCCTGATATTGAAATTAAAATGAAGACAATCTCTGGGTCTGTTGCAATTGAAAATGCGATCAATGGTTCCCTGAAGAAACATCCTGTCAACTGAGTGCTTTTTAAATTATCTTCTGAAAATCACTTCAGTATTCCTGCGACTGAACTGGAAATGCTGTATCAGCAACATTACTGTTCTCTGAAAATATGGATCAAACCCCAGCTGTTGCAGATATGTTAATTGATGAATAAAGTTAAGAAATCTGAAGCCTTTATACTACACTTGAAACTTATGTTTCTATTTAAATATTGAAGGCTTTTCAGCTTTATCCTCCAAATTCAAAAAATTACTTGAGTCACTTCTAAGGAAGGCTTCAGAATCTCTAAACTTGAATGCTACAGTATAAAGACCAGAGGACTGGAGCTTCATCAACACAGCAGTGAAATCAGCATGAGAAAGGGGAAATGGCAAACAAGCTGTGAAAAACAACACGTCAGTTTTTTTGGAGATGAGACAGAAAACATACTGGGCACTAGTATGAATGAATCTACAAAACAGCTATAAAACTTCTACACACTCCAAGGTGTTTTTATACCTTAAGTATTATACAAGCTACTATGCTATCCTGTATTCAAATCAGAAAATGGATCTTGGCAAGCAGTGTGAAAGTGTTAAGAAGGAAAACTCCTTCTCTGCTATTTTAGCATTGTACTCCACTCAATAGAAGGAAGCAAAAGGAAGTTATTGCATGTAGCATATGTAACAATTATAATATCTTTATAATTAAAGACAAAATAATAACTGAGCTATTAATGCTTTGTATTAGTTTGTGTTTTGCAAATTCTAGCAGCTTCCACCAAAGAAAATCTAGCAGTACCTTGCTTGCCAAAGTTTCATCTGTCCATTACATTTTCACTTTCTATATTTCCCTAATACTTTCTCCTCTCAAAAAGTCACATTGCTTTAAGTAATTTTTCTATTTGTACATGAATTACTTGGTCTGGATACTTGGTAGGCAAATAATCTCATACCTCAATGGAGCACTCAGGTAGTGTCAACCACAACTGTTTACAGCTGAATCTATCTCCAAAGGCTCTAGATCTCAGCTTTGAAATCATTAATTAAAAAAAAAAATACAGACCTTTGCATCTCCTGAGGAATCCCCTCAAACTAGTAATAGCTGGCCAGCCTTCAGCTGGTATGGGATTCTTCCAGATTTCAAGTCCAACCCTAAATGTAGTTATAAATATAAACTTCATATTGAGTTTTTGTGGTTTATGCAATCTTTTTTAATTCATTAGTTATTACCTTTACTGAGATTGCTGGATCTAAAAAATTGTGAGTAGAGGAAACAGGGTGTTTCTTTTAGAAAATAGTTTGCAGTGTTATAGCTGAAAAGTGGTAAAATTTTGAGAACAGCATTGCTATCCAGGAAAAAAACCCCAAAAGGCAAACAAGAAACAACCCACCCTATCATGATATGGATAACAGAGCATGTGATATACTAATTTGTTTGATGGAAAAGTATAGATTGCGTGCTAGGATTGCTTTGGCATTCGGCATTTTGCTAAGCCACCTGCCAGGTTAAGCCACTCTAATCATGTAACCATGGCAATACTGCTGGCGTCAGCATGAAGAACTGATTTGTGCAGCCAGTAAGGACTGGGCACCTTAATGCAGTAACTGGAGCTGTTAGGAACTGTTTGGAAATAAATATGTAAAACAGGAATAAAAGGTTCGTTTAGATTGCTTACTGTTTTGCTTCAGGCAATATTTGTTAACAGCAGGCCACCCTGTTTATCGGGCTACGAGAACATGGGTTGTGAGCACTGAAATAGATAACAAACTGCTGGTAAATAACTGCTGGTTGATTCTCCTCTGCTGCTTTGCTTTTTGTGCTTTGATGAGAAACAACTGTTTCATTTTTAGCAGGAAATATTAGCCCATGCTTGTGCTCTGCTGAGGTAAACTGGCAACTTACAGCAGTAACTGCAGAAAAATCTGAAAATAAGAGAAACCCAACAAAATTTGAAAGTTTTAATTAGGTTCCATGAAGATGGTCGGAGAGTTGGTAAAAATGTTGCTACCATATATTATACCTCTTCTTCCTATCTCTTGGTTATTTTCCAAATGCTTTTCCCACACATATATTTCCTGTCCCTCTGACATTTGCCTTTCATATACCCCTCAGTTATGTGTTTTCCTCACACCTTTAATTTGCAGCTACACTGCAAAGTACTACTCCACAAGTAATGGGTTTGTTTTTTACCAGAGAAGCAATGATCTGATGATACAGTGTCTCCAGCATCAGTCCTGACTTAATGAATTTCTACTCCTATGTCAACAAGGTGTGGGACATCAATGTGAATCAGACTAGAAAAGGGATCCACTTCAAAGTCAAAATTTCAGTATCCCTTCTCTCCAATTTTCCTTTTTTAGCCAGATGCCTGGTTCACACAGAAACCCCACAAGCATAAGCATATGTAAACATAATTAAAGAAATGCCTCAGTGAATTTAATAGAGGGTGGAACAGAGTACTGCTTATTTCTGATTTTGTGGCCAGATGAGGGAAAAAGATAAACTCATAAAATCCATATTCACTCTTCAAGCCAAAAGCCTCATCTGCATGAGAAGAAAAAGGGAGTCCTTAGTGACCTCTCAATACATTTTTATGCTGTCTATATTGGTTTGCTTACTAGAAGCATTACTTGATGTATTATTTTCATGATAAATTATTTTCATTCATGGCATCTTATTTTACTAGTTTGAATTGCAGTTGACACAGGTAACCCAAATTGTTGCTCTATGCTGAGGCCCAGTTGTTGCCAATTTTTCTTCATTCTCTCAATTCTTATGGTCTTCCCCCACAACTTTTTCTTCTAATCTCTCAATCTTCCATTTTTTCCTCTTTTGGTAGTTTTTCATGCTGAGTGCCAGTTTTCAGTGGTTCACTGATTTGCCAAACAGCACTGTACTTTTTGGAGTATATTTGTGTCCTCCAGACTGGCAACTGTTGGACTCTCTACAGGACATTGCTGCATTAACACATACTCACTTTTGTACTAAATCATGATTTTTTGTTGGCTGTGAAAAAAGTGAAATTATGATTTTGTACTGAAATAAAATGAAAACTTTTAAAACAATTGTGCCAAACGGGAGCCCATGTGAGGATGTGGGGCTATGAATCTTTTTTAGTCTCTGATGCTCTTCACTTTGCTCTTATGGCCCTGTTGCTGTATGGACTCAATTTGAAATGTCTTAGCTAGTTAGGATAAATATCCAAGCCAGGGAAGTTCCAAGTATAGCCTTGCAAACAGTGGGAAATTGTTCAGGGCCCTAGCATTTCTGTTTCTTTTCAACCTTCATCTTTGAGAACAGCAAAATTTAATAAAAAATATAGTTGAAACATAGTTGGAAAAATAATATGTTGCTTTTAATAACTTAAAATATGTAAGCCTGCTTTAAGGATGATTCTGTAATTTTGTATTTCCTTTCATAATACTGCAGTTACTCAGAAAATAGGGCCCAGTTCTCTCTTGAAAGAAGATTAAAAACCTACCATGAAGATCAGATGATTCACATTCTTTTGGTTTGTTGTTTTGCTAATAGGCAGGAAAGAAAGAGCACAAAGGACAGAACAACTAAAATCAACACAGACAGAAGAGATATATAAATAAAAGCAGAATTAGAAAAGAAAGGAACTGAATCACTCACAAGTGAAGGTCAGCAAATAGCATGCCCAGTAATTGCACTTGATTATTAGAAGCATTGATTTTTCTGCTTCTTGAAAGTTCTTAAGAAATTTAGTTATTTTTCCAAACTGTACTGCTTTGGGCCTGCAGACTACAGGGGAAGAGCAGTGGTAGGCAAAAGCTGCCACATTTGAATAGGAAAGATGTCTAACAGTATATTTTCACTGCCAGGAAATAACAAGGCAGCATTCTTGCCTGTTTAGTGGGTATTAAATCATGGACAGAAAGTCAACTGCTTATCTGGAGCCTGGCATAGATTTCCAATACCTCGCTTTTCCTCAAGCACAAACATATGACAGCACTTGAGGAAAACCACAGAGTTAATGTTTTATAATCCAAAAATAATGTTTTTTAGATGTCTATGAGGAAACAACACTTATTTATTCAATCTTTTTCTCTCACCTTGCAATTAAGAAAAGTGTTGACACAGATTACTGGGTCATTTATGCCCCAAACTGTTCAACAGAGATGATGTCTTCTAGTATTGTGGATATACAAAATAAAACCTTTATGACTTTTAATAGTAATAATAGAAAACCCAATATACAGAATTCCTGCACAGCCACATATATGTAGTGTATAGGTAATAGGTAGTGCATGTAATTGGTGGTCACTGTAGTCAGTTTTGCTGCACAGCTGTGCTTTCCAATCTAATCTGTGTTTAAAGTTAAGGACACACCCTGTTCATGTACTATGCATGATGATGGTGTCTGTGCTGTGTGGCTCTGACAGGCTTATCTACAAGCTTCCATTACCTTGGTGTTTGGGCTGTTGCTGTCCTAGAGACTTTAGCTTAGTTTTAACAGGCAAGTCCACGTGGCTGAACAGGCAACCCTACAATGTTCCATCCATCCCCACCCTTCAGGCTCTTTACACTCTGCTGAAAGCTCCCTGACTCCGTGTGAGGTGTCCTCTTGCATGGCACTTACTCCACACAAGGCTTTTAGCCTCCACAGTAAAAGTGCTGTCCCTAACTCATCTGCTCATATATAGGCCACAATTTCTCAGCATGCAGCCAGCCCTTCATGAGCAGCTCTGCCCAGTAGTACTTGTAAGTACTGACCTTAATTTTACCGAGACAAGCTTTCAACTTGACAGCTGGGGAAGTATGAGGGAAGCAGAAGCCTGCAGAGAGGACCAGGCATTCCCTACCTGTTCTCCTCCTATTTGAGGGCACTGTTCTGTCCTGTACACTGAGGGACTGTATGGCCAGCAGCTGGCTCCATCTGAGCTTTTCTCCTTTGCATCATGTGAACTGATTTCAGACACCAGGTGACAGCCAATGGGCCACTAACTTCTCCATGTAACACCAGGTTCATGGCTCTGGGATAGGAGCTCTCAGGAAGCAGCAAGGCAGGTAGGGCAATGATCCCACCCAGGAGGGCACAATCCCACAGTACCTGAGCAGGTGCCACACTGGGGAGAAGAGTGAGACAGTATTCAGGGTTACCAGACATCTCTGCAGTGATGAAGCAGGTGTGAAGTCAAGTCAGCAAATCAAACCAGTAGTTCAGGATCAGCAAGCCACATGGACAGGCACAGGCAGACCTAAGACAAGTCTCAAGGATGGAAACCCAAGCTTCAATGCAGCTGCCAAGCAAAGAGCAGGAGGTCTCCATAAGGCTTCCCATGGCTCCTTATCACACAGCTCTGTCCCTAGCACCCTGATCCACAGCTATAGCTGCACCATCTCAGTACTGCAATAGAGGATGGGCAACCAAGCCCCAGGGAGCAGGGAAGAGGCGGCAGAGCCTCTTAGTGCACTCAAAGTCCTGACAATAACATGCTTATTTCCAGATTTTCATCCAGTCCAGAAGGTATCAGTCTCTTAAAAGTAATCTTGTTAGAGACAAGGCACAGCTGTTCAGGGCTGAGATGTTTACTGCAGCCCAGTAAAGTCTGCAAAGCCATATGCTGTTTGATCCTCTGCTCCCTGGCAATTTACCAACTCAGCATCCAGAGGGGCAATAGGTTGAGCTGTGCCAGAATGGCTGACAAACACCAGCCCTTCTGCTGGCCTGCGAGGGGCCCTGAAAGCATCATGATTATACGGAATTACATTCTGCAGTTCTTAGTGATGCATCATACCCTCGTGATCATCACAGTGGTTCATCTGCACTTTTAGGTCTGAACTGGTTGAAATTTTGATAAGCAGCCATGCACAGAGCCGACAACATCATCATTGTGCCATATATAAATGTCCCCATCCAAAAAGCCACAGTGCCTCGCTGAGTGTGATGTTGTCTTTTTGACTGACACAATGCCAGCGTGAATTATACCTTTAAGATGCCCATGGCCTGACATACACTTACTTAGAGATTTGCAGGAGAAAGTGGGGAGCGTGATCAAACTGAAGGATTCCAGAAGAGGACAGTCAGGTGACAAAATCAATTAGAACAGCCTGACAAAAATGTTAGCCTTGGCCTTTAGTGGAAATTATCTCTTCTTTAAACATCACCTTAACTAGTTTATGTCTATAGGTGGTAGTATTGTGTCCAAGACTTCATAATCCTTTACCATTCCCATGTAGGATATGTACTTGCTGTTTGTCTTTCCTTCATCTTGCTCCTTTCCAAGCCTCTCCCCTTCTAGTCCCCCATGAAGAAAATCTTTACTTCTGCAATTTTCTGTTCTTCTCTTTAGTATGTGAAAAGGCAATCCCTTCTCCAGTTGCCATGTAAGAAAGACTGAGTGCTGAGTACAGTCCCCCTCTTCCAGATAAAATATATAGTATTTTGGCTGACATGTAACAATACATGTAGAAAAGCTAATCCTTCTGACTACAGTCAAACCAGTCCAGGACCCAGTCCATCACAGGACATGGAGAGTTAACCACTTTTGTTGAAACTCCAGCACACTCCTAGAAATACAATGACCAGAAGGAAAGGCCCTTTATATTCAGTGCCCAGTAACTTTCAGCTATGGATCCAGGATAAAGGTCATCTGCTTTTATGTCCAGTAAGCAGACCTGTTCCCTTCAGATAATGTAAAGAAGAAAACATATTCTACATAAGACAACATAAAAATTGAGACCCAAACAGCATTTCTGCTGTCGTGAGGACCTCTTATTGGACCTGGTGTTCAGGGTCTTCATCCCACTGTTGCTGCTTTCAGCACAGCAGGTTAGGGTGAATGATGCCATAACTCAATGAGTGCTATGGGTTTCTGCTCTTGCCCATTTCTGGAAAGCACGGTTCAGCTCCCCAGTTTTGTGAGCCTACTGCTAACCAAGAGGATTGGGCCTGGAAGTGGCAGGAGATAAAGCGAGTAAGAATGAATCAATCCAATGAAGGATTGGAGCCTCCAGGGCTGCTTCAAAAACTGGCTCTTGCTGTCTTGTGCTGTGTACTAGTTCTGATTGTTAGAGCTCTGTCTCACCAGAGCTGCTTGAGTAGACCAACCCTTTCAGGTATTAAAAATTACAGAACATTGTGAAATAACATCTTTGGCATAGATTAAGTTGTCCCATGGGCAGCAGTCAAACAAAACTGCATTTTAGGCAGTTTGGACAGAAGAAATCCACGTGAATTTTGTGGACAGTGATGCACTGATTCATCTGGAGCAACAAGCATTTTTCAGAGAAAGCTCTGAAGGCACAGAGCCCCTTACAGGCATGTGGGGGTTTAGGTCACTCCCTGTACAGCCCCAGGTACTCTAGTGCTCATTACCTTTAGCAATGTCATTTATTCTAAAGGTGGTTGATATAGAGAATATGCTCTAAGGATGTTTTATCACAAACAGTTGGTACAGAAGGTCTTAGCTGCAGGTTTCTGACTGCCTGGCAGGCACTGCATCATCTTCTGTTTTACAGTGGAACTAATTGTTCACCTCAGTGCAGCACAGCCAACAGCAACTACAAACTGCAAAGCTCAGGCAGTGCCCTCTGTGAGCAGAGAAACACCCACTAATGGGGACTTCTGTACAAAAAGAGGCACACATACCTCAGCTTGCATATAATGAATTTCTTAGATGCCTGCAGACTTTAAAGAAGGACAGCACCTTCTTTAGATGGTGTTCAGTGACATGAGGTACAACAGCTATCCCTATGCTGCATGAACTGCTCATAAACTGGTATAATTGTCTGGTGATTTCAATGAAGATTTAAGTAAGCAAAACCCTCCATGTCTTAAACTAATACGAGGCAATGAATAAAGTCTGTAATTCTCATTATCTTCTCCTAGGTCATACTCCATCCCTTACTAATTGGCTCTGTGGGCATCCCATTTTGAGTTACAATTTTTACAAAGCTTTTCTTGATAATCTAATTTGCAGACAGGTCAGATTCCAAATGCAAGGTACTTTTATTCCCATTTCTTTTGCACAATAAGTTCTGAACTGGAACCACACTTCCACCTACCTGCTAATGCTTTACCATCAGTGGCTGCTAGTGTTGCAACACAGGTGTGACTTGGCCACTGGTATTTCAGTGTGACTCTTCTGCTTTACAGTATCCCTCATCACTAATTCAAGAGTTTCTTTGGTACAGACATACAGTAGAGGTTTGTTTCAAGTCTCTTGGGTTAATTTTCCTTGACATTATTCCTTCGGCAGATCATGTTCACCTGAAGCTGTGTCATGACACAGGACTGCACAACCTCTGAAAATCCACTTTCCTAATTAATAATGCTCCCTCTGCTATTTTTTCTGTTGTTGTTTAATGACCACCACAAGGATTAACACTTTCTTATGCCTATATTCATTATTTTGAGATTTTGTTAGCAGAAATCACAGGTCAGCCTTCCATTTTTAAGCTGTCTTTTTTAAAGTTTTTTTTTTTAGGTTTGTGTTAAGGCTCATGACCAGGAAAGCTTCAAGGAAATGTGTAGCATTATACATTGTTCAGTTGAACTTGGATAATAGAGGTTTTGTTTCCTTCATCTGTGTCAAGTTTTTAGTAATTATCAACTCACATATGCCTTCTTAAAAAAAGTAGCCAGACAGGACACCATACCTACTTGTGACAAAATCTTTGTCCTAGAGTATATAACCTATAGACACAAAAGAAAATACCACAAATAAGCAGCACAGAGTGTTGTGTACAAAAATCCTGAGTGATTTGTACTCAGTATAGCAAAGAGGGGTTTTCAGGTGGAGCAAAATAACCAAACCAAATTAAACAAAACAAAACAAAAAAACCTTCAACAAAAGCAAAATTGTAAACTTTGACTTGAAGATGCTGCATAAAAATGGAAACATCTTAAGGATGAAAATGACCCATGAAGAAAAGTCTACCTTTAATAGACAAACATAACAGGTAGACAAGCTTCAAAACCTCAGCGCTGAAAAAAACAATTTAGCAGTGAGGGGTTACAGAAGTAACTGGACATGATGCACTAATGCAAACGGTCAGTGTTTTCTGCAGAGCAGCTGATCTCACCTGCAGGCAGAAAACTGAGTGCCAAGGCCTTGATAAGCATTTTCTTAATTCTTGATCTGCTCATGTTCACCTTCTGACTATTTCTGTGAATGCTGAAATACAGAGTAAACAGGGGGACAGCGCTCCCACCGCGCCGGTCTCTGGAACCGGAGGGCACTGGGTACTTGTAACAGCAATAATGAAATAGTGCTAGTCTGTTAAAGTATAATTCCCTTTAAAAAGGCCGATAAGAACAAAACAACAATAAACCAACCAACCAACCAACCAAAAAAAAAAAACAAACAAAAAACAACAACCCTGAAACATTAGTGTCAGTACTCATTACAGCTTTTCTGAACGCTTGCAGAGACAGTGATTTCTCCACTTCCCTAAGCAGCCTGTTCCAATGCTTCACCCTTTCTGTGAAGAAGTTTTTTCCTGCTATCCCATCTAAAACTCCTGCGACATTACTTGAGGCTGTTCCCCCTCGTCCTACCATTTATTACTTGGTAGAAGAGCCCGACTCCCCTCGTGAGCCTCCTCTTCTCGAGGCTGAACAGCCCCAGCTCCCACAGCTGCTCCTCATGTGACATGAGCTCTAGACCCTTCTAAAAATCCTTCCTCACCCGCAACACGTGTTTTGAGGGCACGGAGGGTAGCCTTTTCCAGAACAATCAATAATATAATTTACAGATGAAACGCGTCTAAACAAGCCCTTCCCGACACTACACGGCGGCAGGCAGGCCCCGAGCTGCAGGAGTAGGGCCGGCGCTCCCTCGCTGCGCTGCCCGCACTCCTTCCCTTTCCCGCCATGGCGGCGGCAGCTTCCAAGCACCCGCCGGTCGCGGGCTTTGTTCGTCTCTGCCTGCGCCGCCTCC